>JAQMYJ010000005.1:5555307-5577018 GCA_030014305.1 Clarias laeviceps
GGATTTTGCAAATGCACTTGACAATACTGTTCTTGCAAGAACTATTACAGAAAGGCTGACCTCTGTGTCTTAAAATAGCAACTAACTGTTTTTTTTGTTGTTGTTACGTAATCACCTAATTCCATATGTGTTATTTTATAGTTTTGAAATCCCTATTTCTATTGTTGTAGAATGTAGAAAATAAATCACTAAACAAAAAAAAAGAAATTTGCAAGTGATCCCAAACTTTTGAACGGTAGTGTATGTGTACTCTGTGTGTGTGAATACCCATAAATGCCTGCTGCATGAGCATGCATGCTTGCGTCTGTGTGTGTGTGTGTGTGTGTGTGTGTGTGCATACCCATAAGTGCTCGCTGCATGCATGTGCTGTGTGTGTGTGGTATCAGTCCACTCGGCAGTTCTCGGAGATACAGCTTGAGCAGAGTGGCAACCGTTGGCACGTCTACTCTCTCCAGATCCACACACTCACCACGGTCCAGACACACACGCAACGTTCTGCAGCGTGGCACAGAGCCACACACCCTGAACACACCACTCTGCTGCAGACCTAGACACACACATACACACACAAGGGAGAACATCATCTTCATATTAATTTTTCATTCATCTTATCTCTAGAGGCAACACTACTGATGACTGCACAACTAGCACTGCGCATTTACATCAACTCATTACCCTGCAGTAAGAAAAGAACACTGCACCGTATTTCTCCAAGAACTCCACCATGTTCCTGAGCTCCGGAGGGACTCCATGCTGTAGCTGTCCAGTGTCTCTTAGTGTCTGCAGAGACACTCCAAACACAGCCTGAGTGTCCTGGTTCTGAGTCTGCCGCTCGGGTTCCACACGAATGCTCCGATTCAGCACCTTCACCGACGCTGGACCTTGCTGGGGATCAGCAAAATATGCAAGAGACTGGTTTAGCACAACTATATCTCATATGCTGTATTCATAATCTGTGAGTGACAGGAAGCGAGTGACATTTCTGACTGTGTTGCTCTCTTAATGACCAAGAGATCACAGGATCATTCTCAACATGGAAATTTCATTAGACACCCTCTTTTCACATAATCATTTCGGACATGAATAATTGTGTATCATCTTCTACCCTGTAGAGGATCTTTGTTAAGCATTTTTCAACAAAGCAATGGCATTAATAAACTCTGCTCCACCTCATACACTACTAACAGCACAATACATTCTACCTTTCCATTATACAATACAAATCTTATCTGATCAGTAGTGGTCTATCTCCTCGGGTAGATGGAGCTCAAGTGGTGTATGAGCTGCGTAGAAAGAAATGGGTTACAGAGGAACAGTGTGAGTCGTGATATGCAACAAACACGACTGAATGTCGACAACAGTCACGTTTTATTATTTACCTATCAATTATTACTTATGATTTGTTTTTCGTTGGATTCCTCCCTGAAAGATCTTTGCTTCCCCAAAACTCACCTGTGGTTCAGTGGATAATTAACAAGATACAGTAGATTTGTACCCAAGTGCTATAATCATACAGACATCTCAGGACTGAAGTTCAATATACAGGAGGCATTCAAGTCAACTTTTGATTGTGCAGAATCACAGTTATGAGAGTACAAACTCCCTTTATTTCTCTATATAATTCCCAGCTACACTATTTACAGCATTTCACTAGTGCTTGTATACCATCAAGGTTGAAATTTTTCTCAGTACACCGGAGCTATGATCAGACTACCTGCTTCACGGCTAAAACACTGGCCTCGCTGGAACTTCTTTAATGGCACAAACATGTGGAAATCGCTTGTACTAGGGGCGTGGCAATGATTCCCAGACGAGTTCATGTAATATGCAAGTGGTGTTGGTGGATGATTGTTAGACATTAGCACCGTTCAAATGTTTTACTGCGGCTACGAGTCTCATCACTGTACTGTATTGTGCTTCTGTAAAGTCTACTGTAAATGTCAATCTGTTTTATACCTTCATTCAACCGGTTATATACAGTATAACGTATTATTTTAACAGAAAGCATATATTTTTATTTTAACATTTGTATATAATGTTCTGATTTAAACAATAAAAAAATAAATACCATGTTTTGGGTGTAAATACATTTTAATAATTAACCAAATCCTTGGTAAAATATTTTAATGTCTAAAACCCTCTTAATTTCATGTCTGGAATGTATTGACGTTAAGGCGTATTAAACTCATCTCTCACTTTAATAACAAGAATGCCCCAAAGTGCTTCACATAAATACTAAAATAATATAGTAATCTACTAAAATAAATAAAATAAAAACAAAATAATAATAATAAAAATAAATAAATAAAAAAATTTAATAAAATAATATAAAAAAGGAACATAATTAAAATCACATCACACACATATTTAATCAAAACAATATGTAAAATCAAGATCTCAAGTTGGTTTAAACGCCAGAGAAAACATGTGAATTTTAAGATTGGACTTAAACACCCTCAGTGATGGTCAATGGTAGGTCATTCCACAATTTGGGTGCCGCCACAGACGTTAAAAAGCGTTAAAAGTTACACAAATACAACTAAACTGAATTAAATAAAGAGCTGTGGGTGTGTATTTGAGTTAGTTACTCACACACAGTGATGAAGATGCGCTTGTTCCCATTTTAATCCCGGCTGCATTCCTCTTCAGCACACTTTCCCATCTCAGCCTCTCGGCTAGTCAGCTAGCTAGCAACGCGAGGGCTGTCTCCATGGTTCTGGAACTTTGAAGACTTCCAATAGCTCACACGAAATACATTACTTACACGTAGTTTATATTAAAACTCAACACTCATACACTCTTGAACTGTATACCCGTAGTTAGCATCACGGCTAGCCCTACAAATCATCCTCGCGCTGTTGCTGTTTACAAACCGCTGCTCTGGTGACTAACACTGCGTTACCATGAAGGCACGAGGACACCTGTTGTCATGGTTACAGGTGCGCCGCTAGGATGCGCGAGCTGCTTCATTTCCGGGGGGAACAAAAATGGCGGCCAATCAAATATATATCTCAGGTGTTGTCCTCTGCAATACGGATAGTGAAATAAAAATAAACAAAATGCTTCATTCATTCAGTCTACGCTTTGTACTGATATTGTCCAAAAGTTTGCACTCCCCCTCTTCCTTTGGTTTATAATAATTGTAAAACAACAACAACTTTAAAGTCAGCCAAAAAATGTACACACACTTTACTTACTCACTGTCTATACTGCGTTATCCTGTATTCAGGGTCACATCCCAGGAGATGTAGGGCACAAGAGGCAGGGTACACCCTGGACAGAGTGCCAATTCATTGCAGGGCACACACATACAGTACATTCATACACTACGGGCAATTTGGTAAGGCCATTTAGCGTTCGATGCAAACTCCAGCACACAGAGACGGGACTCGAACCCAGACCTTGAATGTGCAAGGTGTCAGTGCTAACCACTACACCATCGTGCCTCTACCCTTCACTTCAGGAAAACTAAAATAGTATGATATATAAATATAATGTGAATAATATTATTTTATATATCAAAATATATCAATATATAACATATAGCAATACATTTTGTATTAAAATATTTATTCTATAAATTTTCTAAATTTTTTTGTCTGACTCTGTGTAAGGGCAATTTGGGAATGCCACCTAATTTGGGTGTTTGGGAGGAACTGTGGGAGGAAACCCACCAAGCACAGGGAACATGCAAACTCCACACACACAGTCATGGAGTCGAACCTGGACCCCGAGGTGCAAGGCGACAGTGCTAACCATTCTTATTCTAACAAGTCTTATTTGGCTTACTATATTTTACCTTAAAGAGTTTTATCTAAAAAGTGTATGACTGTTTTATGAATGCTTAAATTAGGATTAAAATGTTTATTTAATATTTATTACATTTATTTATTTATTACTTAGTATTTATTAGTATTTATTACAACTATTTGTATAACATGAAAAAAGGCACTGGTGGCTCAGTGGTAGGTGTTTCTACCATGCGGAAGGCCCGGGTTCGATTCCCAGCCAGTGCCCAAACCCCCCCAGCCACTGGACGCAGTGCCAGTCCCAAGCCCGGATAAATGGGAGGATTGCCCCAGGAAGGGCATCCAGCGTAAAACCTGTGCCAAGTTGTTGTGCGGACAGGATATACCGCTGTGGTGACCCCTTGCCGGGTCACACTCATTCCCTCTAATGGCAATTTAAAGTCGCCAATCCACCAATCATGTTTTTGGGACGTGGCAGGAAACTGGAGATCCTGAAGGTAACCCAAGACAAGGCAGAGCATGTGAAACTCCACTCAGAGACTAAGCCAAGTTTTGGGATCATACCAGTCACCCTGGAACTGTGACACAGCAACATGTTTACTAAAACTATATTTAGCATGCGCTTAGAACTAGTGCTTAGAACTTCAAGTCATATACCTTGCTTTTTGCTGCAGGATAAAGGAGAGCACTATTATAAGATCTACAAATATCTATAGCTGTCCACACAATGTACATGTGCTAAAAATCTTTTCAAGAAAAGTCAAATAACATTAATGATCCTCAAAATTTAAGTGGAGCGAAAATGATGTTCAGTCTGCTGCTTTTCACATAGACTGAGCATATTAGTGTTCTTTTATGGACAGTAGAAGTCATACACACACACACACACACCCTTTTAATAAGTTTTAAACACTATAAAACTGTTGGAATGAGGTTTAAATCTATTGAGAGTTTATTAGTACTTTCTTAAAAAAACAGATAAATGAAATTTTAAAACAGGAATGGTACATTTTTACACATTGTATTACATTGTATTTAAAAGAAAAAACATATTAAAACATAGAGTATAAAATACATAATAATAATAATAATAATAATAATAATAATTTAAGAACCTTTTAAATGTATTTTAACCAGTTATCAAATCTAGAAAATTGTAGTTACAGGATGTTTAGCATTTAAGAAATAATTATTTCATTTCATTTTCTTTTGTGGAATGAAATAGAAATTTGCCTATACACCCAGATCCTATTTTGTTAGTTGTTATAACAAAAATGTAAATTTTGTTAGCAATTATAGTAATTCGATTATAACACAGTATTATGATTGTAATCTCTTATCAAATAACAATAATAAATTCTCCAATAAGCAACTCATCTATGACATCTTGTCTTCTGTTTTGAGTCAATAAGAACATTCTTTTTAAAATTAATTGAAACCCGATACTGGACTTAGTTTCAAGCTGTTTATCAGAGGAATGCAATGCAGTTCCCGGTCGAAGTCACCACAGCAAATTATACACTCCTCATATTTTATCTGGCACAGTTTTTTTTACTCTGGATGTCCTTCCTAATGCAACCATGCTTATTTTTAACTGGGCTTGGGACAGGCACTGAGAGTGCACCAAGTTGTGCAACCACATGGCTGGATTTTGGATCTTACACTCAGACACTCTCAAATGTACTCCACTCCAAATTAACTTCCAATCCCAACCACTCTTACCAATTCCAACCACTTCCAAAGGAATTATGACCAATCCTGTCCTCTTCCAATGGAATGTTGACCAATTTTGCCCACTCCCAATACTGACTGATCAAAACCATTCTAACAAATTCTCTCCCAATGGAATGCTGACCAATCTTGTCTACTCACAAACAAATTCTGGCCAATCCTGAAAATTGTCACTTGTATTCACAATAATCCTGACCTATTCCACATGCTGCAGAGGAGTCCTGAATCATCTTGGTTGCTCCCAAAGACTTCTGATGGAAATTTTGAACAATTTCAGCTACATCCATGCTGGCTGCACCCAAAGAAATTCAGACCAATCTCACCCACTTCTTCAAAAATCTGACTAATCCTGACTTACTCAAAACTCAAGAAACTCTGATCGGTCATGGCCATGACTGTTTTTTGCTGGATTACAGTACTAAGGCTCATATACGGGACACACCAAAAACATGATGGTTACTTTAAGGTTCGCAAAAGAACCAAAGTGCCTAAATGGCCAGCACTTGCTTATGATAAAAAAAATAATAATAAATCTATATATATATATATATATATATATATATAGAAGAAAGTATTAAAAGTAGAAACACTGCTTATTCTGACTAAGACGGTTTGAATAAGCATTGTATGACAGCAGAAGGAAGATTTCTCTGATTGGCTCTTTGGCTGAGAAAACCAGTGCGACAGGCAGAACAAATTCAAGGCATTTTGGTTCCTTTGCTTCACATTTGCCAGAGATACATTCATCTGTCGTAGCTTAGTAGTGCTTAAAAAATAATAATAATAATAATAATCGCATTTGCAAACAATTGCAGGGAAACAGTAATGAGACTAGTTTATCCCAAACCTACAGTAGTGAGTAGTGGAGTATGTGATTTTGGGAGCTAGACTTTGCTGTCACATGACAGTTTTTCCATAATTTAGTTTTTAATCACAAACGCAAAACATGCTCCAGGTGTGACAAACCATTTCATTTTACCATGGTGCAAAACGTGCATGTGTCGACCAGCAGCTGGAGTATTTGCAGGTATCACTATACTGTATATGTAAGACCATAAGAGACTACTGGAGCTGCTTCTTCATCAACAACTTGATGTATCCCAGTCCTTAGGCCACAGAAGTGACTCTGTTAGACTCAGTGTTGTTTTTGAGTTCTGGTTCAAGGTTACCATCAAAGTCACCCAAAGTGTTCCTACAGATTAAGGAGGTTAGGAAGGGAACAGATCCGCCCACTACCAAACAGCACCCGGTGAAGTAGAAGGCCATGTCATACGATTGCGTCCAATCAAAAAATGCTCCTATGAAAAAGAACAGAAAGTTTCGATCTAGTTACAGAGACTCAATAACAGCAGCACATTCGTTGAAATTACAATACAGTGGGAGCGTTTGTTAATTATCTCACAGATAATTAGTCTCACAGATAATTAGCAGCAATAGTAAGACGCAAACGTCTATGTCTTCTAAACTGAGACATGCAAAATGTTAGTGTGCTTGAAATTTATTAAATATCCTGCTGTTGTTCTATTCACATTTTTGTAATTAATAACCTTTTTTCTGAATAACCTTTGTTCAGAGGAAACCCACAGATCCATGAAGCATAGCACGTTCTCAGACGTAGAGATTGATCTCTTTTTGTAGGAGCTGGAGACTAGCTAATGGAGGATCACACGTTCTTCTGACCTTACCAAAATATGCCATGACCATGTTCATTCTAAACTGCTCCTAGGCCTACATCAGTGTGTGCGTTGTGGTGCCTGTTGATGGGTCTCTGAAAGTCCATCCAGGGTGTATTCCTGCCTTGGGCTCCATGTTCCCAGGATACACGTCAGATCCATCATGACTATAATACAGCAGTTACTGAAGACGAATGAATAATGTCTTACTATCCTGCCTTTGACATTTGAAAAGCCCTTTTTTGCTATCATAAGGATATGAGGTGAATGGTTGTGCATTAGTATGTGTATGTTTGAGCTGTCCACCTCCACACCTGCAACAGGAGGTCCCAGAATGATCCCGCAGCCACCAAAGCACATGAGGAGCCCGTGTGCCTGGCCGAGGCGCTTGATGCCCACAAGGCGCGTTGTAACATAGGATGTTATTGACCAGTTGCCTGAGAAGAAGCCAATGGCAGCTGAGAGCACCTGAAGCCCAACATAACTCTTCCACATGGGCAACACTAGCAAAATGGCGCCCATTGCAACCACCGTCACAGCATAGAGTTGCAAGCTGTTCACCCAGTGCACATCTGCCAACATGCCCAATGCCAGCTTGCCCACTCCTGCTGCAGCAGTGGTGATTGATACAAGAGGAATGGACGCAACATGTTCGAGGAGGCCCTTACTCTGAGCAATGTCCTCCATGAGGAGTATGGGCGGCATCGAACCCAGGCTGTATAAGAAGAAGGAGACACAGAGAGCCACAAACGAGGGCTCTCGCAAGCACTCATGCATATCATGCATATACTGTGCGTTTGGCTGGAGGCGCTTTTTGATGATGCCTACCAGCGTCTGAGGTTTTGTTGAAAGCTCTGTCCCAAGTTCTTTGTCATAAACAGGTTCATTCGCAAAGGTCAGAGTAGCCTTTTGATTGATGTAGTAGCCAGGAGGATTTAAAGGTCGCATGGGTCCAGCACACGCGATCAGGTTTAGTGCCAGAGCACCAACGACGAGTAGACATCCATCCAGTCCATACTTGTCAATCAGCTTGTTCTGCATGGAGGCGTACATAAAGCCGCCTACACTGGTTCCTGAAAACAACACACATATACAGTTGTAGCACCAGATTGTTTTGTTGAGATAGAAATCTTTGTCATATTAAAACACAAAACCTAAGAGGCAAATAAAATTTAAAAAAATCCATACAGAGGTATATAAATATACTATAAATGGGATGACTAAACAAGCCACATGTGAGATCAGAAATTGGCCAAGTATTGAACAGAAGGCATGAAGGAGAGCTAAGGTGCAACTGTGTGGGATAGTTTGGTGATAGAACCCTGAAACAATACAACAGACTAACCAATGGGTGGCGTATATTCACTAAGATTCAGAATTATACAGTCTAGACCATGGCTAGACCACGAGGCAGGAGCAGGGAAGCAGAAAACTTGATATCAGGATGGAAAAGCCCAGATCAAGAAAGGGAAAATATGGAGTCTACCTTAAGGGTTTTTGACAGTATACTTCTTACTGTTCCTTAAAAGCAAGAAGCCCATAAACCTGCAGATTGATGCGGTGGCTGGTAGTGCAGCTAGGCTTCAAGATTTAAGAAGTTTAAAAAATTTAGAAAACCTATACAGCTTTAAGTGAAAACAAGTGGTGCCTAGATGGTACCTAAGGAAACAGGTGGCACTCTTAAGGCCTCAGTGTCATGAGACCCCTAGAAAACTTCCATAACATGGTAAAATGCCGACCCAGCACAGTTGCCCTTGCAGGGATGTCAGAGACCACCTCTGTATGTGTTTCAGAGGGACGGTAGACAGGGATGTGGGCTGAGTGACATGATCCACTCAATTGGGTAGAAGGTCTTCAGTCTGTGGTAGCAGCTGTAGTGGACCAGAGTTTCTCAAATTCTGGATCCCGAGAAACATGACATGATGATTGTGCATATACTGTTACTTTGGCAACAAAAGCAATTTCAGAGGTCATTTCAGTGACAGACAAACAGAAACCATGTAAATCCACCAGAACATGGCAAATTATGGAAGATAGCATAGAATATCAAAATATGGCCCCTGCATGGGATCCCAGAAGCCAGCTATGATTAACTGGTGTTTCAGAGGGATCATAGTGGCTATGGCTGGGGATGGGATTGCAGAGTAAAATCTAGTAGTCTTATTAAAGTACTTGCCACAATATCATTTTTGTAGCGTGCTACCAATTTGAGACAGATCTTCAAAGTTGACACTCTTGAATCTCTTAATTTTTGGTCTCTATATTAGACTTAAACTTTATTAATCCTGGAGAAGATTCTTGAAGAAACTCCATACTGTATAACCCAGGAGGGTTAGTACCTGTGGTAGCGATGCCCAGAGCAAGGCCACGCCTCTTATCAAAATACTGGCAGATGATTGTCAGTGTAGCTGCATAAACAAGCCCACAGCCCAGACCTGTGAACAGACATAAACACTCATTATGAAAAATTAGACTGCACTATGAGGAACATCTGTACGCCTAACACCAATGGTTGTAGAGGATCCTCCTGATTGAACCAGCTCATTTACATCGTTGGCAAATCTAAGGGGATGTGATTGAGAAGAAAAAGCACAACAGGACTGGGGGGGGGGGGACTGGGGGGAATGGGGGGGGTTACTCCAGGACAAGAGTTGAGAACCACTAAGTTAAACATTTATACAGTTATCTAATAAGCCAATCATGTGGCAGCAGAACAACGCACAAAATCATGCAGGCCAAGGGCCAAAGGTGAAGAACTTTAAGTTAATGTTCACATCAAACAACAGAATATAGAAAAAGTGCGTCGTTAACTGTGGCATTATTATTGGTACCAGGTGTGTTTTGTTGAGGATAGCAGGGAGATTCACAGACAACAGTCTCGAGTTTACACACAATGGTGTGACACAATTAAGATTTGATAGTAGATGTTTTTAGCTTTCATTCAAGGACTTTAATTAAACTATTGAATTAACTGCTCATTTTTAATATATACCTATTATTTTCACAGGCCCGAATGTAATTGGACAACTGACATAGCAGTTTGATGACCAGCTGTGGCCTGTCTAATTATTTCATGACTCAGAGGATAAAAGGTCTGAATTTGATTGCCAGTGGTGAATTTGCATTCGGTAGCTGTTCATTTGATTTGATTATGGAATGCATTTATGTGGCATCATTTCAATTAGCTTATGATGTCACAACATTTATTTTTATGCAGAATCACATTCTTCAAGATCTTTGAGAAGATTTCTCCACATCTCTCCAAGATCTTGTACTGATGATGGGTGAGTCAGACTGTTGCGTAAAGTCCTCTCCAGCACATCCCAAAGATTCTCAATGGTGTTCTAGAGGTCTAGACTTTGTGGTGGCCAATCCATGTGTGAAAATTATATCTCATGCTCCCTGAACCATACTTTCGCAAAAAATCCTTTAGTGGAAACAACATTAATACACATTTCTACATTCAGGTTGTCAACTGACCTCAATTTTTGGACATATAACGTTGCTAAGCCTAGACCTGACCAACTGAAGCAACCTCAGACCATAACACTGCTCTAGAGGCTTGTTCACTTCATCTGTCTTTCTTCTTATCCTGATGCACCCACCACTCTGGTCAATCTGGACTCATCACACCACATGGCTTTTTTCCAGCACTCCACAGTCCATTCTTTAAGCATTAATTAGCCTCACTGGTAAGTGGTTTTCTTAAGACTACACAGCTGTTTAGTCCCAATCCCTTGGATTCTCTTCACATTGCACATGTGGAAATGATCTTATATTCACTAATAATATAAGAGTTCCACTATTGTTTTTTTTTAATAATTTGATTTCACCAAACTTATGATCATGATCATTAAAAATAAATAAATAAATAAATAAATAAAACCACATTTCTTCCTTGAACGTGATGGCTCACCACTCCAGGATTTAATAATGCATTTTAATGCAATTTTAGTATTTTTATCAGTTGTTTTATTTGCTTGATGCAGGACAATAGTTTGACTTTTCTGAACCAGAGTAACATCTTCACAGGATATGTATTCTGACATGGTTGTTTAAGAAATGAGACGCTACTCACCAAATGGCACATGCCCAATCTCAACATCCACCTTATCCAGCATGGCTCAGGCTTTGTATAGTTTAGGACAAGCGATTTGACTTCAAAATAAAAGACGTGTATAAAGTAGCTGATTCGTCAGAAAGAGGCTGGAGCTCAGTGACTTTGCTCGCATCTTCCACAGTCTATTTTTTTGTAAATATAAAATTGAAAGTGTGGAGTGAAAGCGTGTGAAGATGACCGATTGTGAAGTGGGACACTCATATGAACTAGCTGAAGGAAAGTCAGTACAAGACGAGCTGAGACTCACCAACAACAATTCCGTAGCTGAAGATAAGGAAGATGACGTTAGGGGCGAAGGCACTAAGCATTAAACCTCCTGCCACCATTACACCACTGAAGATGATCACGGGTCGGGCTCCAAAATTATCGACACATGCACTGCAGAGCGGGCCTGCACAGAGAGAGAGAGATCACAACAATGACTCTGGATTTAAACTTACATACTTCAGCACATCATTACATTCATGTTACAGCAAACTATTTAGCAGAAATAAGTGTACAGTAGCCACACGCTGGTCTGGGTTTGTATGTTCTCCTCATGGTTGGTAGGTTTCCTCCCACAGTCCAAAGACATGCAGATTATTCTGACTGGTGTTCCCAAATTGCCCACGTGTGAATGAGTGTGTAAGTGTGTGTGCCCTGCGATGGATTGGCACCCCATCCAGGGTGTACCCCGCGTCATGCCCTAAGTCTCTTGGGATAGATTCCAGACCCCCCGCGACCCTGTATACAGGATAAAGCGGTATAGACAAAGATTGAGTTTGTGATAAGTGAAGTATACAGTGCCTTCCAAATATTCATACCCTTTTAACTTTTCCATATTTGGTCATGTTACATTCACAAACGTAAAAATGTATTTTATTTAGATTTTATGTGATATACCAAAGCACTGTCGCCTTGCACCTCCAGGGTCCGGGTTCGATTCCCGGCCAGGCTCGATTCCCGTCTCTGTGTGCATGGAGTTCATGTTCATGTTCTCTCCATGCTTGGTGGGTTTCCTCCGGGTACTCCGGTTTCCTCCCACAGTCCAAAGATATGCAGGTTAGGCTAATTGGCGTTCCCAAATTGCCCGTAGTATGTGAATGAGTGTGTGAGTGTATGTGTGTGTGCCCTGCGATGGATTGGCAACCTGTCCAGGGTGTACCCCGCCTCGTGCCCTGAGCCTTCTGGGATGGGCTCCAGGTCCCCGCGGCCCTGAATACAGGATAAAGTGGTATAGAAGATGAGAGTGAGTGATATACCAAGACAAAGTGGCACATTGGAAAAGGATAAATGGTTTTCAAAATGTGTTACAAATAAAAATCTGAAAAGTGTGGTGTGCATTTGTATTCAGCCCCTTTTACTCTGATATCTCTAACTAAAAATCCAGTGGAACCGATTATCTTCAGAAGTCACCTAATTAGTAGTTACTCTGGAGGAGCTGCAGAGATCCACAGCTCAGGTGGGAGAATCTGTCCACAGGACAACTATTAGTCGTGCACTCCACAAATCTGGCCTTCATGTAAAAGGGCAAAAGAAAGCCATTGTTAAAAGAAAGTCATCAGTGTTCCCGTTTGCAGGTGCACATGACTTGTCTCAAACTTTAAACAGGACTTCTTGTGGCTTTCTTTCAATGATAACTTTCTTCATGCAACTCTTCCATAAAGGCCAGATTTGTGGAGTGCACGACTGATAGATGTCCTGTAAAGGGGTCTCAATACAAATGGACAGATTTTTATATGTTAGAAATTTTGAAAACCATTTGTCATTTTCCTTCATGTGCCTCTTTGTAAAGTGGTAACCACTTTTTCGCAGTGGTAAAGTGCTCACCCTATCATCATCCAGAGATTGCAAGTTCGATTCCCGGGTGATGCTGTAACCTCTCGCAGCCGGAGGCCTATAGAGAGCTGATTGGCCGAGCTCTCTCAGAGGGGAGGGATTCACGCAAGCGGAAGGAGCGGATAGTGCTGTCCTTCGAGTGTGTTACGCCGCCTCCAACAGTGCATGAGCGAGCAGTTAGAAAAAAAGATGCAGTCGGCTGGCGTCACGTGGTTTGGTGATAGTCTTTGGCCCTCCCGACTGAGTGGTAGTAGTATCCTTAATGTTGGAGCCCCCTAGTGACAGGGAGGAACTGGACAAGACTAAATTAGGGGGGAAACACACTTACATTTATAGTTGTAACATGATAAAATGTGAAAAAGTTCAAGGGGTATAAATACTTTTGCAAGCAATGTAGACTTTCCAGTTCCATTATTTTATGGTGTGATAAATGATGTTATTACACCGTGAAATATTCTTTTACTTATTTACTTGTTTAATCTTAGTCAGGGTCAAATGATTCCAGAGCCTCTCCTGGGAACACTGTTGTTTCTCTTGTGTCTTTTGTTTCAAACCTTTTTAATATATCCCTATAATAATAATAATAATAATAATAATAATAATAATAATAATAATAATATTACTATATAATGATAATACTATCTAAAATTCTTCAATATGTGTACAATTTCTATTAGAAAAAAAGTAAGAACTGTGCAATATTTATTTTTGTTACTGATCTTGAGATAAGTTAAGGAAAACACACATCAGTGAAAATACCTCATGGTGTAGTGTATAATTCAGGCCAAACTGGGACATGTGATGACATTTCTGCTGAATGAAGGCAAAAAAGCGATTTATATTCACAGAAGACTTTAAGCACGGTGTGGCGATGAGACTCTTAAAGCCGTAGTAAAACATTTGAATGGTGCAAACGTTGTAAAGAAGGCTCCGGCATACATTTACGTTTATGGCATTTGGCAGACACCCTTATCCAGAGCAACCTACACAAGTGAGAAATGCATACCGAGAAAACCTTCTACCTTTCTGGTATCCAAGCCCTAGTGAGAGGCTGAGATGAGTGCATTAGTGTTCACTGCACTGTGTTCTGATATTCTGCACAATCAAAAGCAAGTCCCAGTTTGACTTGAACGCCCCTCGTATTTCACTTATAATGATCTACAACATCTCAGTTGTATATTTTGAGATCCAGACTCAGATCTCGTGAGTGTGTGTATGTGTGCGTGTGTGTGTGTGTGTGTGTGTGTGTGTGTGCCCTGCTGACTGAGTGCAGAGCTCCACGTGACAGTGAAGGTGATCAGATATCATAAAATCAACATATGTTTCTTCTATCATTGCTTTCTCTCTCAGATCACTTTATCTACATGTAATAGTTCTATGTCTAGAAACACACATGCACCTTTAAGAAATGTCATTTTACAATTTCTTGCCCTTGATAGGAAACTCGAACTTTTGGACAAACTATGTAAGAAATAACCCCCCCCCCTCCCCCCGGCAGAGTTAATCAGAATTACACCAACAACACAGCAACATGGAATACGCGACTTTGGACACAAGCACACACTCACCGGTGATTAGCCCCACCCCCAGGACAGTAGAGCTGATCCAGGCTGTGGTGCTCTTGCCCTCATGGAAGGTACTGAGCCACTCAGGGTAAAGAACTCCCACTGCCTGGGGGGAACCGAACGCCAGCAGCTGAGCCATGAAGGAGACGAAGACAATGGACCAGGCACTGTCCTGAGAGGTATCCTTCATCGCAGCAGCCATTACAGTTACACTTCTAATCACACGCACTTACACACACACACACACACACACACACACACACACACACACACACCTGAGGAGAGAGAAATTAAAGACAGTTAGATTTAGACAGACAGACAGAGAGACAGAATGAAAAAAGGCAGTGCAAGGTAGTGAGAACCGATGAACAGACAGACACAGATAGATACTGACATTGACAAACAGACAGGAGATATATAAAGAAATAGATGAGTGGAACATGCAGTCTAGTCAGATGATTCTCAAATTCTGCTGAGATAGACACATATTAGGGTCAGAACTTGCCACCAACAGGATGAATGTCTGTGTTGACAGTCCAGGCTGGTGGAAGTGAAGTAACAATGTGGGGGATGTTTTTTATGGTACAATGAGATTTCCCAGTCACCAGATTAGAGTTTGGGATGTAGTAGATTGGGATGAAAGGACATGTTAAAAAGCCCAAGGAACTGTGTGATTTAATCTTGTCAACCCGGAACAGGACCTTAAAGGAACAACTTTCCACCGTCTTGTGGAATCCATGCCATGACGGACTGAGGCTGTTTCGAAAGCAAAGGGTGTCCTTGGCCAGTATTAATTTTGTGTTCCTAAAAAGTACCCAGTGGGTGTAAATAGATAAAAGGAGACAGGCAGACCGACAGAGGCAGGTGTTGGAAGGGCTGAACAGACAGACAGATTGAGACAGGTGTGGGAAGGGATGGACAGATGGTTGAAAAACAGCCAGTGGTGAGACTTTTTGAGTTTTTGCTAAGACATTTTGAGGAGCTGACTAAGGTCTACATATTTATTTCTTTGATGCTGAACTGTATGCTGTGTAGGTAGTTGATAAATAAACTTACTCACCGTCAGCACGAAGAGGTGGCAGGCTTTATCTCTTGCTTTGGATGGAGCCCAGGCTACTCACATGCACTGCAGGACTTGTCTTGCACAGCTTGGCGAGCCAGTCTGGTTTTAAGCAGAGCTCCGGTGAGACCACACCTCAAGAGGAGGAGAAATGTAGGCTGCAGTGTGGGTCAGAAGACTGAAGGAGAAGGAATTGTCCTAAACCTCCTGCTCAGACAATCCATTCTCCGTAAACAATAACAAGCAGACACACACGCATTCCTTACCCATTCCCGAAGGATTGAGAATAAAAATTAGATACATTTTTGACTGATAAAGGACCTGCCGCGTTTCAAATTTGACCCTTTGAAAGTTTTAGGATGCTTTACGTCATTCTTTGTAAGGTTCTTTCAAAATTAATAAATGTAGAGTCACCTTTATTATTGTGGAAATCTTCTATAGTTAAAACCTTGCAAAGACCCTACAGACCTCTGCAAAGGTCTATGGTTGGTCTATGGACTCTTAAATAGGATCAGGTATAACAATTCACTTAGGTGGACCTTTTATGTGCGACAAAACAATTTTTGACTATCACCTGATGGGTAAAATTAGAGGAATTGCCTGGAATCGGTAGATAAATTGCCGAAAGACGTCTTTCATTGTCAAAGTTTGATTGCCTGATGTTACTTGTTAAAATTATTGTTACTTGTTTGGATGCATGCAATCACGATGACTGTCAACAATTTGCCTTCCCAGTAGCTGCTGCAGTAGTTTCTGGCTGTCTTACATACTTGGTTGTTAATGGGCATCAATCTGCTGTCAACTGGCGGTCTGTTGCTAAGATTCGGCAGTTATTTCTCATTGACCATCAGCTATCAACCGACAAGACGCTGGACAGTTGTTTTTTCTTGGCCATATAAAGCCCATTTATTTTGTGTGTTAGTAATAGCATTTCACCCAGAGACCGCTCTCTGAAGTGTCACAAATGCAAAAATCTATATATTTTTTTCTTTTTTGTATTTGTCGGTGGTGACGCACATTTGGGAAAGATTGATGATTGTCGGCTAATCTTTGTCACAAGGGTTCCTTTACTGATTTATAGCACTGACAATACATGAAACATCTTTGAACTTCTCATCTGTCCTTTTTTTTTTTTTTCCTGGTGGTGTCCTTCTGTGGGCATTTGTAGGGACAGAGTCCTGGCACAGTCTGAGGACATTGTTATTATTAAAGCCATTGGATATGGTAGTTTGCTTTCCAGCAGCAGACTCTGTTGTCTTGTACAGTTTTTTATTGCCGATATTTTCAGGCCTGAAGATGCAACATACTCTCCTGAGACATCCACTGTGGAAGGCCTTGATCTTGTTCACATCAGTACTAATTTGACATTGTTGATGTACAGCTGGACCTGTATTGCTTCAACTTCCAGCACAAAAAATGCACATAAAAAATTCCCCAGGTCTCCCTTTGAGATACTTTTGTGCTACATTGTCCTTAGTGGCTAGGCTACCTAGTTAAGTGAATCCCCCAACAAACTCAAGTGGCTGGCTTATTATTCGCTGCGATTGATACAGCACAGCGGTCGTCTCTCACAGGCTGGGTTTGGGGTTCAAATTTTCCTCCAGGTATCACTGTGCCTAATGAGTTTCCTCTGGCTACTCTGGTTTCCGTTCAAAGTTCAAAGACATACAATATTTCAAGAGTTGTTTCCAAATTGACAACAGTGTAAGACTGAGAGTGCTTGTGCCTTGCGATGTGTTGGCACCTCATTCAGGATGTTTATCTGGAGTGACATTGGTGCAATGATGTTCCCTTAATGTCTCTGGAATTGTTGGCCATTGTCCTATGCATAATCCAGTCAGTGGAATCCAGAAATAGGATGGAAGACATGATACATCTCTGATGTACACCAGTCTCTAAACCATTTTAACAACTTTCCATCTACCATGACACTGCATTCAAACTGATTTATGATGTCCCTAAGAGCAAAGATATGGTCTATGCATCACTGCCACCAATAAATCCTCCTAAAGGGCAATGGATGCATCAGCGTGTTCTTGCCACTGAGTTGCATTGTATTCTTGTAAACAGCATCCATTTCCTCTCCTGCATTACCACTCTCAGCCTCACCGGCCAACTACAGAAAGCTTCTTTTTAGCCTCCTGGTGCATTTGTTAACCTTGTTGTGTTAGGCCTTGTAGCCTTCTTGGACCTGGTCCATTGGTGACTTTGCGCTTGAAATCTAGGCTTTCGCTTGTTTACTTCTTCCAACTTCACCCACGCACCAGGTGTTATCCATTCCTTGTTCGTTTTCTTTTGATAGGCAAAGGCATTGGTGGCTGTCCCTATGTAGGCCTTCTTGACGGAGTACCACTTGTGAATACTGGGGTCTTCATTATCTAAAACCAAAGCAGCAAAGCAATTTCTCAGTTCCAGAGCAAGCTTTTTGGCGGTTTTTGGACACTTTTATTTATCAACATCAGGGCGTTTCCTTGACTGATGCTTCTTGCAACTTTCCACAACAAACTGGAACAATTTGAGGAGACCTGAGCGACTTTACACTAATCAGGATTTGATCGACAGTGGAATCATCAGGAGACTTTCATGTGAGTCTGTGGAACTTTAATGTGTAGGAGGAAGGTTTCACTGATTACACAGTTGTTACCTGAGCAGAGGTCAATCAGGAGCTCACCATGGTCATTTTTCTCATTGCATCTGTTTACCCATTGTTTTGTCAATGTTGATATTATCAGCTCTGACCTTCGCATTCATGTTTCCTGTGATCAGGAGCATGTCATGATAAGGGACTAGGCATTTGTACTTCATTGTAGTCGTCTTCATTTTCCTCATCAGTTCTATTTGTTAGTGTGTAACACTGCAGGATGGTAAGCTTGCAGTGCTTAGAGTTGAAGCATGCTCCGACTAACCTGTCGCATTATCCATTTCAACATGGTGTTGACCTTCTCCTTTGGAACTGTAATTGTTCAGACTGCAGGAAAACTGATCCATCACTGGTTACTGGTTCGGCTCCCAAGGGTCTCTGGGACACACAAGCCTCTCCACTTCAACAAGCTTACAGCACAAAGAAAGCGATGAAATACTGAAAAACACTTGCTTCTGGGATTAGGGATCGCTAGAGAAAGTCAAACGCCAGAGTCCGTTTTCTGCTTTGGTCAAAAATCAAAAAAATCTCTAAGAAGGAGGGAAAAAACTAAACAAAAAGAAGAAAAGCAGAATCTGAACATCTCTTATGTTATTGCAATGTTTCTTTCTTTTTGCCCTTTGAGGATGCCAGCTGAAATACCTACTGTTGGCAAGAAAGCTAGTGTGTGGTGTGTGTGTGTGTGTGTGTGTGTGTGTGCACTCAAGGCTCCTCTGTTCTCACCATCACACACCTTTAATCTTCTCATACCCTGAGAAAAGGAAAAAACAAAACAGTTACTCGCTCTCAGGCAAAGAACATGAAGGCATGACAAGCTGCTTTCTCACATTAACCCCGAGAGAGATGGACATTTAGATGTTTTATTCCTTACACAGACTGACACAGTACAACACCGTGCTACTGTGATAGGATCAAATTGAGAGATCAGAATACACAGTGTGAAGATACGCAGTCTCTTATGTTTAATGTAAAGATGACTTTCACTCTCTCACTCCCACACACACACACACACACACACACACACACAGATCTTGAGTGTAAGAGGCAAAGCATCCGGGAAGACTTTGTGAACTTGAACCTTTTTCCGGAACGGCCATAACACACAACATATCAGTGTGTGTCAATCAAAATCACCCTGCGTTGTTGTTTTTCTGCTTTCAGTGAGAGTTTCCCGGTCCTCTTGCCGAGATGCGCTCATCTCAGGTGACAGATCATAAGGACATTCTGGGTTTCTCTCTCTCTACACACACACACACACTCATTCTTACACTCATACTGTGTCTCTCAGCAGGGATGTTCCACCCTTGTCTCAAGATATTTTACACTCACATTCACACACACACACACACACACACATGCCTATAATCCATCGCATTAATCCACTGCCTTAACCCAGCCAGGCCAGGTCCAAACCGGCCAGAACCAGGTGAGGCCAAATGTTCTCAGATGCATCTTGAAGGCCAAAGCCACAGGAGACTCAGGGCGAGTGTGTGTTTGTGTGTGTGTGTGACTCAGTGGGGTTACTGAGCTTTGTGAGAACACCAGTAGAGGTTGAGTAACAGGTCAGTGCAGCACGGCTCCTGGATGAGGAACGTGATTGAACAACAGAGTCACAATAGAAGAGTGGTAGACAGTTTCATACATACAGCCAATCTGAGTCCAAAGCCAATCTGGCGTATACCAAACATTACATTAAACACTTTATTTCTGCCATTTGGAATTGAAGTATTTTCTTATGAATGTGTAAGAGAAGCAAATGAAATAATGTTCTGTATATACACACACTATAAGGTAACCAAACACATAAATCATAATAGGTTTAAATAGACCATGTATATAACAAAAAAAAAAGTATGAAAATGCACTCATTTTTATTTCTTGAAGGTAAGCGAACACTTGAGGGAGACAAAGTAGGAACACAGGGAAGTTTGATTCTTCTTGATTTATTCAGCCTGGTCAGGATCATGATGATTTAAACTGAACTGATATACCACTCTTCCAATATGCTTTTTCGTAAGATGAAGAAAATTTGAAGGACCCCTGAATACCGCTATTACACCAATCAGCCATACAATTAACATCAGAGCATCACAGAGATCAGGGGCTGATGTTGGGAGAATCCGGTTCCAGTTCTTTTGGAAGGTACTGAGTGGGGCTGAAGAAGTCAGGTCATTGTACAGGACACTGGAGTTTTTTAACGCCACCCTTAGCAGACCATGTCTTCATGGAGATTGATTTGTGCACAGGGATGTTGTAATGCTGGAACAGGTTTGGGCCTGTTAGTTTCAGAGAAGGGAAATTGTAATGCTACGGTGAGGAAAGACATTTTAATAACAAGTTTTTTTGTTCTCAAGTCCGACAGAGTCTTATTCGCCTTTGACACGAATATACAATATAAAGCATACCAATCCACTTGACTAAATCTCTGTTCCCTTTCCCCAAAAACCGTAACTGTGCATAAGACATTAATCTCTCACTTCAAATGTAACAGATGTTGTCTATGTGCCTTTAAATCGAGAGGGGCATCCTGGACACCATTTTTCCACAGAGCTGTTACCCTTTTTTTGTAAAAGATTTTCCGAAATTAGGATTATTCACCATCAGGACAGCTTCACAGGACAGACATTTTCTATCATCGTGCTTCCAGACTGATTCATCGAAACCGGTGAGGCCGACTGATTTCACCCGCACCTCACTGTACAATACACGATTGGACCAGAAGTCGAACTGCAGTCTGTTCGAAAAAGTATATTTAGTGCAGAGTGCAAGCAGGACTAACTATGACATCATAACTAAAAGGGAGAGCCAGAAGGAAACACAGACATGAGGGGAAACTGAGATGTAAAGCGACCAATCACTTCACCGTCAACAAACCTGAGTGATCAATGAGAGTGGGGAAGACAGCAGCTAAACATACCAGTTCACCTAATACTCTACGTCCATGAGTCCCCCAGATCTGCTCCTTTACCAAATCTATTTACAAAAATGCTTGATTAAATAAATAGGTTTTTTGCCTGGACTTAAACACTGTCCCAAACATTAATTGGAAGACTATTCCATAACTTCGGGGCTTTGCAAGAAAAAGCTCTGCCCCCAGCTATAGTTTTCATAATACGCGGTACTGATAAGCAGCCTGCATCCTTTGATCGAAGTAGGCGTAGGTGTGGCATGGCGTGGCGGATCGTTAGACACTTGCAGTTCACTCACTCACTAGCAGTTCACGACCCCCAGCACCACCAAGTTGCCACTGTTGGGCCCTTAACCCTGTCTGCTCCAGGGGGCGCTGTATCATGGCTGACCCTGCACTCTGACCCCAGTTACGCTGGGATATGCGAAGAAGGAATTTCACTGTGC
>JAQMYJ010000005.1:5577118-5590617 GCA_030014305.1 Clarias laeviceps
CACTGTTGGGCCCTTAACCCTGTCTGCTCCAGGGGGCGCTGTATCATGGCTGACCCTGCGCTCTGACCCCAGTTACGCTGGGATATGCGAAGAAGGAATTTCACAGTGCTGTAATGTATATGTGACAAATAAAGGCTTAACTTAACTTTACACCCTCGTTCATTACCTATGACTAATCTGATATTGCCAATCCATCTGTCTGTATGTCTTTCAGATGTTCATAATCTCAAGATGAAACCAGGGGACTGGGGAGCTTGGTGTCTGTACAGCAGAGACGCTTGCACAATTCAGCTAATGGTAGAAGAAAACTGGTGATGCTGCATCATGCTGTAAAAAAAAAAAAAAAGGAGAAAATAACAGAAGTCTCTAAGGGAGGAAAGTGAAGCTTTGAGCATTTGACCTTCACAGACACACAGATCAGGATGAATCCTCTGAGCCTGGAGAAGGCACTGTGTCTCCTACAACTACAAACACCCACAGAGCAGAGAAGAGATCAATATCTTCTTGTTATCCATAACCCCATGACCTTGCAGTCAACGCTTTCATGTTTGCTTGCTGTCAGGGTAAAAAAGCGCCTCCTGGTGGTGGACAAGAAGAACAGCAATCAGCAGGAGATAGATGGAAGGAGGCTCCATACAGCCAGCCGGATTAGTGTGAACTCAGGGTTAGGACTCATTGCTTAATTCATTGAGATCCAAGTCTAAATCCAAAAGCCAATCAGCTTGTAGGACTGAAGGAAACCTCACAGTGAGTTCTGATATTAACCTTCACTTTTTGTATCTAGGGGTTTGTGTGGTGTAGAAAAACAAATGATAGAGCATTGTGTAAGAAATAAATAACAGGAACATGTTAAAGGAAAATAGTCAACAACTAGGCTGTGAATTGAAGTTCCTTTTATGGCCCTGCGCATGTCCTGGAGTGTTTCACTCAGCTACTATTTATTAAGTAATTACAAATAAAAAATGTAATTTATAATCATTTAAAATGTATTAATGTATATCGCATTAAATTAACATTAACTGATAAGAGATAAGGGGCGTTCAAGTCAAACCGGGACTTGTGATGAAATTTCTCCTAAATGAAGATGTTAAAGCGACTGACATTTACAGAAGAATTCAAGCACAGAGACTCTTAATCACTCACAGAAAAACATTTGAATGTATTTATTTGAAACAAGATCAAACGGTGAGTTTTATTGCAATTTATTTTGGGCATTCTTGAACAAAAACTCTAACTTCCAAGTTTTTGATCTCATATGTTGTGGTTTTGGCAGCATGGTGGTGTAGTGGTTAGCACTGTCCCCTTGCACCTCCAGGGTCCAGGTTCGATTCCCGGCCAGGCTCGATTCCTGTCTCTGTGTGCATGGAGTTTGCATGTTCTCCCCGTGCTTGGTGAGTTTCCTCCGGTTTCCTCCCACAGTCTTGTAGGTCAGGCTAATTTGCTTTCCCAAATTGCCCAGAGTATATGTGAGTGAGTGTATGTGTGTGTGCCCTGCGATAGATTGGCACCCTGTCCAGGGTGTACCCTGCCTCGCGCCCTAAGTCTCCTAGGATAGGCTCCAGGCCCCCGCGCCCCTGTATACAGGATAAAGTGGTATTGGTGGTGATGATGATGTGGTTTTCTCATGTGTACCACATTGTAAAACCGCAGAGATTGCTGGACAAAATGTCATTGACCTTCTCCTTTTCAAACTTTGAACTGGAAATGAAAAAAAACATCATCAGTTAACAACATTTTAATTTGTTAAATTCTTAAATGGAATTAATGACTAATCTTTAACATACCAAGTACTGCTATTTCTACAACAATCTATAATTTTACAGTAATAAGGAACTACAGTAAATCTATAAACTATTTTTTTCATTGCCCACTAAAACAGAAATTCAAGCTTTTAAGGCAAAGTATACAAAACACTTGCTCATGCTTCCAGTGTGTTTCTGCATGCTAGAATGCCCTGACATTTGATGACATTCTTTTTGAGTCAAACTGATTAAATATTAAAACCACCCCCACACTTTTTTTTCAGCTCAGGGCAAAAAAAAAAAAAAAAAGCACTTTTGAAGCCTCTTGAAAAGCATCACTGGCACACAGTAACCTATAAAAGGAGCCAGTAGATTGATGTAGCCTTAATGGAATGCCACAGAGTCGAATAAGGACATAGAAGTCCGGGTACACAGTGTTTTTCACATCCTACTGATGAAAGCAAAATGTACTTTGCTTAAACGCAATAAAAAGTTTGAGAAATATCTGACAAGTACTGGACTAAAAGAATACACACTACCAGTGAAAAGTTTCGACACCCCTTCTAATTCCATGGTCTTTCTTATTTTGTATTTCTGCTGAAGGCAGCGCTAATCTGAGGTGCTGTTTGTTAATTGGTGATGTCTGAGGCTGGTAACTCTAAATGAACAGGTAAGTTTTGGTCTTGCTTTCCTGGAATGGTCTTGAGATGAGAGCCAGTTTCATTATGGTGCTTGATGGGTTTTGCAAACAATACTGTTCTCCCAAGAACTGTTCCAGAACAGTTGACCTTCGTGTCAAAATAATAACTGACTTTACTTGTTAATTACATAATTTGATGTTATTTATTTATTTTTTAAATCTGTTCTTTTTTTTTTATAATGTAGAAAAGAAATCTAAACTTCTCTGGTACTGTACACACACACACACCGGTCCTCCATAACATCAAAACCACTAACGTTCTCGTTACAGTGATACTTCCCAAAGTTTAGGATACATTATGCACCAAGAGAACAGTTAATGTGATTTTAGAGGGAAAAAATGGGCAAGTTATAAGTAAGGACAACCGGTAAACTGGCAACAGGGTAATGGGTGCACAAGGGTTATTGATGTGTGTGCAGGGGAGTGAAGACTACGGTCTGGTCCCACATAAGAGCTAGTGTAACACAAATCTGAGAACATTAATGCTGGCTATGGAAATATAAAGGTTCCAAAACACACACGCAGCTTGTCAGACTAGTCCGAGTGCTCATGCTGACCCGTCTACTGCCACGGTGTCCTGACGATATGCGCATTTAAACCCGTTTCTCTTCAGCTCGTGTTTTAAGTTACGATTAAAATAAGTAAAGTATAAAAAAAAACTTATCATATTTAAGTCACTGTGTGGTTTAAAAAAAATCCAGATGAAACTGCTCAGGTACAGAAACTGGGTTGAAAATAAAGAGGTAATAAAAAGTCACTCAGGAAGTCTGGAGAACTACTCCTCAAAAATAAACACAAAGTCTGGCTCTTTGGAAGCAAAATATCAAGAAATGAGGGATTGTACAGTACTGCATCTTACACAACAAACTGTATTGATGACTTCCCACTGTAAACCACCACTAAAATTTAAGCAAACATGTCCAAGAAAACTATTAGCCAATCCAAAGTGGCCCAAACAAAGCCACAAACCTCTTCATGACCGGAAGTGTAAAAACAGTCTCTACTATCTGGGTGGGGAGGGGGAAAAAAAAAAAAAAAAAATCACATAAAATGGTGTCTGAACTGGGCCGCACACAGAATGCAGATCATTAACACTTAAACAAGCTCCGAGTTTGACAAAGAGAGAAGGAGAAGAGGCTTTTTTGTACAAGCGTTTAATTGTATTAAGTTTCATTTGTTCAACAGTACCTCATCTCTCACCTGCGCATCTGTTGGTACATTTTCTTATGACAGTGACATTTCGGTTAAAGGCAGCTGACTCATCTTTGTTATGCTCTCTGCTCTGCTGATTTCTGCCTGCTGATCTGAGACCAGTGTCATTGAGTTTCCCAAAGGGGAAAAAAATAAAATAAATAATACCACCATCAACAGCAAAAAAAAAAAGATACTGATCTAAGAATGGTATCTCTGGGAATCGACTCCAGACAGACTGTGAATTCTCGGACTGGAAATCTGTATTTAAATTCAATCATGTGAACCACTTTAACAAGGTTAATAATAAACGGCGAGAGATATCACCAGATTGAATTTAAGTACCATTGTAGTGCCATGTAGCGAACTGGGCTTACATGCTATAGAGTTTTGTAGCCGGTTATTATATGATCAAGTATTCTTCGATCTTATTCCTACTTGACTTGCTGACAAATAGCGAAAGATAGCACACTAACGTATTAACTGCTTTTGTCCGGATTGCTCTTCATGCTAAATTACAGGTGGCGCTATCTCCCCTCTTCTGCATACACAAGCTCAAAGATGCTATTGGCTACTGCTGATGTGGATGACAGGGCAGAGATTATGAAAAGAAAACTATGGATAGCGGTGTGGTGCTGTCGGGATTCTAACTCTCTATCTACTGAGAGAAAACAAACTTTTTTGGGGGGGATATTACCTTTTAAAACCCACCCAGAGCTTTTCTGCATTTCTGTATTTTGTTACAAGGTGAAATTTAAAATTTGCCCATTAGTTTGTATTGTATTGAAAGAAATCTCACTAACAGAACACCATCAGTGTTGTCTAAGAACTGTTAATTTCATTAAATCCAGTTTTCCTCCTAGACTAAATGATGGGCTTTAAAAATGCATTGCTTCTTTAATAGGGGGGGAAAAAAACAACAAACAAAAACGCTTCAGGCACTAAACCTGTCTCAAGTTATGGAGTGTATGAACAAACTATTTATTTAGCAATTAAAAACTGGTCTCAGATCAGCATAAAAGCACAAATCCACGAAACCAGCACACATACACACACATCTATATATACACACACACGCACTGCACTCGTTATGTTATGTACACATGCAAATAGGCAACAAGTGCTGTTTTAAAGTCTTGTTCCTGCCCCGTCTTTACTTTCTACACACAAGTTTTATACACACAAACACCGTTAAAAAACAAAACAAAAAAAAAACGAACAATCAAACTTGCACAAAGGCGCCACCGTAACTCCTGAACTTAATCTTTGTAGTCGCTTTTTGCACTGGTAAACAAATCCAGTGTTTTGTTTCAGTTAAAATATTTGTGTTCTTTGTTTAGCTGAAAGTAATTTGACTCGTTACAAATTTTTTTATGGAAATAAGGGCCAGTGCCAGAAAGCAACTTTTAAAAAAAACCAAACAATTCCGTCATTCATTCTACATCAAAACCCTTGACATGATTGGAGTTGTGGTCACGTTTTCTGTCGGTTTACAAAATCATCAATATCTGTCTCGTTTAAACTTCCCGGTCCAACTGTTTCTCTTTGCAGATTGTTGAGTCGCTGTGTGCTGTAGCCTAGCGTGCTGCCGTGCATGCGTTAAGACTGAGCGGGAGGGTGTGAGGAACCGGATGGAGCCGCTGGCTGAGTGGGTGGTGGAGGAGGAGGAGGCGGCTGCTGGGCTCCGGAGTGTGTGTTCGGGGAAGGAGGAGGCGTCGGGCGCTTAAACTTATCCGGACTGCTGCTTCTCCTCGGAGAGGGCCTCTGTGAAGACAAGTGAAGATGATGAGGTTTAGGTGCACTGGAATGTACCAGTGACTAGATAGTTTAGTACAGACAACCATCATTATTCTGTCTGGCAGCATTTATACCAGGCTTTCAGATATGGCTAAAATGTCTGTCTATCCGAAAAATATCACATCATACAATTATATTAAACATATGAGGGGTGTTCTGGTCAAACCGGGACTTTTGATTGTGCAGAATAACCACCAGTTATGGGAGTAAAAACTCTTAATTTCTCTATATAATCCCTGTGCTACACTAATGCACTTATCCCAACGTCTCACTAGTGCTTGGACACCATCAAGATAGAAAGTTCTCAGCATGCTGTAGACATAATTGGACTGCCTCCACTGGCCTCCCAGGAACTCCTTCAAATGGGCCAAACATGTGCTTGGAATGAGGTCAGGACTGTACGGGGGTTGATGTGGCAATAACTCCCAGCCGAGTTCCTGTACAGTTTCCACAGACCTATGAGTCTCTCCAGCAAATCAGCGACTGGTTATCCATCGAGGACTAACTGCACTCAGTTGTAACTTATCCTGCATACACTATACACTTAATATTTGGTGCACTTCTATTTCAATTTTATTTTGATTCCATTTTATTACGTGTACATATTGTACATTTTACAGCTTAAGTTTCCCATATTTGTATAATTTTCTTTGAATTCATATTTTATTTCCTTATTTGAATACTTTATTTGAATTTTCTTTTTTAAACTGTAGGTAACAGGCTTCATATAAGCATTTAACTGCATATCATACACTGTGTATGGAACAAATAAAATGTGAATTTCAAGGTTCAGACAATCCTCTCGCTGAATGTTCACAGTAACGGCTGCACTGCGCTACTCGACTGGGATCATCAATTACAGCCATCTTTAAAACGTCAGCACCATTTAAATGTTTTACTGTAGCATGTTCTTCAATCAGCTTAACGCCTTTCATTCACCAGAAATTTCATCACAAGTCACAGGTTGACTTGAACAGCCCTCATATATCCTCATTTTATTTAATCTTTAGTCAGAACATCACTTATTGCTGATGTAACAATGGCTACGTTTACATGTACAATATATCTTCAATCTGACTGAAAATCATTCCAATTAGAGATTAAAGAAGAACTTTTTGCACAGACGATGAGCTGTTTTGACATTCACCAAGTGTTTCTGCTCACTGTGAAGCATTTAATCAGCTGGGAATACAACAGAAGTAGTAGGATTTGTCTCCACAATTTAAGGTTAGGTTAGGATATCCATTTTTTTGGGGATAAATCCAACCTTGTGTGTTATGATCTGTGATTTGTTAGATGATTTACTCTGCATGAAATGGGGGGGAGATAATAAAATAAAATCAGTGCTCCAACCCCAGCCAGAGACCCAGTGAATGAAAATAAAGACAAATGTAAGGGAGTTGTTCTCAAGGAGTTCTGCAATCAAAAGCGGAAGTTAAATTACCTTCTGGCAACTCTTAACATCACTTAATGGGGCAAACATGCGCAGAAAGAGTGATGAAAGAGACGATGAGATCAGATGTTTACATGGCTAATATTTACCTATTGAACAGATCAAAGGTCATAATCTCATTCCCATTGAAAATTCATTCTAATCAAGCAGGATCAAATCCTAAATCCCACTAGTAGTATAGATTGGGGGAGGAAACTATTCGGTTACGCATCAGGATTTCTTTTGTGTGGCAATTCCCGTTTTTAAGTATAAACTTTTCTTAATTTTTATTTTACACGTTTTTGCATTTGAGGTGATAAAATGTTGCAGTTCCTTTATATTCCTACAGGTGGTGCGCTCTATAGTATTCACATGTTGGCAGGCAGCACAGCATCCTGTGTGGTAGGAACAAATGATTTGGAAAGTTTGTTTAGAATTGTAACACTGAGAAATATATGAACAATCAGGATATTTATAAATTCGTGATGTTATAGAATCGCAATACAAATTGAATCGACACTATGTATTGTGATATCGTATCGGCTAATCCTGGTGATTCCCATCTCTAATCATTAGTGAAAGACTGGGGTCCATATAAATGAAACTATTGTCGATTCCACTTCCACTGTTGGTAGCCAAAATAATGCCAAGCCATTTAAATGATGTAAAACTAAGCTTTTTTTATTATTATTTTTTTTATTATTTTTTTTTTATACATATTTTAGACACATGGAATGTGAGAAATACAATACAATATAAATAAATAAATTCAAGCTCAGTGGTTAAGGCATTGGACTATGGTTTGGAAGGTCCCAGGTTCAAACCCCACAACCACCAAGTCACCATTGTAGGGCCCTTGAGCAAGGTCCTTAACCCTCAACTGCTCAGATGTATAATGAGATAGAAATGAAAGTCACTCTTGATAAGGTTGTCTGATAAATAATGTAAATAAAACCATTTACAATCAATCAAACATGGGTTGTTTTTGAAAACTTTCAGGAAGTCTGGTTGTCATAATATATGGAATTTACTGCTGAGCTCCAATTGCTATTTTTCTACAGCATGACCGAGAGGCCTTTATAAAAAAAGGTTAGTTTTATGTATGCTGTGGATGTCACATGCTCATGTACTTCCTATTTTTAGACCTCACCTTAAGACCTTTCTACACACTTTGGCATTTACTACAGAGCGATGAGGAACAGAACTTCTCCCTGTTTTTATTTACTATTTATTTATGTTTTATTTGCTTATTTTATACAATGAGGGTAGACTTTGTTTATTTTATCTTCTTTCTTTATTAATTTTAATTTCTTATTATTGTCTGCAGCTATTTTAGGATTGTACAGCACTTTGGTCAACTAAGGTGTGTTAAATGTGCTTTAAAAGTAAATTTGACTTGACTCTTATGTAGCGTGTGTGTGTATGTATGTGTGCGCATGTGAGTGTGTGGAGGCATTAAACATGAATAACAGATGAATGCATGAATAAGTCAGCGTGTTGGAGGGAAGCTGGCTCCACCATCACGATCATCGGGGGAGGAGGAATTTTTCATCAAGAACATAAAAAAGCCCAAATACTATGTCGCCAAAGCAACGGTCTCTTAGCAACTGCTTAGTCCCTACAGCTACCTTCGACTCCATGACTTGTTGAAGGTGCTTAAAAAAAATATTTTTAAAAAAAAGGGGGAGAGGAAGAGAAAAGGAGGCCCACCCAAAGAGCACATAATATTCCAAACAGAAATACACAAAATGAACTGAACAATAGTTCATACCTGAACTCCGTGGGAGGGTCCAGGGTGGATGTGCAGTCCAGGGGGTGTGTAGTGTGCGTGTGGGGGCCGGCTCAGCGTGGCCGGGGGTGTGAACCCCACTGTGTGACTGCCATACGACAATCCTGCAACACCACAGAAGATATATACACACATCTGTTACATCAGAATTACTGAGCGAGTAAAATATATTTTATATTAAGAACTGGAGTTTGAGCACAAATCCAAACTAATTAAGATTAAGACCCTACTATAAACACAGTGTGTATTTGTGAGGTGCGGTGTTGCTGTGGCAACGTACCTGGAGAGATTGGGCGGCTGGAGGAGGGAGAGGGGGTGTAGGGGGTTGGACTGGACACGGTACGAGCTCGCAGTCCCTGAGCAGACATCTCGTTAAAATATCTGCAACACAGACAGATAGAAAGAGAAATTCCCAAAGATTAAAAGAGTCAGAGCAACATAAACAAAGAGTGAGACATAAACAAAATCAAAGAGACAAAGACAGAGCAGCATCTGAACTCTGTATAGGTAAATAACGTATGACAACGAGCTGGCTACTCTCGAAATACCGGATGCACATTACCAGAGCTAGCAAATAGCCTGAGGAATGGATAAAGGGGGAAAAAAAAATTCAGCAGGCCAGACACATGAAAGTGAAACAACCGAGCATGTCTATATTTTTTCCCCCCTCAGCTGCGTCAGGTCGTACCGCTCATCGTCCATCTCTAGACTGCTCTCGCTCTCGCTCAGCTGCCTGCACAGGGCCTCTCTCCTCTCCATCTCCCGCTGCAGCTTCCTCTGCAGGCGCATGTTCTCCTCCCGCATCTGTCGCTCCTCCTCGATGTACTGCGCTCGCTTCTCCGTGTCTGAGATACACACAGGAGATTTTTGAAAATCAACAACAAATAAAACATCAATTACAGGGAGGGGAGACAGTGCAAGTCCTGGCTGCGTTTCACTCCAAAGTGTATTTTAAATTATACCCTCTGTGCAGAGAATGTAAGTTTCGGGAACGTTCTTCTACAAAATTCCACCAGTCGGAACACTGTGCAACGTCACCAATGCAGATGTCACTTGCTCTGTGCGTTGCCCTGGTAACGAAAGCACCTTGTCAGGTACCTGCTGTTGCTACTGTGGAAATTTCGCACTACAGCAATTAAATATTAAACATTTATTGAAACAAAAACCGATACCATTATAAGAAGCATACTATTGAATTGTGTATAACTTTTAAATATTTAATTGATCTGTTTATTTACAAGACGCCCAGAAAAATTATTACTGTGAAGTTCTTAACTGATTATTAGCTTTTATAATAGTAATCATTTGTTAAATGTTTTTAATTGAATTAAAATATTACATAAATTACAAATTGTCACAATTACATTATGTTGTTCTCGCTATTAATAATAATAATAAAAAAAAAGATAAATCTACATTTCAAGCTCCATTTTGTTGCTCCAGCTGAGGTGCAATGACTTATGGGAAACTTTGCTTGCCCACTTCCGGCGAAGTGATAAAGCATTGCTCACGTGTTCTATGCACCGTCCACAGTTCCCTCTGAACCGAGCAGTTTGACATCGTACTTAGCCTTACTGAATAATCTGTGTGGTCTACAAAAATGTTCAGTTCACCGAAATAGGGAATGAAACATTTCCCTCAAATCATGGAAGGAAAAAAACCCCAAAAAAACTCAAAAAAGAATTTATATATTTATTATCGAGGACATCATATTAATAGAACTAATTTTTTTTTTTATTTAACCAGGAAATCTGTAATATTACTCTAAACAATTAATTATGATGATTAATCAGTAATTTATGTACAAGTTAGAGACATTTCAAACGCAATAATATTACGCAATTAACGTAATATTTGATGCCCTCAGTGTGAAATATCCACAGCAGCAGCGACAGGTATCTGAGGTGCTTATGGTACCATGGTAACGCACGGAGGAAGTGATGTCAGCGCTGCTGACTTCACAGGGTGTTCTAAATGGTGGAATTTAGGGGGAAGTTCCCTTCACCGACACTGGAGCAGGAAGTAGGGAACACCTACACTTTAGAATGGAACGCAGCTCATGTTTCCACTCTGGATGCTGGAACTCTGGAAAACTGGATGCTGAAACAGCAGCATACAGTATAACCATAATTTGGAGCAGCAACCTTTTGGGAGGGTTGTGTCAGGAAGAGCATCCGGCGTAAAACCTGTGCCAAGTTGTAGTGCGGACTGGATAGTCCGCTGTGGCGACCCCTTGTTGGGAGCAGCCGAAAGACCAACAACAACAACCTTTTTGGAATGGAGAAGTTTTTTTTGTTGTTTATTAATTGTAAAAATGTAATCAATCTTGACAGGAGGGAACACCGAGAATTTAAACAGGGTGCAAAGAAAAAGTGATGAATTGGGGCCATAAGGAAGAAATGAGTGACACAGAAGGACATAATTTAGCAAGGAATGAAACAAGGAGGAGAAAATATGAGGGAAAAGGAAGTATTGATGAAAAGTGTAAAAGAAGGTAGTAATAAGGAAGGAGAAAAGGAAAGAGGAGAAAAAAATAAGTTATGAAAGGAAGAAGAGAGTGAATGAATGATTAATCAAGAAGCTGAATAAACTGACAAGGAAGGAAAGTGTGAAAGGCAAGAAAGAAAGAACAGTGAAAAGTGAGAAAAGAAATGAGGATGAAAGGAAAGTGTGATGAAAGGATGAACCAGGAACAACTGAATGCATGAAGGTAAAAGGTAAAGGGAGGATGAAAAGTGTAAAGGGAAGGTTGGAAAAATGAAAAAAGGAGTAAAGGAAAGTTGTGAAGAAAGGATGAAATCAAGAAGGAAGGGAGTGAAGCAAGAAGGAAAAAAATAGAAGGAAGTAAAGTGGAAAGAAAGGAGGATGAAAGGATGAAAAGAGAAAAAGCAGATTAAACAAAATGAACAGATGGGTGAAGGAAACTCAAGATGAACAGAAGGAAGGAAAGAATGACAGACATGCTAACCACTCAGACGGTGAATAATCTTTTAGGGATGTACATTCATTAACACTGACGTGTGATGTAATTTCGGGAACTGTTTTTTGGTACGATCCACTGTAGGTGTGTGTGTGTGTGTGTGTGTGTGTGTGTGTTACTCACGCTGCAGCTCGGTCGTGCGCAGGCTGCGCTTCAGCCTCTCCACCTCGCTCTTCAGGAAGCGGATGTGCCGCATCATATTCTCAGGTGAGTCGATCTCCATGGAAATGTCCCGTGGGGAGGGCGGGGCCGACACCGGCTGGTCCAGCTTCTCCTGCAGGATTCTGATCGACACAGAGGACAAGATCACACACGATGCACAAACACACATACACACACAATAGACATCCATAAAATTACACCTGGCACACTTTTCCCCCCAAGCTCCACCCATAAAATTAGTGACTGACCAAGCTAGTTAGTCTCGATCTGGGTCAGATCATGTGTAGTGGTGTAAAATCTTTTATCCAAGGTTTTGGATCTCTACACAAATACTTTGGACACAGGTTTATCGCCTGGATTCAACTGATGACTTTCTTTCTTTATTTTTTAACACCATGCCAGCTTCTACGGCTATATTCATGGCGAGAGTCATTTTTGTTACTCAATATTAAAACTAGATAAGATGTTTAAAATTATTTTTTTCTAAGAACTTTAAAACTACATTTGGATTTACTTGTTTAAAAACTTTTTTTTTTTTTTTTTTTTTTAAGTGTCAATAGAATAAAAATATGTTTGATGGACAACTGGGTTCTGCATGATAAACATTGTGGTGGATTTTCTCTAGACAGTAAAAATGTGTGTGTAGCTTTTGAGTGACCTATCCTGCACCTTGCATAAGTCACTTGATCGCAACGATTTTTAAAAGGAAATGTATGTCTTGATCCAACATCGGGATTTATTTCATATAGTTTACTATTTAAGCATTGGTCCCATTCTGATTGTCATTTATTTTTGATGCATTTCAACTGATGACCTCAAATGTAACAACTTTCACCGCCTTATGCCTTTTCACACACACGACTGCTTGCGACTGATCCTGGATCAGTGCTCTGATTCGCACCTTTTCTCAGCCTCCAGCTTGTCCATGCGTTTCCAAAGCCGGTTAACCAGCGCCTCCTGCTCCTGCTCCAATGTGTTCTCCAGGTCGATCTTCTCACGACGCAGCTACGAAAACACAAACAAAATAATCGACAAAGTTTCTCAAGCAGAACGCAATCAATTTCACACACACAAATTATTATTTATTTTTTTAATCTGCATCAGTGTACTTGACGCTAATGTTCTTATGATGATCTTTTGCATGATGTAATTTTCTACAAGAGACATTTAACATTTACCGAAGGAGTCCCCAGTGTCAGACAGGAAAGTCTACAAGACCATTATTTTATTTTTATACACACTCAAAATAATAGTTGTGTGTGTATAAAGCCAAAAAAATGTATACACACTTCAACAGTTGTTATCTAGGCCCTTTTTTTTTTAAACGTTGAATTGAGTTGTGGCAGCAATGTGTAGTATTGTTTCCTCTAAAGAAGTCAGTAGTAGTCGCACCACCGCTGATGCCATCATGTGATCGTCAGAAGAGAGGCGTATATTTTTTTTGTTGAAGTGTTGATTTTTTTTTTTTTTGGCTGACTCTGTATTTACATCAATATTTAATGTATAGCAATAATTCTTTTGTAAAATATTTATGTAAGTTTTTCTTTTCCTGAAGTGTGTACCCAGTTTTTGGCCGACTCTGTGTGTGTATAAATATACAAGGTGACAAAGAATAACGGGAATTTTTTAATAGCCATTAGCAGGTGGTAGCACTGCGGGTTAGTGACATTTAGTTAAATATACTTTAGTATTTCTACAAGTTTTAG
>JAQMYJ010000005.1:5618469-5635908 GCA_030014305.1 Clarias laeviceps
AGCATTTCAAGGTCCTGGAGTGGCCGAGCCAGTCTCCAGATCTCAACCCCATAGAAAATCTTTGGAGGGAGTTGAAATTCCGTGTTGGCCACCGACAGCCCCAAAACATCACTGCTCTAGAGGAGATCTGCATGGAGGAATGCATAATTTGCAAATAAATTCTTTAAAAATCCTACAATATGATTTTCTGGATTTTTTTTTCTTATATTGTTTCTCATAGTTGAAATGAAAATTACAGGCCTCTCTCATCTTTTTAAGTGGGAGAACTTGCACAATTTCTGGCTGACTAAATACTTTCTTACCCCACTGTAAATTGCAAATGCAAAGCAATGTGAGATAAATGCAGGACAATAAATTAACAGTACGGAGCAAACTGACTATACAGGACAATGGAACAGTGCGGTGTGGAATAATTATTGCAAAGATGGCCTGTAAACTGCTGTGTAGTGTAGCAGCAATGTAAATGTATAAGCAATATTACATTACCAGTCAAAATTTTGGGAAAACACCCTTTTATTCTGATTTAAATTTTTCTACGCTGTAAAGCAATGCTGAAGTCGTCTAAATATGGAACAATTGAACTGATTGAAACAGTTGATATTGAGATGTAGCTGCTACTTCTGCTCTGTAAATCCTTCATAACGGATCTAATCTGAGGTGCTGTTTATTAATCTGTGATTTCGGAGGCTGATGACTCTAAATGAACTTCTCCTCTGCAGCAGAGGTCAGTTTTGGTCTTGCTTTCCTGGAAAGGTCTTCATGAGAGACAGGTTCATCATGGTGCTTGGTGGGTTTTACAAACAGACTTGACACAATACTGTTCTTGCAAGAACTGTTCCAGAACAGCTGACCTGTGTTTTAAAATAACAACTGTTCAGACAGACTGTTGTTGTAGTTACTTAATTACCTAATGCCATTTGTGTTATTTCCTAGTTTGGAAATTGTTCTAGAGTGTAGAAAATAAATCACAAAACAAAGTTCATTCAAGTAGAAAATGTGTCTTAACTTTTGACTGCTACTGTAAGTTGGGGTCTCATAAATAAGTCATGTGAATAATGTATCTCCAATGCAGCAGGTGTGCGTTAATGTTTCAGGGATGAAGATGTTCAGTTTCCTGACTGCTCGGGGGAAGAAATCATTGCAGAGCCCTCACAAAGTATGAGCAGCATTTAAGTCAAACCAGAGCTTGTGATGAAATTTCTCATGAATTAAGGCATGAAGCTGATTAACATTTACGAGACTACAAGACTCATTCGCAGTAAAAAAATCTGTACAATGCAAATCTTTTAAAGTGCGCCATACGCCTGTAAATCATGATCCCGGGCAAGGTGACTCGGAGTCCACTGCAGTTGTCCCTGTGAACAATCAGCGAGTGAAACGCCTGATCCTGGAAAATCTATGGACAAGTTGACTTCAATTTGTGGAAGAGATGCATCTGTACACACAATCATTCACCAACACCACTTGCACATTAGAGGAACTCAGCTGGAAGTTATTGCCACATCACCAACCTTGTTCCAAGCCATTTCCACATGTTTGGGCCATTAAAGGAGCTCCTGGGAGGCCAGTGTTTCAGACATGATGCAGCCAGTCCAATCATGGCTCCGGCGTACTGAGAAAACTTTTTACCTTGATGGTAAGTGCATTAGTGTAGCAGGGGATTATATCGTCCTGATTTGACTTAAGTGCACCTCATAAATACATACATACTGTACAGTAGAGTTAATTGGCGCTTATGAGACTGAGAGACTGAACCTGGAGCTGACAGAAGATGACAGATGATGAGTTTATAATAGATGAAACTAAAATGCAATCATTAAACATAGATGAAAGCTAAAAGACAGGACCTGATATACAAGTAATAATTTGTGAAGCATATGAATTCTTTGATTAGGTTATTTAATAACCTCATAAAGTAGATTAACTTTACATTGTGTAGATAGTACAGTATGTCCCATATTTATTACTTGAGCTTCAGGTTGAAATTATAATGTTGGTTGATTTAGTTTTGTTGTAAAACCATAATACAGTAGATGAGTTACATTTGTCCCAAAATATACTTACTGTACATATACATTTATATAACCAACCAATTTAAATTGTCCCATATTTCACCAAGAGTTTTCTGAAATAAAATGAGGAAGCTTTAAGGTCATAGTCAAACATACAAGAAAATATTTGGGCATTAAACAGAGTGCCGTACATGCGCTAGAGAACTAACTAAAAACTAAAAACATTGTGTGGTGTGTATTTCTAAAATTACTTCTTTTCACTTAAATTGTCTTTGTTATAACATGCAGCATGCAACAATACGATTATGCTGTATTACATGAAAAATGCACATGTGCAAATATTTTATTTGAGATGTTTCTGTTTAGTGTTGTATTGCAAACATCTGGACTGTAGAAAATGAGCCTTATGCATTGGGGTTTCAGCAGATGTTCTACAGTACACTCCCGCTGAAGTGCTTGTAAGATCTCAAGATTGAAAATGTGTCAGCTTGGAAAATGTGGGGCGCACCATTAGCTTTTCTCATTTGTGTATTTACATTAAATTCGGTAAGATTGCATCCATTATCTTGAGCTTTTCTTCCTGTCTAGTGTGCCTGCACTGAGATAAGACATGAAAAAACACATTAAAATTGCATGACGTTTTCCAGGAAGTGCAAAGTGCCAGGAGCAAAAGAATGGTGAGGTACTAGAAGTGCACGAACAAACAAGAAAATGTAAAAAAGAGGCAAAACTGATCATCTGTCATCATCTGTATCTGTTTTTCATTGGTTCATACCTTAAGTTGGATTTATTTCTTTTTTTTTTTATGACTGAATGATTCATAGGTCACTGTGTGGCTTAACAAACAAAAAACATTCCTCTGAAACTGCTCAGGTACAGGGACTCGACTGAAAATGAGAGCCTTCAGGAAGTCTGGAGAACTATTCCTCAAGACTAGACTAGAAATACAGCACAAGACTCTTTGGAAGCAAAATGGAGAAATGAGGGGGCGTCAAGACTTTTGCACAGTATTGAATACTGTATAAAAAGAAATAGACGCATGTGGTAGATGCCGGAATACTGCTTTGTCTGTAACAACTAGTCAAATGCTTGGTTGTGTGTATAGTGTGCCTATAACAAATTGTGAAAGAGTGGTTCTGGGAGCAGGAGGAATCGTTTTCACGCATGAACTGGGCCTCCATACAGTTCTGACCTTAACCACACTGAACAACTTTGGTGTATGCTGGATAAGACTTTATAGAGGGAGGCAGCAAGTAAACAGTCAGTTCTAGAAATAAATGTGCTGGAAGCAGAATAAAGGGCTGTATAGGAGTCTGGTTGATTGGGGGCGTGGGGGGTGGGGGGGTGTTCCTGTTATGCAGTGACAAGTACCAAAATCTATGTGGATCAGTACATATATAGTTCTTATGTGCTACTGTTTGTCTTTTGTGTTGGTTTACTTTGCCACCATATGGTGTGCTGTAACCACAGCTAGAGGTGGTCAAACAAAATATTAGAGTCTATGACCTTTTTTTATTTATTTATTTTTACTAGACAGTGTATATATAATGTGTCAGACCCAAATAGCAAAATTATTATGGCCCAGTTCTGGCCCACATCTAACATGTTTATCTGGCCCACATACCTCATGAAATGATGGCTCACGAGGAAGAGGTCCACTTCTGGTTGACAGAAGCCAAAGGCACGACTGAACAATTATCGCATATTTATACAGTCTACAATTATTTTCAATTAAAGAATTGTAAACAACACTTTATTACACACATTTATTTAATGTGTTATTACTTGCGTAACTAAACTTTTGCTGGAAAAAAAAAACAATTCAAAGCAAGAATAAACTTGACTAGAATCTGTGATCTGTAAAATGCTATTATTATTATTATTATTATTATTATTATTTACAAGTGCCACAAGTGGGCAAACAGAGCCACATCTTTGCCAGAAATGGCCCACATCCAGATGCTCTCTGGGGAATTTATTTTGTTCTTTAAAAAGAAAAAAAAAGATTTCAGATGGATACTGTAGGTCTGAGAATATTTTATATTTTTAAGGAAAGATTGGCTATTTATGTCCAATTCACAGCCTTTTAAATCCCTCATCACAGGTTAATAATATTTAATTAATTTATAGAATAAAGGTTACTCCTGAAAGAACAAAGTAATGGATTCCAACTTAAATGTAAAGAGAGTTTAGTTAACGTAAAGAGACACTCTGGTGCTGAGTTCAGATATTCAGATGGATTTCTGTGTCTGAGAGTCAGCAGGCAGTATGTAGATTATTGCAGGGTTATTCTATCTCTTTCTCACTGACAGAAAATGCAGCACGGTGCTGAAAAAAATGCTTTGGAGTTTGATGCATCAACCCCTTGCTAAACATCAGCAATCTCTTGAACTGTCTCTGGATCCGGCTGGTTGATGCAGCTTGTCAGGCTACTGAGACACCGCAAGGAATCGAAGACTCTGAAGACAAAGAAGTTAAGAATCCCAGAGACTCTGTGTCATAAAAATTGTGAAGATTTACATACCTTTTCGTTGAGAGCCACATAGGACTGATACCAGATATTCCATCCATTAAAAAAAAATGCTGAAAACTTAATCCCAGCAATGATAAAACAAATGATAACTTAATTTCATCATTAAAAACACTGACAAAGTTAAATACACAATATTAATATTTTTAACATTTAATATCATAATACTTTGATAATTTATTTTTGTGTATAATTTAAGTCGTGCATTTTGGATGAACACATTAACTTCTGATTGCATTCAATTTTTATATTAATATTATGTTTTTAATACATAATATAAACGTTAAAATGTGTTTTAATTTTAATATATTTATATTTTTTTATATTTCATACCATAACCCTTTTTGATACTTGAATTTTAAATAAAATATATATATGTATATTATTACTTAAGTAGCCTTGCACAGTACACCTGTGGCCTTGCACCTCCAGGATCGAGGGTTTAATTCCCACCTCTGATCTGTGCGCATGGAGTTTGCATGTTCTCCCCATGCTTGGTGGGTTTTCTCCGCGTTCTATGGTTTCCTCCCACAGTCCAAAGAAATGCTAACTTGCGTTTCTTAATTGCCTGTTTTATGTGTGTGTGTGTGTGTGTGCCCTGAGATGGATTGGCACCCTGTCCAGGTTGTACACTGCCTCGTGCCCAGAGTCTCCTGGGATACGCTCCAGGCCTCCCTTTAGACAGGATAAAGTGGTATAAAAGATGGACAAATGAATGAATTAATAAATGTGCATGTTGGCTTGATACTGATTGCTCATTTTTAAAATATTAATATTAAGTTAAAAAAACCTAAATATTAATATATATATTTTATTTAATACCATAATATTTTTGACACTTTATTATTTACTTTTATTACTTAAGTATATGAGTGCATTATGGCTGGCTACTTTAACTTTTGATTGCTTACCATTTTGACACATTACCTATATGTTCCCTTCAGAATTAGCAGACTTTATCAGTACTTTCTTCTACAATAATGATTAGTAAATGTGTTAGCTGAAATGCCTGTGGCCAAACCATTTTCATTATTATCTTGCAATAATCAGCCTGCAAAATTATTGATCCTGAAAATTATATTATTCTCCATCCTTCCAGATTCGCTCTCCCTGCTGAAATGTTCTAGTCCAAAATCTGTCATTGTTTCTACCTTTCTCTACCTTGTAATCATTTTTATGGTTTATTTTCTTCTTTCTCCTTCACAGCCTTAACCTTCTCCTCTGACCATAAGTTGCTTGGCAGTCCTGGGCAGTATCACGTCTCCTGCTGTTTATACGAATCAACAGGAGAAAGAGGAGAATCTGATTAGATGGTAACACAGCCAAGTACAAGCTCTCCACAGATCTGAAACATAATGGTTTTATCTTGTTGCCAGACGGCACTACGTATTGAACAGACGTGCTTTCTGTCAACCGCAGTCTGTTTGTTTTTTCTTCATATTGAAACCTGTGATTGTGATTCATAAGGTGAATGTGTTTTAGGGCTGGGAGCATCTCCAGCATGGAGCCATGTGCTCGGTGGTTAATTATAAACCTGAAATCAACGCAGCACATAAATTTGATAATTTTTTATGCAAGTTCAGCTTTTCATTGATTTCATTCCATGTTTAAAGTGCAATTGTCGATATTTTTGTACTTCATACAAATACAAATATTTTGAAAGAATACAAAGAGGTGATAAAAAACAATAGTTTTTTCAAAAGTCTTGTCTCAGAATATGTTCATTACCCCCAGTCACACTGAGCGACGTTCCGCAAAAAATTGAGTGAATGCAGTAAGAACGTGTACAACTCGGCTGGAAAGCAGTAGAAACAGGTAAGGCCATAGAAATATCCTGTAATGTGCAGCTGCCATGCTTTTTTGGGTCACATTTCTATCTGAATTCAGATTTACATTTACTGTACATTTAGGCATTTGGCAGACTCTTATCCAGAGTGACTTACAAAATGCTTATGTTTTTCTTCATTGAATAGATCCTTACCTTGGGTTCCTACTGTAGGTTACTAACTAAGTACCATCAGTCAGACACTGTTGGGAAGGGTTTCTTTGGTGGGAGGGAATTAACCTAAATGCCAAAGAAACGGGTAGGTTTTTAGTTGTTGTTTAAAGAATGCCAGTGACTCATCTGTATGGACATCTAGAGGAAGTTCATTCCACCACCTAGGTGGCAGAACAGAAAAGATGCATGTCTTCCTCAATCTCTGAGAGATGGTGGGACCAAGATGTGCAGCAGCTGCATTATGGATCAACTGCAAAAAACGAATGGTGGACAGAGGCAGACCTGCCAGGAGCGAGTTGCAGTAGTCCAGTCTTGAAATAACAGGGAACTGAACAAGCACCTGAGTAGCCTGTGTTGAGAGAAATGGGCAAATGTTTCTGATGTTGTAAAGAAGAAATTGACAATAGCGAGTAAGGTGTGGGAAAAATGATGGTTGATTGTCCACAAGATTGCAGGAAGTGACTGAAGGAATGATCTGATTGTTGTCCAGGGAGATCACAAGGTCTGGCCAGGGGGATGAATCACCTGGGATGAATAGCAGAGATTACTGAGATTGAGTTTCAACTGATGAGCTGTCATTCAAGATGAGATGTCTGCTCAGACATGCTGAGATCCGTGTGAAACCCAGAGTGTCTGAGGGAGATAAAGGAGTGAATGAGTTGCGGGTCATCTGCAAAACAATGGTATAAAAAGCCATGCAAGGATATGACCTCACCATGAGACGGGTATAGAGGGAGAACAAAAGAGGACCAAGGACTGAGCCTTGTGGGACACCAGTGAAGAGTCTGCATGGAGCAGATGTGGATCCCCTCCAGGTCAACTCATATGACCAATCTTCTAGATAGTAAGCAAACCATTGCCATGCCGTGCCACAGATTCCAAGGCTTGTAAGGTTAGATAAAAGAATATTGGCATTAGATTGTAAACAGTATGTTCGAGGGCGAATTTCATGTTTGTGTTAGGATTCAGATCTCTATACAGTATATGCAGTCATTTTAAGTCTTTTAAAAAACAAATTAAAATTTCCATAGCATTTCAATAATATTTACAGTATTGTCAATTTTCAGTCACTAGGTTAAACATGTGGACAGTTTGAACTTTGATGGCTGTGTATATTTCCTGTATGGAATACAGACAACAATCTTTAATCAATCTTCAGTGAATCTTCAATCTTCAGAGAATCTTCATTTGCATTCCTTTGACATTTGAAGGTTTTTTTTTGCCAATGATTGGTTTGGATTGGTCACGAGGAAGTGCTTCTTGTGAAACGTTATTCAGGTTGAAAGAAAAAGTATATGGGAACATTCTCAAGCCTGAGTCAATACTTGATTTCTACAACCTTCTTCAGAACACATCATGTGATATACTCTCTGGTGACTGATTTAGAACCATCATGTGATATACTCTCTGGTGACTGATTTAGAACCATCATGAATGCAGCTCGCTGCTCCCTGCTAATACATAGTATTTTCTAAAACTCACAGGACACCTACAAATACAGTAGCGCCAATGGTGTGATGTTAACAAAGCATGGTTTTGGACAGAAAATAATCCTTATTATCCTATATATGTCGGTGAAGATTCTCAGTCATCCAGGTGAGGTTATCTGGAAGTTGAGTCATGTCAACTGGACTAAGAAGACTAAAAAGAAGTCCAGTTGACGCAAGCTCATTTTCATAAATGTCTCTAATTATCTCTTTTCTGCATGTCACTGATGGCACAAGTGGGACATTGTAATTATCTAACTATACATCTATCATTAGACCACGCTCTCTGTATGAACTGACATCGAGAACACCTGACAACATTATCACATTCTGTTATAGTATTTGGCCAGGATTCTTTTTTTTTTTTTTTTTTACAGCTGAGTGTCCAGAAGTTTACACATAGCCTGACCTTCTTCTGGTTCAATACACACTGACTCTCTGTCTGTAGCAGCAGTTGTTCTGTCTGTCTGCTACACAGCATGTTCATGACTTTCTGTACATCAGGACAGTCCTGGTTTAAACCAGTTCACCTCATTCCGAAGCTTTTATTTCTTCAGTGCTCTCGATGATTACTTCTCAGCTTCATTGACAGATGGCGGTGCATTCATTTTCTCATACTGCGTGTAACTACTCTCTCTCTCTCTCTCTCTCTCTCTCACTCATACAATATCTATTGAGTAAAGTTAGCTATTATGTGTAATATCTCAACCAGTAGTGCTACAACATATTCTGGACTGAGAAACAATGCCTTATTGGTTTATTAGTGTTTGCTGGTCTAGAAGTCACTCATTTTCAGTCTAGCGATGGAATTTAAAGGCAATAAAAAAAGGCTAAAATAAAGGATCAAGTACAATTTTCATGACTAAAATCCCTATATAGAGTTCTATATGAGCACCAACCCCAACTGTTATAGCCCCTGATCAGATACGGGGGAAAAAACTGTTCATTATAGTCAAGACCTCTCTTAAATAAAGAAAACTTTACTGGGTAAGAAAACTTTACAGCTTTAACTTTTATCGTTATAACGTGCAAATACTCAAGATATTCCTTCCAAAAAAATAATAAATAAATCTTAGCATTAACAAGCTGTATATAAAACATTATTTTCAGCTCAAGTTTTTTATAGAACCAAATGAGAAAGCGTAATAAAAATGGTGTGATCCTAGGAGAATGGGCTGATTAAAGAAGGATAATTAATGTAGGAACATATAAAAATGTGTTAGTGTATATTGGCAAGACCCAACCATGCATTCACGCTCACAAATGACTAAAGCAACTGTAAATATTTTAGATATGTAAAAGTGGTGTTCAAGTCAAACAGGGACTTTTTATTGTGAGGAATAACAGAATAATAAAGCTCCCTTTATTTCTCTATATAATCCCCTGCTATACTAATTCACTTATCCAAGTGTTTCACTAGTGCTTGGATACCATCAAGATAGAAAGTTTTCTCAATATGCTGGAACCATGATCAGACTGTCTGGCCTCTCAGGAACTCCTTTAATGGCCCAAACATGTGGAAATGGCTTGGAGTGAGGTCAGGACTGTGCAGAGAATGCTGCAATAACTCCCAGTCGAGTTCCTGTTACATTGCAAATGGTGTTGGTGAATGATTGTTTCCACAGACAGATGCAGCTCTTCTGTAAGTTGTCCATTAATTTTCAAGTATCAGACATTTCGTTCCACTCGCTTAATGTTCAGGGAACGACTGCATTGGTCTCCAAACCCCCTCATTCTCAGACATACGGCCTTCTTTTAAACGTTTGTGCCATTCAGATATTTAACTGCAGGTAAGAGTCTCTTCACTGTATTGTGCTTGAAGTGTTCTGTAAATGTCAATCGGTCTTACGCCTTCATTCACAAGAATCACATCATCACAAGCTCCATTTATTACCTGAAAGGCCCTCGTACATTCACTCTTTCAAGTGAAATCGACCATGAGGTTTTCTGAAATTTATGCAAAGTTGGTATGATGCAATAATCTGCAAATTCATATCACTGGCTGATTCCTTGCTAATTGTTTGGCACCCTGTCATTCAATGTTTACCAAGACTTTACACAGATAAAGTAAAACTTGGCTGAAAGTAGCAAAGATAATTAGTGCCTCTGGTTGGTCTAGTTAGTCCAGGCAGCTTGCTTTGTTAATTTCTTTATTCTTTACTAGTATTTCTCATTAGAATGAAAAAATAATAATAATGGATGAATGGATGTTGCCCTCTAGTTTCAATGTAGCATGACTCCCATGTGTTAAGGTCATGACCGAATATTGCACAATGAAATCACATTTTAGATGAGAGAACGAGTGGAGGTATAGCTGAGGAACTGACAAACTGATGAGCAAATCTATTCACAGTCACGAGCAAGCGCTGAGCATGTCACTCAGTAAAGAAGCGATGTTTTTTTTTTTGTAGTAGTAGTAGGTGTAGGCAGCACTAGTGTAGGAGACATTTACTGAACTAATGGTGTTCTGACAGCAAGAAGAAAAGGCACAGAAGTGGGATAACAGCCAGACAATGTAGTTTTTGACAGATGACTCAAGCTGAACTAGGTTCAGGTTGTGGGATGATTTCTATGCTCCTACACTTCTGTGAATCGGTTACCAAAAAAAAACAAAAAAACATGAATCTCTCAGGCCCTCAACACACTGACTTTAAGACATCTGCTTATTTTATCAGTTAATTGTCCCAATGCCTTGCATAAATGTTTGTGCCGCTGGGTCAAACACATATTAGATTCGATTTTGACTGCAGGTACAGCTGTAGGACTTCTCGGACATGTCTCTATCGGTTTAGTCATTCTTTTCAAGCTCAAGGACTGATGAAGATCATAAGAGAGCAGAAAATTTTAGGAGTGTCTTAGATTCTTAATTGGATTACAGCCCAGGTTTTTTAACTATACCACTTTAAGTCCACTATAACACTATAGTCCACTATATTCTCAAGGTCATTGTTCAGTCAGAAGGTGCCAACTGGATCTTTTTTTTAGATTGCTCAGTATTTTTGTCCATCCATCTTGTTCTCATACCAGACCAGGTGTCCAGTCCCTGCTGACGAATAGCTTGTCCACCACACGACACATGACACCACTACCATACATCACACTGGAGAGGTGTTCTCAAGTTGAGCAGAAATTTTGGGTTTCTGACAAATATACAGTAGTGCTTTGTGCCAGAGACTTAAACTGTTGATTTTGATAGACCAGTCAACACTTTTTACATGTTTGGAAATGGACTTGTTCAATCACATCTGAGCTGTGGATCTCCCCTGGTTCTTCAGACTTACCTTTGGCCTCTTGGTTATTTCTCTGACTAATTCCTTCTGTACCTGCTTACTGACCTTTGGTGGATGGCATACTTTAGTTGGTATATTTTTTTAAAATAACCAAACCCTGATAATTTTTTTTTCTCAGAATGTTGATCTGAACATGTTTTAATTGCTTCATGATGTTGTTTGTTTTTGCATTTTTTTTCTTAAAATAAAAATAAAAATAACAACAACAACAACAACAACACCAAAAAAAAAAAAATCTGGACTCCTTTAAACTAATTATTTGACTTCTGATGTTAACTGATTGGACTAACTAATTTAAAAAGTTTTTCCTTTTAATAAATATGGAATATTTTGTGTAGATTCGACTTCTCATATTTAACTATTTCTTTACCAATGTAACACAGGTCTCAGAGCTTCCCCAAAGAGTGTGTTAATTCACCAGCTGAAACCCCCCTCAGAAAATTCATTTTTTATACCTCAATCCTCATAGTTTTATTTTGCTCCTCCACCAAATGAACCATTTCAGTGTCTATGCAAATGAGCTACTCCTGAGTCACGCCCCTATAGAGAACAGCAGAGCTGAGCAACAAGCCAGGAGACTGGCTCATCTTATAGGAAGTCACAACTGGAGGAAATCTCAGTGGCTTGTTTAAGCCCCTGCCTATACTATATGAAAAAGACATGAAAACAGGAACCTTTTTTTTTTTTTACCCCCTGTTTTATTTGAATGTCTAAAAATGACAAGTAAATTTTGGTTTGATCGTGATGCTGGAATAATGGTATTTTTCATTAATCCAGTCGGGTCTTTTTCTCTTAGCCGTGGGTGGATTTTAGAACAGCTGATGCGTACATTAGCAATATGCACTCCGAAGACTTTACAAGAGAGGGTTTATGGGTTCAGTTTTAGCCACGCTACTGTATTTGTGTGTGGGTGAGCGATATTATGGTGGCTTCGAGAATTTGCAGAATAAACTGACAGTGGATTATTCCTAACCACCTGTGCTTTCGCTTAGGTACTAAGCCTGTTTCCGCATTTATTTCGATTTTACAACAAATTTAAATAGCTAGCCAGCTGTTACGATAACCTCTGAATCCTGCTGTAATCATTTAATCAGGCCAAAAAAAAGTATGAAGATGTTACACTTCAGAATCTGGACAGTTTCCTGATTGACAGTCTCAACGTGTTGACCCAATTGTAACAGACATGTCTGGGTTTGATCAAATCAGCTCTTGACACGAAAGGGTCGTGTGATAGAATATGATCAGATCACGTTAGATTTGTTGCTGTAAAAACTCTAGAGTAAAGGTCAGATGCCTTTCAGACGTGTGGAGAAATAATCTATTTTGACTGGCTGTCCACAGCACCATTTAAGACACTCTTTACATGCATGAACTCTTCTCTAAATCAATTTCTTTCCTCTTCATGCTCAAATCAATGCGACCTTCATCACCGCTCAACATGCAGGGTAATCCCCAGGTGAAAGCTACCAAGTACAAACTCCAATCCAAACGTTTAAGAATGAGACATGAGACATACATGTTACATGGTTTGATACTCTAGCCTGAGTCATTTCAACTAAGCAATGCATTATTATCAGATGCTGTGATTGAATTCGAATTCACAGGCAAAGCTAACATTGCTGGATTTAATGACCTTCGTGTTAACCCCAGCTCAGCAGGAGTTAATCTAAAACCAATATTAAAATGAAACTCATAGAATCCCATCCTTATAAAGCAAAGTAGAGTCATGGGAAAGCAGTGTGGAAGCAATATTTCTTAATTTCATTAGAAAAATCATAAGATATGATATGATATTTTTTACAGGGTGATACAGTGGGTAGAGTTAACTTATGGCTCCAGGGATCCTGGTTTGATCGTGATGCTGAGTTTCTGTCTGTCCCAAGTGTTACCCTTATTTGTATGGGTTTTCTCTTGGATCCCTTGTTTCCTCCCAACTGCAGATTAAATAAAACCACCCCTATGTTTGAATATGTGTGTGCATGGAGCCATGTAATAGATGACTTACATCCAGGTTTCCAGCCACAAGTTCCAGGATAAATTAGACACTGAAGACACCATGAGCCCCATAAATATTTTGGCATTGATAAATTAATGGTTCATTTAGCCATCCGCCAGGAAATATTGGTGTTAAATTTAAATAATTAATATATTGTAGCCCGTATGGGTATATTATTTAATTTCAATACCTCATATTTTACTACTCTTTAAAAACAGGCCTCAAAGCTCCCCTTAATGCTCCAGCTGAAACACCCCTCAGACAATGCATTTTTCTTACTTTAAACTCCCTCTGTTTCACTCCTGAGACATACACACTGTTTCAGTGTCTATGCAAATGAGCTATTGGTGAGAAGAGCAAAGCTGAGGAACAAGCCATGGGAGGAGCTTTTCTTAGATGAGGTCACAACTGGAGGAAAATCAAACTGGCCCCAGCCAATACAAAAATGGACAAAAAGCAGGGAATGTTTTTTTTCCCCTCATGTTTTTTGCTACATACACATATACAGTAGGAGATCTGAATATCTGAAAATGAAAAAAAAGTGAATTTTGCTTAATTAAATTTAAACATTTAAACTCAATAATACTGTAGTTGATAGCCAGTGTTGGGAGTAACATGTTACAAAGTAGCGCGTTAGAGTACTTGGATTACTTTTTTGATGTAACAAGTAATCTAATGCATTAGGTCCGCCATTTAAGTACTCAGTTATTTAAGTATTTTTAAAAAAATGTAATCCGTTATTTAGACAATTTATGTAATCCGTGAGCCAGACTGCAGTCATTCCCAATCCGTTATTGTGTATGTGCGTGTGTGTGCGTGTGTGTATTTGAGAAAGTCGTCCTACAAGCCCCGCCCCCGATAACCCTCCCCCTCTGTGTTATTCCTGCTGTTATACCCCTATCTCACCTATGCGGTTTGACTATGTGAGGACCAACGCGCAGATGGAAAGATGGAAAACTAATCACAGCACCAAAACTCGCGGTGAATCATGAACCTTACGGCCACCGCGTAGAACTGCGTAGGTGAGATAGGGGTATTAGTAGTTATGAGGAGACGTGAGGAGAGCCTTCAGGAGAGGGAACATCAGGAAAGCAGCAGGACCAGACGGCATCTCAGGTCGAGTCCTCAGAGCCTGCACAGACCAGCTAGCACTGAGATATTCAACCTCTCTTTATCTCAGTCCGTGATCCCCACATGCTTCAAGGAGTCCATCATTGTTCCTGTTCCAAAGAAACCCCATCCTGCTTCCCTCAATGACTATCGCCCTGTAGCCCTCACCTCAGTAGTGATAAGTGCTTTAAACGGATGGTCAGAGACTTCATCATTTCTTTACTACCTGACACACTGGATCCACTGCAGTTTGCATACCGCCCGAACCGCTCTACGGATGACGCCATCTTTCATCTCCTCCACACATTACTCACCCATCTGGACACTCAAAAGGGAAATTATGTTAAAATGCTCTTCATCGACTACAGCTCAGCATTTAATACCATAATTCCCTCCACACTAACCACCAAGCTGTAGAACCTACGACTCAGCTCATCTTTGTGCCAGTGGATCTCCAACTGGTAAGGATGGGTGGGGACATGTCTCAGCCTCCCTCACTTTCAGCACTGGAGCCCCCCAGGGTTGTGTTCTAAGCCCCCTGCTGTACTCTTTATATACCTATGACTGTGCAGCCACTACAAACTCCACCACCATCATTATGTTTGCTGACGAAACTGATCTCTAACAATGATGAGACGGCCTACCTGGAGAAGGTTGGAAATCTGGAGAAATGGTGCCAGAGGAACAATCTCCTCCTGAACGTCAGCAAGACAAAGGAGTTGATAGTGGACTTTAGTACTAAGCAGGAGAGGAACTACCAGACCCCCGCCATCAACAAGAGTCTAGTGGAGAAAGTGGACAGCTTCCGATACCTCAGTGTTCACATCACGCAGGACCTGTCATGTCACATCAACACCGCTGTGGAAAAGGCCCAGCAGTGTCTCTATCACCTCAGACACCTGAGAGACTTTAGATTGCCCTCTAAGGTGCTTAGGAACTTCTACTCCTGCACCATACAGCGCATCCTAATGGGAAACATCTCAGCCTGGTTCGGGAACAGCACCATGCAGGACAGGCGAGCCCTACAGAGGGTGGTGCGATCAGCTGAGCGCACCATCCGCACCGAGCTCCCTGAACTTCAATTGATCTACAACAAGCAGTGCTGGACCAAGGCCAGGAAAATGGTGAAAGATCTCAGCAATCCCAACAATGAACTGTTCTCTCTGTTGCGGTCAGGAAAGCGATTCCGCTCCCTGAAGGCCAACACAGAGAGACTGAGGAGGAGCTTCTTCCTGCAGGCTATACGAGCTCTCAAATACACCACCACATAGGACCTAACACTCACACGCTTGCACATTTTGCACACCTCAGTAAAGAGTAAAAGATTGCAGTCCTAGGACACACACATACATTCACACATAGGACATTTGCACATTTTGCACACTGTAATCTTGCACATTCTATGTTACATTTCTATTATATTTCATTTTACTATATATATTTTTCTATTTATTATTATATATTCTTTAACTTCTCTATATTCCAATCTTATTCGAATATTTTTATGTTTATAGCTGTATATTATGTCACGGCGTGCGCCTGTGATGGGTGTGCGCCCAAATCAATATCGCTCCTCGCTGACTAGATAGGTGGCCTCCCCTATCTGCAGGTGTGCGAAGGATCGGGGCCGCGGAATTAGTCACGGCTGGTGAGGCATCGCCGTTAATGGTCGGTTGGACTACTGGATGTTACTACGCGGTGTGAGTGCGGCGCGCACGCAAGCGTGGCAAATGCAACGCGCCCCAGGGACTTCAAAGAAGCGAGTATGCCTTTGAACGCTGTTCTTCAGCTCTCATAAATTGAGCCGGATTATGGTGACCCTGCTGCCGAAGAGGAAAAGGCCGCTTGTCTGAGGGAGCTGGGAGGGGCCGGTACGGCCATCCGCCGAGAGCAGTCAGCACCAGCGGACGTAGGCAGGAACTGCTGTCCACACGGGCCCACACTGCCACTCTGCCCGCCGTTCAAACCTGCACATCAGCCCCAGTCCAAAAATGTGCGTCGGCCCGGCGGGCATTGCCCAGTATGCCCTATGGTCAGTCCAGGCCTGCTGCACATGCACTTTGTTCCTTCACCTTTCTTTCCGTCCTCCCTCCTTTAACCCCTTCCTACCCCATTTTTCCTAAATAAATTACCCTTTTTTCTGTAAGACCTCGGCTCGTGTCCGTGCTTCATGTGCCGCCCTGCAAAAAGGGTCGAACCCGTTACAATTATGTAAATTTAAAAGCTTTTTTAATTCTCTCTTTTTTTTGTAATATTGAGGTCAACAGCAGTCGTATAAGCATTTCACTTTATATGTGTATGACTGTGTAGGTGATGAATAAAAATTTGAATTTGAATCTGGGTGTTTGTGTTTTAGTGCATTGCATGTGACCTCAGGTATGCCAAAAACCTTTAGGTTTTGTCCGGTAGTTGTATTTAAGGCTTGTCTGCCATGCATAAAGGCCTGAAAAGCTCCTTCGATTCTTCAGACATGGGTGTGCCTTGGATGGATGCAGTGTATGTGAAAATGGTCTGAGACAGTTTTTAAATTACAAACCCGACTCCAAAAAAGTTGGGACACTAAACACATTGTGAATAAAAACAGAATGCAATGAAGTCAAAGTTTCAAATTTCAATATTTTATTCAGAATAGAATATAGATAATGTATTAAATGTTGAAAGTGAGACATTTTGAAATGTCATGCCAAATATTGGTTTATTTTGGATTTCATGAGAGCTACACATTCCAAAAAAGTTGGGACAGGTAGCAATAAGAGTCCCGCGGTTAAATGTACATATAAGAATTAGCTGGAGAACCAATTTGCATTGGTAACATAATTGGGTATAAAAAGAGCCTATCAGAGTGGCAGTGATAGAAGTCAAGATGGGCAGAGGATCACCAAGAGACGACAGCATAATTAAGAGGGAGAGCCAGAAGGAAACACAGACATGAGGGCTCTGTAGCGAATGACAGGGCTCCCACAGAGAGAGAGAGCAATCAAGGGATCACAGTCCAGACACCCCTTTCCCAGCATG
>JAQMYJ010000005.1:5662117-5694330 GCA_030014305.1 Clarias laeviceps
AAATTTGGTTTACGAGTGTTTTGGAATACGAGCCCACTTCCGGAACGAATTATGCTCGTAATCCAAGGTTCCACTGTGTGTGTGTGTGTGTATGTATGTATATATCAGTATTTAAAGCTTTATATATAAACAGTATATTGTATATACTGTACACATTAATAAAAAAAAAAACATCCTGCTTATTCTGCCCTGTTTTCAAGGTAGCCTTAAAATAACGCTTTATCAAGGTCATATTCTTGGCTCACAGTCTTCTGTTTGTTGATACCAATGAAAAACACACCCACACGCCAACACCCACAAACACACACATTCACAATTCTAATCCGGATCTAAAATCTTCTCCATCTCTTTCATACCCAGTCTGTCTGTCACCAAGTATAATAAAAACAGAAAAAAGGCATTCACTGGAGCGTCTCTCAGAGTCAGTGATCAGGTGAAGCTGTTATTAAGGACAGTATTAAGTATTAAGGACAGAGAAATCGACAGTTAGATGACACTCAGAAAGTGTTCATATGCATGTCTTTAGGGATTAAATAGGTTTATACTTATATTAACATTCAGAAAAAACACTTAACTATTTAGAAGTCAATCTTTTTTTTTTTAGTGGATTATTATGATAAGAAAGTCGATCCTGTTCCCAGTTGAAAAGCACCGGGAAGTGTTTTATTCCTCTTAAACCACAACAGGTTTTATTAAGGCGGAATTAAAGGATTAAAGGATAAAGAATACTTTGCACCTCTTATCCGATTAAAGTTACTAAAGCTCTTTGTTGGTCTATCTGGAGACGACGTGGTTAAGCAGAAGTTTCTTTGTATAGAGATGAGCTTTTTGATGTAACACACCTGAAACCTCTCCATTTATACTGTAATAATATCAAGTTTCTGTTGGGTTCTGTTCACTAACAGTGTTTTAAAATCCCTTCTCACTACCATGATACAGCATGAGCTCCAGGGAAAAACAGACAAGCTCATGAGGACATTCTCCACGGGTCAGCCGGGCTCTTGAGTAGCATGTGATTGAAATCATGAGTCAAGGTACAGCTGCAACCCTGATCCAGCCACGTTCTGGATGTACATGCTATAGAGTCGGCTTGTAGGAACGCTTATGAATATTAATTAGGGAAACGATGTTGAAATAAGCGATGCCATGTTGTTAAGTTGTAACCTTGGCTTCAGTGCTAATGAGGCATCCTGTTTTGCTTACACGAAGTGTCACGATCCTGAAGTTCAGAGAAATCTCTTTAATGAGTGGAGAGGTGTAGGGATTCGTGAACAGACCGAGATGTTTCCCGATGCCGCCAGGCTTCACCTGGAAGTGTTCAATTTCTCTACCTCCTACTCTGTCTTACTTTCTATCACAGATATGTATGCACTTATTGATTTTTCCATCTGTCTCTCTCTCTTACACACACATACACAGCAGAACTCTATGGTGGTTCGCCAGGTTGATGCTGATGCTCTGAACTGCATGGAAGGAGGCAAATTGATTCATCTCAAGCAGAATCAAGGTCTTATAGACATATGCTCACAGCATAAAATGAAAACAGCAACAGTTATGTTATACAAATTACAAGCACACTCTTTCCAGGACTTGTCCCTAAGCGGACACCGAAATGCAAAAAAAAAAAAAAAGACTTAAAAGTTTTATTGAAGAATTATACAGACCTAAATGTGGTCATTTAGCCTCCTTTTGCATATCCACTAGAACTTTACCCCATTGATAATGCCGTGGATTGAACTTATAGAAACCTGAAGGAGGAAGATAAGTAAAAGGTGAAAAAAGTCCAGTTTAGCGTCTATGGGTCTTGTGTTGGCTATAGTTGCCGGACAAATAAAATAATAATGAGGACATGCTTTAATGAGGAAGTGGTGGTGATGCCATGCACTTAAATAAATTATAGATGAACAAGGCTTCACTTGTGCTAAAACCTGAACAGAGATGAATAAAGCAGGATAACTATGTCTTTATATAATGGTCTCAAACCTTTTTTTTTTTACATTTACATTTCTGGACTAGTCTGTGCTTGCAACATAAATGCAACTATTTCACAGTATTTCATTTTTGCGCATATTTCATAGAAATGTAGTGCTACATGGTCCTGCGCGCTGACATCGGCTTTTCTAGTCACTCATTCATCGTCTATACCCTGGACGGAGTGGCAATCTACTGCAGGTCACACACACTTATGCGCTCACACGCTCATTCACACACTACGGGCAATTTGGAGACGCCAATTAGCCTAATCTGCATGCCTTTGGACAGTGGGAGGAAACCGGAGTACCCGGAGGAAACCCACCAAGCACGGGGATAACTTCATGCACACAGACCCAAGGCGGGAATCGAATCAGATCATGGGATCATGGAGGAGCAACGTGACAGATCACACCAAGAAAGAACCAAGGGTTTTGCAGAATCAATTTGGAGAAATAATGAATTATAAATAATTAATTGCAAAACACAACTCAGATTGGTCTCTCTCTCTCTCTCTCTCTCTCTCTCTCACACACACACACACACTATCAGTCAAAAGTTTGGACACACCTCCTAATTCCATGGTCGTCCCTGATTTTTATTTCTTTCTACACTGTAAAACAAGACTGAAGGCGTTTATCCAAAATACACAATAATCTCCTTTAAAGAGTTGATATTGAGATGTTTCTGCTACTTCTGCTCTGTAAATCCTTCATAATGGCTCTAATCTGAGGTGTTGTTTGTTAATTAGTGATTTCTGAGGCTGGTAACTCTAAATGAACTTCTCTGCAGCAGAAGTCAGTTTTGGTCTTGCCTTCCTGGGAAGGACTTTTTTCATCATGGTGCTTGATGGGTTTTGCAAATGCAGTAGACACAATATTGTTCTTGCAAGAACTGTTCCAGAACAGCTGACCTTCATGTCTTAAAATAACAACTGACCGGTATTGTTGTTGTTATTGCATATCTAATACTATATGAGTTATTTTATAGTTATTTCATAGAAATCTTTAGTATTCTAGAAGGTAGAAAATAAATCACAAAACAAACAAACAAACAAACAAAGAACATTAAATTAGACGGTGTGTCCAAACTTTTGACTGATACTGATATTGCAAGAGCTGTTCTCATTTTTGGCTGTGTACAACAAACCAAGCAAGCAGTAGTGACTCAATGTTTTAAGCTCTGTGATACTAATCAGAAGGTCAGGGGTTCAAGCCCTGGGGACCACCAAGCTACCACTGATGAGCCCCTTGAGCAAAGGCCCTCAACCCCTTCCGCTCCAGGCGTGCTGTATCATGGCTGACCCTATGTTTTGACCCCAGCTTCCCAACAAGCTGGGATATGCTAAGGAAAGTATTTCACTGTCGCTCTAAATCCAAAATAGTTGAGATGTTTTAAAAATGTTTTAATAAAAACAAAAAGCAATTAGTATACCGCCATTCCCAGCCAATGCAACACGTTTCATAACAGTTAGGACACGTGCATGTTCTCCAGACACCAACTGATGAAGTTTTGAAATCGGAACCGTTTACTATTCTTGCTTGATGTATGTCTTACGTTGCTCAACAATCCTAGGCCTCTGCTGTCATATGTTGCACTTCATAAGTAAGTGGTAAACATGCCCATATCCAAACTTTAAAAAAAAAAACTGTGTCCAGCTTTAAGTCACATCCCAGGTTTGTTTTTATTAATGCTTATTCAAGAATGTTACATTTTTCTATAGTAACAGATCATTCACATGGACTTCACATAAATAGATATTTTAAATAAGTAGAAAATTTAAACAACTGTTTCATTGTAACAGGCTAAAACCACAGGACAAACTAGGTGGTTTTGTCTTATTAATGTCCAAAGAAAGAAAAAACAGAGAGGCTGCTGAGGAAATAACTGTTACCATGATAACAGAAACAGCAATCCTTCCAAAATTATTGGAACTGCAATCCCAGATATACTGGAACATGTGATTGACCGGAGTGTGTGTGTGTGTGTTGCTTCCCAGATGTGCCATGTTAGACTGACTGTTTAAAGAGTTAATTGCTCTGAATGTCTGATCTTGGTATGAGGTCTGGGTGTCGTGAAATGAAGACTGGATTTGTTGTTAAGAAGGATTAGCCAATATGATTTATATGTAAATATAGATGTGGAAATGCATTACAATTGTATTGGTACCCATGGTGCTTTGCATGAGATAGCAAATCGAGAATTCAAACCAGAGTTAAAAATTTGAAGATTTTGGTAACATTATTTTATGTCTGAATAAGTATGCCTTAAAAGTTAATGATAAAATGTAAAATAAAGTCAGTAGCACCGATTTTACCCTAATTGCTGCTTATCTTGAAGAGTGATTTAGTTTTCTTAAATCCATTACATCTCTCTTGATTATAATAAGACCTCTCTGTAATCTATAGATGACTAAAATACAACTTTATCTATCCATCCATCCATCCAGTTCTTTGGTCCAACTAGGGACCAATGGGGAACGTTGTATTTATTCCCATTTTTACAACCGTGGTGGGTCAACATTCACACACAATGTGAGCAATGTGGGAACGCCAGTTAGCCTTATTTGCATGTCTTTGGACTGTGCGAGGAAACCAGAGTACCCGGAGGAAACTCACCAAGTACAGGTAGAACATGGGAACTCCATGCACATGGCAGCAATCGAACCCAGACCCGGGAGGTGCATGGCAACAGGACTAACCACTAAGCCACCGTGCCACCAAAATACAAGTATTGTTGTTAATTTGATGAATGTTTAGAAGGCAGTGTTCTTTATCGCACGGCTCTGGGCTTTCGCAGAATAGCCATTCATTTAGATGTCAGAAGAATTTAAGTAAGATTTCAGTGTTGGTTTTATTTCTCAATCTGGAATGATGGGTGTTTCTGTCACAGATGGCGCTGTCACTGTAATGTAATTCAAAAATCTGGACCAATCTGGTGTAGATAATCGCTGTTCGAGCTTCTAGGTAGATCCATAGGAGAGAGAATGGGATTTGACATGACAATGGTCTCTCTCTCTCTCCCTCTTTCACCATTTTAAAAAACATCTCTGGCAAATAGCATTTAATATTCATGGGCAGATCTTACTATATCATACCCTCTCATTCAATTCAATTTCCACTTTCAAGATCCTGAAATTGTGAAAAACATCTAATATTTTAGGAAAAAAATCTAATTATAATAACTGCATCAGGCACTTTTTATGTATGACACACTTTTTGCTGCCAGTATTCCTCTCACATTGCACAACAGCTTACCGTCCACTTGGAAAGAATCCCCAGCACAACAGTCTTCTGTGTATTTATTGTCCTGCGTGTTGATTGTTCTGCGCGGGCTGTTCTGTGTATTCACTGTCCTGAACTTGTCTCACTTGTCTGTTGTGTATTTGCTCTTTATGTAGCCTTGTGTACTATTGTGTGTCCCCTGTAGAAACCATGTTACCAACACGCTATATACTGTACTGTAAAGGAACGGCAATTGAAACCCACTTGACATGACATCATCATGATTACTGAAGCAGGCAAGCGTGTGGAACTGACAGGGAGGAGTTTGGAGATGAACTAGGTTAACCTGGCACACCTGAGCCATCTTGACCCATATGCATCTACAGAACTTTTCTCTTAAAGAGGACAAGCACAATAATAAATGCTTACTTGTGCTCTGGCACAGTGGTTTAGTGGTTGGCACTGTCACATTACACCATCCCGCCTCCGGGTCTGTGTGCATCTTCTCCCTGTGCTTGGTGGGTTTCCTCCAGGTTCCCTAAGTGGTGCAATGAGTACAAAACCATGTCAGATGAGGTATTGGAAAAAACTTTCTCTGTGTTTCAAAAGGGTCAAATTTGTGGCCTGCATCGAGCAAAGAAAACAACTAAGGAGATCGCTGGAGTTCTGGGGGAAAATGTGGTCCGAAAAAAAAATCATGAATGGAGATCACTTAAAATCGGAATTGCTTTGTAAAACATTGAATCAGAGCTATGTTTAAAGCGCATTTCCAAACACACAATGTGACACAAACTCTCAGGATTGGAACTAAACAGCTGTGTCCATAAGAAACCCACTTGTTAGTGAGACTAATCAGGGAAAAGGCTTCAGTTTGCTAGAGAGCATAAAGATTGGACTTGGAGCAATGGAAAAAGGTCACATGGTCTGATGAGTCTAGACTGACCCTATTCCAGAGTGATGTATGCGTCAGGGTAAGAAGGGAAGTGTATGAAGTGATGCACCCATCATCCCAAGCCCTCAGGAGACAGTGTTATAATCTGGGGTTGCTTCAGTTGCTCAGGTCTAGACTCAGCAATGTTATGTGGCAATAAAATGAAGTCAGCTGACAACCTGAATGTACTGAATGACCAGGTCATCACATCTACTGTATGTTCCAGGACTCAGATTGTGAAAGAGTGGTTCTGGGAGCTTGAGGAATTATTTTCACACATTAACTTATTTAAGTCTCATTGAAAGTCTCTGCGATGTGCTGAAGAAGATCTTATGGTGTGGTTCGACTCTCCTGTCATCAAGATCTAAGCCAAATATTAATGCAACGGAGCGGAAATAAATGTTCTGATGTTGGCTGTAAGGTTGTCAAAGCCATACCAGTTATCTATCTATCTATCTATCTATCTATCTGTCTATCTATCTATCTATCTATCTATCATTATGGATTGTCTATTAATAAATGGATTGAATGTTAATAAAATCTACTATTTCTCAACAATCTGTCTGGTATTCCAGAACCTTTTCAACCTTAAGCTTTAAATGTTTGATTGCTGTTTGATGCTTGGAGTTGTTTTTGAAAAGTGTCTTTGTTGTTCAGGGTGATGATCAATCTCTTTCTCTCTCTCTCTCTCTCTCTCTCTGACTGGCTTTGACATGCAGGAACTTGTGAAATATTAACAGAGCAGCACTGCTCGAGGCTGTTTCCCCAAGATGACACACAGCCTGCCTGCGTTGTCTCCCACAGTCCACCTTCCCTACAGACTAAATGCTGACTGAAGGCCTACAATATCAGTGCAAATCTATTGCCCATTCAAAATATATACAATACTGAACCACTCTAATAAGAACACCTGTCACCCGCTCATTCATGCAATTACCTTATCAGACAATCATGTAGCAGCAATGTAAGGCAGGTTAATTATTTTTATTTTAAATCCAGTGATACCAATGGTACTAATTGCCTTACCTGGGGGGGAAACCACCTGAGGAAACCCTTGTAGTTTTATTGTGTCTATAAATTGAGCTTACACTTGTCTAATGCATTTTGGTTGCATTAATTTGCACATGTAATTGCTATCCCTGAAGCAAACTGCACTAAATTACACCGCAGGTGCTAAAGAAATCGATTTTCCTAGAGCGACCCTGAATTTAGCACCTTTTAGTAAAAATGTCTTGAAATAAATCTACATTCATTAAGACAAATGCACAAATCAGACAAGGTGTGATTTTACTCTCTGTAGATTCTGGGTCTATATTATGCCACATCACCATCCTTTGATTGAATTATCCCATGTAACATTTCTGCATGCTACTACAGTATATACTGTATATGAATGTATGTACTATGCATATGTATCCATCATTTACAACAGCCTCTTCTATGAACCAGCAAAACCTTAATGTAAAATTATACACTAATCAGGCATTACATAATGACCACTGAGAGGTCAAGTGACCACCAACTACACACCAGGAAATTAGTCTCAAGGTCATGGGCACCCAACGCTCAACCAAGCCTGCAGAGACCAAATGCCAGCCTGTCTTTTTTTCTCCCTAATTTAGTCGTGTCCAATTCCTCCCCGTCACTAGGGGGCTCCCACAGTAAGGCTACTACTACCACTCAGTCAGGAGGGCTGCAGACTATCACGTGTTTCCTCCAACCCACGTGACGTCACCGACCGCATCTTTTCGAACTGCTCGCTCACGCACCATTGGGGGCGGCGTAACACACTCGGAGGACAGTGCTATCCGTTCCTTACGCTTTCGTGAGCTCACAGACGCCCCTGATTGGCTGTAGAGTCGTGATTAATGCGGGAGCACTAAGCACCTTTCATCCCTCCCCTCTGAGAGAGCTCGGCCAATCTCTCTAGACCTCCGGCTGCGAGAGGTTACAGCATCACCCGGGGATCGAACATCACCCAACAGAGCCAATCAATGCGATAGTTTACCAGAGTAAAAAAGTAGACTATGCAAACTGGACCTTTAGAGCTGAATGGAGAGATCAATATATGTTTATTCTTCCCGTGAGGAATTTAAAACCAGTTGGTCTCATATATTCTGAAACCATGACGATAATAAAAAGCAGTAATGCAAAGCACCACTGTGAAATAAAATGTGTCGTTACTGCAAACATATCCGCAGGAGTCGGAGGTGAGGGCTTGTAAAATACCCAGACTGAGAGCTCGGTATGACGGAGCAACCAGATTCCTTTCACAATCATTTACAGCTCATGAGTGTGCAAATGAAAATTGTGATTTAATGATTGAATAAAGATTATTGTTTGTATTTGATAAAAAATACAAAGAAATATACAAGGCCATGATAGTTAAACTGTCCACATGTTTAACACAGTTATTGAAAATTGACAATAAATGTTATTGAAATGCTATGGAAATTTTTAATTGCTTATTTTTATAGGCTTACAATGCATATATAGAAATCTGAATCCTAACACAAACATAAAATTTTAACATATTATTGACCAAACCAAAACCTAAATCAGTGAGCCCTGAGTGACCTGTTATGCTAATACACACATCTTCATGGTGGAAACTAGAGCATTCAAATAAAATATGATTTGTCTTACATCTGTCATCTGAATTACATCTGGATTACAGTCATCTCAGGAGCTTTTCTCACCACTATCACCTCTGGCTTGTTTGGATTTCTGTAAATGCTTTGTAAAAAATGTCGATTGTTTTATATTAGAGCAATACTGAGCACCTTCTACAGACTGCAAGCCATGCTAAATGAAATGAAGTAAATTGCTTTACTTTAGCATCTGCGAGTCGTAAGTCACTCTCCTGCACACACTCAGGTAGAGGTGAACCATTAGCTGAAACCATTATCACACTGCGAGTGCTTTATTCACCTGAGGCTAATGCCACCATGAACCATGACTTGTTTAAATTGGTCCAAGACTTCCAGGAGATTGTTGCTTACTGCATTACTGGGCCTGGTGACCTGTCCGCAGCAAGCTATTTTATCGATTAACTAATGGAAAAGGCGTCTAGGAATCTGTATTTGTATGTTTATGTGCAGAAATATCCATGAATATGTAGATCACTAGATCAAAATCTGCCTCTGGTTAAAACCAAACAAAGACCTTATGGATGCAGTCCAGTGTGATATTCTGGGTTTGTTGATATTACAGATATCTTCAATGTTATGCAATAATTAAGTAAGTGATTCCACCATGAAACAAGAATGTACAGGAAAACAGGAAGTCTGCAAATAAATAGCAATCAGCAAAAATACCCAGCCAGAGAAAATACACTGAAAGGAATAATGAATGGTTGAATATGGAAGAGAGAGCTCATCATCATTTACAGGATTATGATAATGAAAATGATAATATGATGATAATGATAATCTGTAATGACAGTGATGCACTATTGAATAACAGGAACAGGGTGTGCAATTATTATTATTTTAAAGCTTTGAAAATACACAATCAATTTATTTTATATTTATAAAAAATCTTTATGTGACTCAATTCGATTATGTGGAACTGATGTACATATTTGAATTAAGCAAATTCTGTGATGTTTAAATCAATTGTGGTGTTTTTAATATATTTTTTTCTCCTGTTTTAGTTTGTTTTATTTACTTTTATTCACTATTCATGTTTATGATATTACTATATTTTATTATTTTTATGTTAAGTCTAATTTTATTACTATAATTTGCATTTTGCACTTTGTTCAGCACCTAGGTTCTATCTGGTAGTTGTCAGGTGCTATATAAATAAAGTTTGAATTGAATTAATTAATTACAATATTGAACATTTCAAACTTATAAACTTTACACAGTCACATGTTGCTATAAATGCGATCCTGCAGCCCACCTACAGTACAGTACCCTTGTGGCCCACACTTTGAGAAACACTGCTATAACGATTAAAAATTTGGCAGGAAAATCTGTGCATCATTCATTCACTTATTCATTCATTCATTTTTCCAACATAAAACCAAACAAATTAAAAGAAAAAAAACCCACACAAACAAACTAACAGCAACAAAAGCCCTTTTTTAAAAATGTTTGTTTCCAAATCAAAAATGAAAAAAAAAAGGGTTAACAGCTCAATTTCCGATTTCTGATTTTGTGCTCAAATTAAAAATTTCATTTTTTTTTTTTTTTATAGGACACAAGTCATGGCATGGAAGTTTTTATTCATGCTGTAAAACACATTTTATATATTTTTACTAGCATGAATGCTATTTAAGGAAGCCAAGCATGGAGCCCATGTGAACTTTGATTTAACAGCGGTTCTTCCTGAAGCATGGTTAATCAGCCTTTCCGGGATTTTTGGGGAAGGACTTTTAGACATCTGGAGTTAAGATCACTGACAGTGGAAAACTCTTCACCAGCAAAGTAATTTCACTTACTACAAAACAATCATTTGAAATAAATAAGAAACAAAATAATACAGACAAATTCACTGTATAAATGATTATACAGGGTAAAATGTTATAATAATCTACATGCTGAAAATACGGGTCATGGTATTTGTGTCTGATAAACAAACAAACAAAAAAAATAATAATAATAAAAACAGAAAAGGAAAGTGAGCACTCGTATGTGTTTTGTGTTTTTTCCCCCCATTTTTGATTTGGGCACAAAATCAGGAATTGGAAAACAAGCATTCATTTTGAATAATTTAAAACCAAGTGTTTTCCTCTTTTTTGAAATATTTGGTTTTATAATGAAAAACAATTGAATAAATGAAACCCAGATAAGCATTTGTTGAATCTGTGTATCATTCCTTTATTCATTTTTATTTATTTATTTATTATAAAACAAACAAACAAACAAACAACTTTTTTTATTTTGGCTTTGAAAACGAATTCTGAAAGTTGTTTTTCTTTTTAATTTTCAGTTTTATAATTAAAAATGAAAGAACAAATAATACATAGATTGTGGTTTTGTGCTGAATTAAGGTCTTTTTATTTATTATTTATTATTTTTTTCCTGAAGAGAACAGAGAATTTGAGTTTATTAATTAATTAATTTTTATTTTATTTGGTACCCTCTGAGGATCTGCTGTAAAAACAGCTGGAGCTTTTGAGGGCTTTTAGACAGTAAAAAAGGGGGATATTTAAAAGGTGCTATTTTTGCTTAGACTCTGCCCCTGTGCGCCTCGATGGATTATCGGACACTGCAGAAGGAATTCTACTTGGGAGTTTTTCTGAAAAGGCAACATTTAAGGTGCAAGATTAAATCTTTTCCAGGAGTAGATCGAAAAAACACACAGGTTTTGCTTTAGTGAGTGTTTTTCCCTATCTCCAGCTCAGGTTCCAGCTCAGGTTCCAGCTCAGGTTCCAGCGGATGGCACAAATTTATCAGTAGTACTTTTGAGATTCAGTATCTGATCAGCTACACGGTGCTTCTGCTCCATCTCTGAAAACATGCTCGTGCCTGACTTGAGATCTACCACAAGGTGAGATAAACCCTGCAGGATTTATGTACACACTGACTTGAATACATTTATAGGATTCAAGTGTAACTACAAATGGTTTATGTATTTAAAATGAACAATATTTTGGCTAAAAGTGGTAATGGCTTGTGTGGACTTTAGTGCATATTTATAATTGGAAAAAAAAATCCTGTGTAAAAGTTCTGGGCCAAAGCGTCCACTGTACTCTCATCATTTTTACACATAAGCTCACAAAATGTTACAGTAATTTGGCATTGATTTCTATGTTTTTCAATAATGTAAGAAGGACAAATTTTTCTTTTTCTTATCTATTTACTGTGTAATACACAACATATTGTATGTATGTGTACATGTGTGTATATGGATATGCGTGTCCACATGCTTATACATCTGTGTGTGTACTTTCATGGTCATATGTGCCTGAAAGTGGTTTAGTGGTGCGTGTGAGTGTGCGTGTGTATGTATGTGTGTGTATGTGTGCGTGTGTGACTGTCTCTGAATATACCTCTAGGCACTGTTAGGAATGACAAAAACAGGATGGAAAGACACTCAGCTTGTTTTTAGAGCCACCTGATACTTTCAGACATGCAACATAACCCAAGGCACACACTGTCCGGGATACAGACACACAGACACACCCACCCACACACACACACACACACCACACACACACACACACGTGTGTGTTCTGGTTTTGAGAACAGATCCTACTATAATAATGTAACGAAAAATGACAACAATTATATCTTGTTAACATTATCTAATATTATTACTGTAGAAAAAGAAAACCCTTTGTAGTGCTAAAAGTAAGAGAGGTCTCCCACATTCCTCCACTTTTTGCTAGTGCACCGATTTGTTACTAATTGAAATCCTTGTACATGCCTTCAATCATCATCAGACTGCCTGTGCCTACATAATGGTATGATGGTATGATTTCAATATAACCACCTAACGACTCACAAACTGTCTACAAACTTTCACCACTTACCCATGAAGCACATACTACACCTCAAAGTCATTATCAAATCCTAGAATAATACATAACAGTATCCATCTAGGAACCTCAGTAGTCCAAACTAGGGACCGTGGAGGCCAATGGTGTCCATTTGTACAACCATGGTAGGACCTCCCGTCAACATTCGTACACTCACACTACGGGCAATTAAGAAACACCAATTAGCCTAGTCTGCATGTCTTTGGAGCGTGGGAGGAAACCCAAAAAGCACAGGGAGAACATGCAAACTCCATGCACACAGACCCAACGCAGGAATCAAACCTGGGACCTAGAGGTGCAAGTCGACAGTGCTAACCACATGACCGAAGCGCCGCCACATTACACATGTTGATATAGATCTTTTTTTACATATACCTATTCTTTTGTATACCCATATGTATTTATTTTTACTTTTTATTCTATTTTTTATGCTTATTTTCTACTTTTTAGCGGCATTCATTAAAGGGACAGCAAAGGAAGAATTTCATTGTACAGGGGGGAACATGTTTCTTACTGTGCATATGACAATAAAACTTGAAACGTTACACTATGCACCAAGTGTTAAGTCATCCTTATCATATAAAATGTGCATACTGTAAAGCACTAAGACTATATGTGTGTAAGTGAGTACTGTAAATGGTAAGAGCAACCCTTAACCCTAATCTTAACCATTTTAAAGCATCCTCTTTAAATTATTCTTTAGTTGCACTCATAGTGCAGACACAAAGTGTTTAAGGTAAGGTTGCATACAATGACGTATTGAATAATGTAATATTGTAGAATAATGTTATCATAACATCCAATTTTTATTTTAGTTGCAGAACAGTGATAAAGCTTACCCTGTAAATGAGGAAAGACAGAATATCTACAGCTGAAATAAGTGACCACACAATCCCTGAAATGTTCAATCCATTGCATGTTCCTGCAACTCAGCACTTCTGCACTAAGGTTTTAATGGACTTTTCTCAGCCTGAAGTAGTACGTCAATGTGTGAGATAACAAAGACAAATGTACATTTTGGGGAGATCTCAATGAAACAGTATCCAAAAATACAAAGGTATTGCTTTTCACCTTTTATTTTGGTTATATTTATTTTATGTTTTATTTTATTTACAAAATAAAACAGTCTTGGGCCACTCCTCATTTGTTCATATTACATTCAATTCAATTAAATGGCAGAAATGTGAAAAAATTTTTTTTACTACAACTGACTGTAAAGTGCCTAAAGGTACAATGCAAAACTTGGTAGTTTATGTAACAACCTCAACAGCAACCTCATTTCCCCTCTCGTCTGTTCCAACAGCATCAGCAGTATACCAGTCATCTGCACCTGTTTCTCACTGGTTCATGCCTTAATTTTTTTTATATTTTTATGCTTGAATGATTCATAATTCCAAAATTCCTCCAAGAGAACTATTTCTCAAGACTACATCACAAGCACAAGAAAGTCTGTCTCTTTGGAAGCAAAATATGGAGGAATGAGGGGGGGAGCTCAAAACTTTTGCACAGTACTATGAAACAGACAATTTTGCAATGGGTCAGCTTCATCCCCTTACAGCATTGTCAGCACTTCCACTTGCTGGCACTGAGCAAGCTCCGCTGCCCATTTGCATTCTCCCAAAAGCTCGGAGGTGGCTGTGGGGGAGAAGGTTGCACCGTTTGAAATTTAATTGACTTTGTGGTGCTGGAGCAGTTTTGGAGTCTTGTCCCTTTTTTCTCCCTCTATTTCTCTTCACCTTCCCCTTAACCATACTCTTACCACTGTACCACAGAAAGGGAGCCACTTTACTTACTCCACAGATATGGCGTGAGCTCTGGGCTGGACATTTCCAAATACACTGCCAATTTATGGAGGTGGGGGTTGTAGTCACGGGTCCCTAACCCAGTGCAGACTGCTCCTGGATAAAGCTGGGATTTACTGTATCATAACCTGACCTTGAATCTGTGCATCCTCACAACAATGTCAGCACACAGTGTTTTGCAGGCGCTTTTTTAAAATGATCCATTAGAATGGAATCCCTGACCAATAAAGGCACAATATTCATGATGCACCTCTACTAACTTTTTCAAATAGCTTTTTATCAGTTATGACCAGAATAGCCTTGGCAAGCGGTTTAATCTACCCCCTAAAAATATGATCCAGATGTCCTACATGAGGATGCTTGGAATAGTGGCTCTAACCCCTCACTCACTTATCATCTCTATACCGCTTTGTCCTGTATACAGGGTCACAGGGGTCTGGATCCTATCACAGGAGAATTTGGGCAGGAAGTGGGGTATACCAATTGACAGGTGCCAATTCATCGCAGGCCACACACACTACCTCCAATTTGGGAATGCCTGAAAAACCTGATCTCCATGTCTTTGGACTGTGGAGAAAACCAGAGTACTATAAGGAAACCCACCAAGCAACAGGGAGAACGTGCAAACTCCATACACAGACCCAAGGTGGGAATCAAACCCAGAACCTGGAGAAGTAGGGCAAGAGGTCTAACCACTAAGCCACCTTGCCACCAGCTCCAGCCCCTAATATTTAAAATATGAGGTTGCACAAACCTTCATGGATTTCTTTCCATTTAAATTACTATATGGTCACATGCCTTGGGTCATCTCAGAGAAACATGAAGGGGAACCATTAAAGAGCAAGAGTTAAATTTGGTACATTCTTGACCTGAGAAAAAAACTCCACACATTAGAGAAATGAATACAAGAGTTTGATATAACACATAGTTTAACTATGAGTGAAAGAGAAAGAAGAGAGGCAGAGACTGATCAGATATGACACCTTAACCTCTTTTAAAGATAGAGAGAGGTGAGCCTTGTGGATTTGTTGATCATTGCTCTGGAGAGGGAAGAGCTAAGACCAGAGGTGAATCTAAACCCACCTTGCAATGTCTCTAATTACCATGCCAAGTTGCAGACTGAATTTTCCAACTACTGTACACAGTCACACTCATCCCACAGAACACCACACTGAGACAACACAAGATGCTGAGGTCAATGCCATGCTTGATATGGCAGTTGCGGAGCAGGGAAGTTGGAGATCAGCCAGACGACTCTGTGGTCTGTTTCAGGTGGGGTCTGGTGTTGTCAAGCACTAGTTTGTACATGGAGGAAAGGGCCAGGAAAAGTGATGGTAAGAATCTAATACACTTGTAGTATTTGTCTAACAAGTATTCTCTTCAGTGAGCGGTGGAAAAGAATAACGAGCAGGGAGACAACAGCCAAGGGAAGGAGAGCACAGAGTTGAGTGTGAGTGTCTGTCAAAAAACAGGGGGGAAATAAAGCTGTTTAAAAGCAAAGGTAGAAAAGACTAAGAAAAATCCCATTCAAGTCATATGGCAAGCCTTTCTCCTGTCTCCTCATTTCCAGTCCAAAGTGTCACAATATTATCGTCTCCTTTAACACTTTGTACAATCTATCCAAGTTTGCAAGCAAATTTATTTTCCTTAGCATGCTTAGCATGCTCTTCAGATCAGATGATTTAGCATGCTCCTCAGATCATACTCCTAGATACGCCAATCAGTCAGGACATTATGACCACTGAGAGGTGAAGTAAATAACATTGATTATCTTGTTACAGTGGCACCTGCTAATGGGTGGGATATATTAGGCAGCAAGTAAACATTTTGTCCCTGAAGTTGATGTGTTGAAAGCAGCAAAAATGGTCAAGCATAAGGATTTGAGCGACTTTGACAAGAAAATTATGATGCCTAGACGACTTGGTCATTGCAGCTCTTGTGGGATGTCCCCGGTCTGCAAGGGTCAGGACCTACACAAAGTGGTTGAAAGAAAGGAAAACCAGTGAACCAGTGATAGGATTATGGTTGGCCAAGACTCATTGATGCACATGTGCCTCACTTACCTGAGGAAGAAATGGCACCAGAATGCACTATAGGAACAAGGCATGGCAGCAGAGGCAGTGTGACACCCTGGAAAATGTTTTACTGGGAAACCTTGGGTCCTGCCATTTATGTAAATGTTACTTCAACATATACTGTACCACCTACCTAAGCATAGTTACTGACCAAGTTACACAACTTCATGGAAACGGTGTTCCCTGATGGCAATGGCCTCTTTCAAATAATGTGAAGGTTTTTAAAAAGCAACACGATCTAACAAAATTCAAGAACTGATGAGAAACAATGGAATTGGTATGTCTGACTTTTTCACGGTACTGTATACTATAAATCACTGTAAATGAGACACTTCTGTATTATTTACATAAATTGTTCTATAAATTATTTAACACTTGCATTGATGCTCTGGAGTCACATGCCATTTAATGGGAGATTGTAAACAATCAGAAGTATTGAAGTATACAATTCCTGTTGAGTCTGGTTCCTCTCAAGGTTTCTTCCTATTACCATCTCAGGGAGTTTTTCCTTGCCACTGTCGCCCTCGGCTTGTTCATCAGGGACTATCTGACCATTTTGATTCATACACATTCCATACAAACTTAAATAATTCTTTTGTGTAAAGCTGCTTTGCGACAATGACAATTGTTAAAAGCGCTATACAAATAAAATTGAATTCAATTCAACAGAAGTTCCAAATAATGTAATATTTTACAATAATGTTCATTCATAACATACATTTTCATATTGTTCCAGTCCCAGAATATACAGTCTCTGTTCGTTGTCGGCCTATAAGACTGCACTTAGTTACTGAACAGTGATAAAGCTCACCCTGTAAATGAAGAAAGACAGAATCTCTTAGATGCCCATGAGACCACACAAACCCTGAAATGTTCAATCCATTGCCTGTTTCTGCAACTCAGCACTTCTGCACTGAGGCTTTAATGGACTTTTATCAGCCTGAAGTAGTAAGTCAATGTGTGAGATAACAAAGACAAATGTACATTTTGGGGAGATCTCAATGAAACAGTGTCCAAAAATACAAAGACCTGACTAATTCAATTATTCACAAACATGTGCAAAATTGGCATCACCTGATGAAATAACTATATAATTATCTAATCTGTGAGCAGTTCTGCAGAGGATTTGCGCTTTTTAATGAGCAGAACAGCATGTTTATTTTCTTCCCTTAATGAGTGTGCAGTGTAGGCCATCAGTACTAATGAATTAACTAAGTGACTGCATAAAGTACTACCACTGAAGGGCAGGTAAAAGTTGGTTTACACTAATTAAATAAACTAGTGGTATTTAATTTATTAACACTATGAGTTACATTACTAGAGAAATGTTATTGCTTATCACCTCTGATTTCAGCAGCATTTAAAGTTAACAGACATCTTCATGGCGGCACGGTGGTGTAGTGGTTAGCACTGTCCAGCACCTCCAGGGTCCGGGTTCGATTCCCGTCTCTGTGTGCATGGAGTTTGCATGATCTCCCCGTGCTTGGTGGGTTTCCTCCGGGAACTCTGGTTTCCGTCCAAAGATATGCAGGTTAGGCTAATTGGTGTTCCCAAATTGCCCGTAGTGTGTGAGTGTGTGTGTGTTGCGATGGATTGGAACCCTGTCCATGGTGTACCCTGCCTCATGCCCTAAGCCTCCTGGGATAGGCTCCAGGTCCACTAGACCCTGAATACAGGATAAAGAGGTATGGAAGATGAGTGAGTGACATCTTCATTGTATTATTTTTCATTTTATTTTTAAGTTTTCATTAGTGCATATTTTTTTTCTTTTTATTTATGGTGATTTAGTGGTTGCATCCAACTATCTAGCTAATGATTTAGGGTTATTCCTTCTTTATGAAAAAAAAAAAAAAAAAAAGACCTGTCAGCAGAACTGATGCAACTGTGCCACCACTATGTTTAACTCCTGGTACAGTGTTTGTGGTTTTACCTTTTCTCCTCCACATATAAATCTCAAGAAAACTTTCTTCCAGGACAATTTTTTAAGTCCATGTAGTCAGATGCAAACTTTATTCAAGCTTAAAGGTATTGATTTTGAATTAGGGGCTTCTTTCAGGGCCAGCCTTGCCATCCATGGTGAGGTAAGACTCACTTGACTGTAGATAGTGACACCAGCAACTTGCAGTTCATGGCAGACCTGTGCCCTGCTGGATTCTGGGCCGCTCGTGACCATCAGAACTAATTTCCTCTCAACTGAGAGTTTGGGTCTTTTTCCCGGAGCTATGCTTCCTGATAAGTTATAACTGCATACAATTGTTTAAACTTATTTGTAATCTGCAGTTGTTTTGAAATGGCCTGTTTTGAAAGAGACATTCCTGACTTGTGTAACTGTTCCACCCTCTTTCCCGCATGTGGACCGAGCACCTTGGACAGGTTGAATCTCTATTTTTATTGCTTTTTTATTTTATTTTTATCAGAAGTATAAAAGAATAAAATTCTAAAATTATTTTAAAAAATTACAAAAAATAATAAATAAATAAATAAATAAAATAAAAACATTGAATCTGCCACTCACTCTAATCTTAACAGTGATTTGCCCTGAATTTGCCTTATTTTCAGGGACTTATTATCAAAAGAAGAACTTGTTGAGATATAGGGTATGAGATGTTGTGCACCTTTATAAGATATATTTGGTCTATAGAATGCAATGGTCCTTAATTTAGAAATGATGAGAGATGTAGATAAATAGAGGGTGAAGACTGGGGGCTAGTGGGAGAAAGAAAGATATATAGTGTATGAGAGATACACAAAGATAACAGAGATGCTTTAGTGAGGCAGGGCATTATTGAAAAGAGAGAGAGACTCAAAGTGATGGACAGATAAAAGAATAAGAGGAGAAGAATTCAGAGAGAAAAAAGGACCCAGTAGAGTGGGTTTAACCTGAAATTCATGAAGCTCTATCAAAATAAGCTTCCTATATTACTGTGTGCTATCAATGCTTCCATGAATATTTGATTGGCACTTTGACATGACCGTAATATTGTCATGTACGGATGGATACGCGCCATGACGCAACTCATTTTTATCCATCATATTGAATAAGCCTTGTAAGACTTGAGTAAAGTAAAGGAGGAGGCTGAAAAGGAAAAAGAAAAGACAGTCATCCTGGTGCTTGGAACCTTCTGCACTCTTGACTCACTTTCTGCCGTCGTGGACGAGCCCACACAAATCCTCTAAAGATCTGCACTCGCTAGAAACAGTTTAGATCTCCAGCTTACTTTGCTTTTGTGTGTAAAAATGACTCCTGTAATCAAAGTAACTATTATTATTTTTATTATTATTATTATTATTACTAGCTTCAGAGAAGGTGACCCACGTCCAAATGCAAATGTTACAGCAATAACCGGCTGCTGTTCACACCTCCAAAGTGTTTGCATTCAAAACAGACTTTTCACGGCGCAGTGCCATCTTATAACAGAGTTTATTGATTTTTTTTTTCTTTCTCTTTTTAAATATTAAATTCCCAAACTTTTGTTAATCTGGTAGTTTCTGGAAATTGAAAGACAACAGAAAAAGCTAGATACGGCAAGGAGAAAAGAAGCAGATACAGCACAATGCAGAGTAAATACAGCAGATTTAGTGTGAAAATGATTCAAAAGGACAGAAGTAATCAGCATTAGAGGATGAGAGACAGGATTGTGTTTGCTCGTTGTCACTGAGAATCACAGATTAAAGATGAACGAGATTATGAGAGCAGTTTAATTCCTCTGTACAGGGTTCAGTGTGGAGCATCGAGCACGAAACACCATCCATTTAGGTGGACTCGGGTATTTGTATTGAATAAAAAAAATGGAAGAAAAAATAAATATTATAACTGAATAAAGATTAAACTAGGAAAAACACTTAAATGATGGTTTATGGTCAAACATTTTACAAGATATAATGTATATGGTTAGCTCTGTCGCCTTCTACTTTCAAAGTCCGGGATCAACTCCCACCACAGGGTCTGCTGGGGTAATGTGGGCTCGGCGGGTTTCCTCCAGGTACTCTGGTTTCCTCCCACAGTCCAAAGACATGCGGATTGGGATAATTGGCGTTCCCGAATTGCCCGTAGTGTGTGAATAAGTGAATGAACGTTGACCAAAGTTAACGTTTATGACCATGTTGACCAAAGTCAACGTTTATGACCATGGTTCGTCATACATACAGTATTTACTGAGAGATCGTTCATGACAGAATGACTGGTTATAAGTTTTAAAGGTCCCATACGTCACTATTTTTTTGGCGAGTTAACACAGGGCTCAGAGTTCGCTCAAAGTGTGAAATATGCTTATATAATGCAGGTTTTCCCACACCTTTAACTCCCTCTGCTTCACTTCTCCTCCAAAAGGGCTTTTTCAGTGATTGTAAACAAGCAACTGCTGAGCTACGCCAGCCAAAGGACAGCAGAACAACGAGCCAGGGGAGGCGATCTTCTTATGTGAGGTCACATTGGAGAAAAAATTGGCTTGTTTAAGCACTGACCAAAAGAAACAATAGAATAATGACAAGAAGCTGGGATTTTTTTTTTACTCATGAACATAGTTGTGTGGTGCAGTGGCAACAAGCTTGCCACTATCATTCGGAGCTCGCAAGTTCTAATCCCAGGTGATTCTGTTACCTCCCGCAGCCGGGAGCCTAGAGAAAGCTGATTGCTCGAGCTCTCTCCGTGGGAGGGATGGGATTCATTCCAGCACTTACATGAGTCTCACATCAGTCATGGCATCGATAGGCAATCACGGGCACCTGTGAGGTCATGCAAGTGGAACGAACTGATATCTCTGTCCTCAGAGAGCGCTATGCTGCTCTCTACGGTGTGTGTGCACAAGCAGTTCAAAATGATGTAGTCATCTGGCATCACAAGTCTCTGAGGAAACACATCACAGCCTTCGCCCACCCCCTGGTTGGTGGTTGTAGTCATGATGCAAGAGTGATCTAATGACAGGATGGGAATTGGCTACGACTAAATTAAGGGGAGAAGATTTGGAAAAAACAAAAAATAATTGATAAAAAAAAAAAAAGAAAAAAATTTATTAATGTATATAAAATTTATTTTCAATGATGTTGATTATGCAAACACAAAAATATGGAATACACATTGAAATCCTTTGTATTAAGTCAAGATCTGGGTTAGATATAGTTAATAAAACCTAACATGGAGGGATAATCCCTTCCTTATATATGTAAGGAAACCCTTATATATGTATTTACATGTTGAATCCCTAAACATATGATATCCTTAAATACAGAATAATAATATTCTGCATTTTCTTGGTTATGGTCCACGTTCAATGTGCAGGTCTTGGTAAGGATAAAGCAGATTTTGAGACTAGTGGCTTGAACTAAGCAAGTGTAACATTAACTACTGTACAGTAAATCTACTAAATTCAGCCAGACTGTAGCTTCTCTACTGATAACTCTTACATAACAGAGCGTGGTGGTTTCTGATTCATGCCTCTTTAGCATTTTTCCTCTACATGTTTCAAATCCACTGGAAAGTGAGATTTTAATCGAGTCATTACATTTATTTATCAGGCGATTTTCTTTTATTCAAAAGCAAAATTAAGCAGAAATTAACCCAAAACTGAGCCGTTTGGAGATACAGTAAGAGTCTTACTCAAGGGCTCGGCAGCGCTGCTGTTTGTAATTAAAACTTACATAAATGCATAAGGAATTCAAGTTTTAAAACAGTGCAAAGGTGGTTTAATTTTTATTTAAAAGATGTTAGTTATTTACTTAAAAGGAAATGTTTTGATAATTAAAATCATACACGCAGACTCCTATGAATTTGCAATAATATAACCCCAGAAAAATATAACTCACCCCTTAGACAAAAGATTAAAGAAAGATTGTATGTCCTAGCAAAGCTGTTGGAAACTCAAGGTGCACTTTGAATTTGGTCATGAATTGGAAATCACTGGATGTTTCCATTCTCACCAGAGCATCATCTCACTAATTCTGCTTTTAGCACTGGTATATATGTGCATATGACCTTAGGGGGGAGGTTACTTCGTCAACTGTATTTAAGTACATATTGCATGTATCTGTACTTTACTTGAGTAGTTTTATTACAGCTTACTTTGCTTTTGTGTGTAAAAATGACTCCTGTAATCAAAGTAACTATTATTATTTTTATTATTATTATTATTATTACTAGCTTCAGAGAAGGTGACCCACGTCCAAATGCAAATGTCACAGCAATAATCGGCTGCTGTTCACACCTCCAAAGTGTTTGCATTCAAAACAGACTTTTCACGGCGCAGTGCCATCTTATAATAGGGTTTATTGATTTTTTTTTTCTTTCTCTTTTTAAATTTTAAATTCCCAAACTTTTGTTAATTTGCATGTATCTGGACTTTACTTGGGTAGTTTTATTACAGGACACTTTTTTACTATTGCTCTACACAAAATTACAGCAAATATCTGTACTTTTACTAATCTAAAATTTCAGCAAGGCATTGTGTTACTAACCACATTGATCAGAATCAGAATCGGATTTGATTCGCCAAGTATATACTGTATGTACATAAAGTAAGTAGCAAGGTAGTGCAAGAACCGTAGTGCGCATCACATATACTGTAATAAGAAGAATGTTGGTGCTTTTACATCCAGTATAAGAAGCATGTTGGTGCTTTTACATAATATACAGTGCAGGATGTTTGATTAGTGCAAATAGCAGTAATGTACAGTAGGGTGTAAATAGTTTATAAAAAGAATGTTGGTGCTTTTATCCAGAGAATTGCATGTAGTCCAATTCAACAGGATGTGTAGTATTTGAAGCGGGAATTTCGCCACCTGCTTACTATTATGTGTAATCATGTCATTTTCCTTTAAAACACGCCTAATAACGTAACAATGTTTGAAATCAGAAGCGAAAGCAGAAGTATTTGTGTATAAATTTTGCCCTCCTCTGGACATGACGAAGTCGGTAAAAGGGATACTTACATCGCTGAGAAGCCTGTAAGGACTTCCAGAAAGAAAACTGTTAGGACAGGCTTACTCAAGCAGAGACCTGGATGATATCCCAGGAGAGGAGCAGACTGTCTGGCAATCTTAACGGCTGGAGCAACATACCACAAAACTCTCAGAATTCTCAATATACAGTATCCCTTCACTGGCATCCTCTGCTTTCTCTGAGGGTAGCTTTTACTTAAGTAAGTGTTTTTTGTATAAATGTACGAATCTATATAAGATTTAAGTGAAATTAAGACTTTAATTAAGATGAAATTTCTTGTGAATGAAGGTGTAAAGTAAATTGACATCAAGATTTCAAGCACAGTACTGTGATGAGACTCTTAACAGCAGTAAACCATTTGAATGGTGCAAACATTTTAAAGAAGGCCGTACGTTCGTGAATGATGATCCCGTCCAAGGTGATCGTTCCCGTGAACATTCAGCGAGTGGAACGTCTGATCCTTGAAAATCAGTGCAAAACGTGTCACCAACCAAGAGGCACATTTGTCTGTGGGAACTGTACATGCAATAATTCACCAACACCAGTTGCACATTATAGGAGTTTACGTGGGAATTATCGCCACATCCATGTACAGTCCTGACCAGGCCATTTCCACATGTTTGGGCCAGTTAGGGAGTTCCTGGGTGGCCAGCGTTGCAGACGTAAAGCAGGCAGTCTGATCATGGCTCTGGTGTACTGAGAAAACTTTCTCCCTTGATGGTGTCCAAGCACTAGTGAAACACTGGAATAAGTGCATTAGTGTAGCAAGGGATTATATGGATTATATAACTGTGTGATTATATAACTGTGTTCGGTTACGCTGCACAATAAAAAGTTCATCAATCATAGAATTCAGGGTATCTACAGTATATCCATAGAAACCCAAACAGACTAGGGATGAAAGAGAGTTGACAGACTGGTGTCGGATACACTGGACGCATTAGCAGGTCAAGCTGGGACAATTCCAGCCCAATGGGGTACCTCTGCAGCAATGAAACAACATGAGGTTAGGATGACGTTAACAAACAGAAGATGTCGAACATGAGCTATCATTAGAATCTGTTTCTACGGTGCGTTTATGTGATATAATGCAAATAAAAATCACTTGGCTGAGCACGATCCTTTCATCATTTTGAATATATTTGGCATGTGACATGCCCAAGTGCTGGCCCATGTGGCTGTAAGTCAAAAGCAAGAAAAGACAACTGGAAAACCATGCCAGAGGTCCCTGTTTTTGAAGAAATCACGCACATGGGAAAATGAAGGAAGGTGCAAGCAAATCTCAGAATATTCCATAGATTTTCCAGAGGAAATTGCTTGTACATTTTTTTCACTACACATCAACATATTGATCAAAGCACACGCAGATGATCTGATGGCCTTCATTGACCTGCAGTTCCTTTGAAAAATAGAACAGACAAAGGAAATGATTGCCAGCTTAACAAGTACCAGTCTCCCATTCCTGGGAGCCAATGGAGAAGGTGGAAAGCCTAGAATTTTTCAGTTTAGATTTGATGTAGAGACTTTTAACCGCGAGTCACTAAGCTGAGCGGGTGGACAGACGTACATGGCTGAGGAATTGGCTGACAAAACACTGATGAAAAGAACCCAGTGCTGAGGCTTGTGGGCAAGCTTCAAATTGTAGTCTGAAACGGGGTTAATATTAAAGTGTTGGAGTCACAAAAGAGGGTGTCAGTCAATTTGCTGAAGATGCTGGCTGCGTGTCGTTTCAGTGATTTTATTAGTCTACAATCCAGGTAAGGAATGCCTCAGAGTAAGACAGGACCAAGCGGTGGTGTTTGAAAGAGATGATTTCTATAATCATTTAATTTGAAGATTTTTGCTGTCATATTGTACGAGACCTGCTTTGTCTGGAGAACGATTATCAGCTGGAATATTGTGCAATGCCTCTCAGTCCAATCAGATAACTCGGTCAGAACTAACTGTACAGTACTGTACATATGATCTGTAATCATACTGTCTATGAGTACGGGAGAAATAGTAGTCAGAACAGTTTGTCTGGAACACACTGACAGTAGTGATGGGAAACGCATCTCTGTATATCAAACAGTTCGAACAGCCTCCTTTAAAAAAGTTATCAAAACAAAATGGATAAAAAGATCTTATTTTATTTATGCTGTTAGCATTGGAGTACAATTATCAGCAACTGGATAGTTACATCATAGTTACACCAAATAGATATTTAAACTTTTTTTTTTTTTTTTTTTACAAAGTCTGATTTTAATAAGGATGAGATGCATATTTGAAAGATCAAGGAGCTTTAATGTGGTATATACAGTTAAAATAAAGTTATTATGTTGTTTTGATGTTTTAGCAGCCTATTTGTGTGCGTTATGGGTGTTGGCATTTAATCTAGACAGCATCTTTTTGTTCTCTGAATAAAAACTGTAGTGCGTAGTAAGTTTGTTCAGGTTCATTCATATCTTAAATTTGTTTGCCAAAAGCTATGGCCACAAGCTGCTCCTGCTGTGGGACTTTATTAGTGAGAATTCCATTGGCTTGATAGGGAAGTACAGTGCTTTACACTGCTATCAGCTAATTATCCGGGCGCTTTATCAGTGTGTCACATGAGCAACCATTATCGAGCATGAGGTTATTGGCTGTGGGACTGCAAGGGCAAAGTGGAGGTATAGAGAGAGAGAGAGAAGTTTGAAGATGAATCTGGAGAAATAGTGGTGGACAGTAAGATTGACTGCACTCTATTAAAGTAAATTGGTTTCTACCCAGTGCAGTAAGATTGAGTGATAGGTCCTTTTGTGAAAGAAATGTTAGCATGTGAACGGACTCCTAGTGTCCTCGTTCAAACCACATATACACAATTACAAACACACAAATGATACAGATTTCTCTGTGATTGTTATGTCATTGAATTCATTGAAACGCACTGTTTCATCTGAAAAATGGGCACAAGCATCATGTTTGTTTTAATTACTGCAGATGGAGAGGGAAAGGGAGAAATATTTAACCCAGGGTCATAGTTACTGTACAAGTGTGTCCCCAAGTGCTGAAATCTCCACTGAAATCTGTGTAAAGTGCTACTACGTAGGTAAGCAATTAGGGATTCATTAGCAAAAACAGATATCTCAGTTTCTATAAATTATCACAAATCCTACTTTTTTATTTTGCACACAGAATATATCAATCAAGTTTTTTGTTTTATTCAGTTAAAAAAAAAAAATCTGATTTAGGATTCAGAATGTGGGATATACTGTATAAACAATTATGCATAGCTGTCAGTTTACTTTCTTAAAGAATGGCATTTACAGTATCTGCAACCCTTCAAATGCAACGTGCACTGCTCGAGAAAAATAATCAACAATGGAGCATGCTGGATGCAAAGCAAAGAGTTCCTGTAATCACTGAAAGTTGATTATTTTCCTAAGACAGCACTTCATCAAGTGTTTAGTTCCTCTTATAACATAGCGAATTTGTAAACCCTTAAGCATTCTTCTCTGTTTATAGTTAACTTTAACGTCATGGAACATCCGCATGAGAATGTAGTTACAGCTATAAACAATCGTTCCCTTACTGGCCTCATTTTTTTATTTTTTTTTTACCAAAAAAAAATGAAAGCAGCTTGTCATGCTACAGAGAAACTGCAAAGTACAAATCTCTGCCATGAAATCGGAAAACGTCACGGCACACATAATTGTGCATTTTGTATATGTTATATAAGATCTGTTTATTCTTAGCCCTAGAGTGTCTGCCATACAGGTCGCTGTAAATAAACTGTTACTATAAAAAAACAATAAGGCATTAGATTGAGTGCATTAATAGAAAACTATGATTTTAATTACAGCTGATGATGGTGACAGAACTGCTGTTATAGAATTTAATCAACTCTTCAACAAATCAGTATCTAAAATTAAAAAACTTTCTATTCTTTAAACATCAAGGCTTTCAATACACAAGGCACAGGCGAGATGTATAACCTGAAACACTGCTGCTGTCAATAATCTGTTAAACAGTAGACACTGGAGCTGAACACACTCAATGATTTTTTCCTGCTCTAACACACCTTAAAATTAACTGAGGTGAATCAGGTGTGCCAGGGTTATAGAAAGTCGTTCATTAAATCATCAGTCACTCCAGGCTCTGTGGGATTGGTATCAATGTTTATGTAATTATTTCTGACACAGAGATGATCAAAATCCCACTGAGAAAAAGAACTTTAACTAAACTTGGGCAGAATTTCTTTGCCTTTTGCAATGTAACGTCTAAATGCACTGCATATAATGCATACATTAATCTGTTTATAAATGCATTCTAAGCACTGTGGTGCCTACTTATATAACTTATAATGCACTATTTTATCAATATGTTGTTTAACCTGATTTTGGATATTTTGATAAAAAAGAAAAAAGGTTCTGAGCTAAAAACCTTTCAGGGATATGCTGCTTTGGGAATGGCATACAGTCTGGAAGGCAGCACATAAATCAGGATAAGGTTAGAATTCATGGGAAATATTGATGTATTTCCTGTGCATTCTTATATTTTATAGTTTCCTAAAAACAGTTTTATACTGACAGCTATGCATGACATGGTAAAAAAAAAAAAAAGCCTCTTCATACAGTATAAATGTGTCCAATACTATCCTATGTATTTTAATAGTGGAATTTCCAAGTGGATCCAAGTACTGTATGTAGATATTGATGATACTTCTACTTGGTGATGAGTTAGTGAGAAAGACTACATCCATCCCAGGCACGTGCACAGTCAAGCACATTAACCACTGACAGATTATAAGTAACTACTGTAGGTACTGTATGATAACTATTTATTATAACAACTCATAATACTCACTTACACACTCCATCCGACTGACGCCTCGATCTGCTCAGGTGTGATCACGGTGTGCACTTCAGCTCTGAGTCCATTTCAGACGAATATCCACAGCATCACGTTTTCAAAGTGCTGTGCGTTAACGCCACTTCAAAAAAAAAGAAAAGAAAAGAAAAAAGCGACTTAGAATCTTGTGAAGCTCGAGTCCATGAGATGAGATGAGTGTGGCACAAATATCGCGCGGGAATGAGCAGAGGATCTTCTTTTTAAAGTCGTTTTAAGGGGAGAGGAGAGAGGTGCACAACGTCCCGCTCGCTCTCGGCTGACGGCGCGCGCAGTGCCGCTGCGGACAGACACCGGGTCGCGCGCGCTCAGTCTGATCCGAGCATTAACAGTTTCAGTGTTTCCCTGTTTCCTCCTTGTCCCCCTCCCCTCCTCTCCCCTCAAACGCTCGTTTACGCGACTGAAGAGCTTGTTAATGAAGTTGCTGTAATGCGTTTTAACCAGGACAGATGTAAAGCGTAAAGCCTTGCTTGCTTGTGCCACATGTCCAGTCATTCAAGAAGTGCTCTCTTCCTGATCTCTGTCTAATGACGAGCACAAACATCATATTCCCTGCACTGATAAGGAAGATGTGTTTGCTGCAAGCATAAGAACATCTTCAAAAGTTGCTTAGAAGTGGATTTACAGGTTCATTCTGGAAAACAGGTGAGAATGCAGTATAACCTGGATGGGACGACGATCAGTTGCACCCTGGACAACCTTCCATGCTTGCCCGAACCAAGATTCAGACTAGGGGCAAGTAAAGTTACATCATCCATTTGCAAGTGAATAAAAAGTGCTGATAACCCTAAACGTGCTCATAAACAGCCTGTCATATCTCGTCCGGCATTCGTGCAATGATTCACATCTTTAACAAGTGCTCTCTTCTTGTTTCCTGTTTACTGATGAGTAGAGACATCATATTCCCTGCACTGATAAGGAACATGCGTTTACTCCAAATTCAAACAGAACACCATCTTTATATTCATCTTCGAAAGTTGCTTGGTTGTGGATTCATAGCTTAATACTGGAAACTGGACTTGAGGTGAGAATACAGCCGAAATGGGACAACAATCAGTTGCACTGAGGCAGTTTTCATTGCTTGTCCAGGGAAGCTAAGATTAAGGCTGGGGTAAGTAAATTTCCTCATCCAGTTGCAAGTGCTACATGCTCATAAACAGCCTACCATATCTCTTGATGCAAAAACCAGATTATAGCAACACTTCACAGAAACAGCCCATCATTTAAAAGATATAGAGTTCAGACACAGATGTAACAGATGTAAAGACCCCTCCCCTCAAACGCATCCTTCTCCGTGTTTATGTGACTGGAGAACTTGCTGTAATATGGTTTAACCAAGACAGATGTTTGATGTGTGCTGCATGCCCAGTCAGTCATTCATGTAATAATACACATCTTCAAGACATGCTCTCTTTTTGATCTTTGTCTACCAATGAGCAGAGACATCATATTCTCTGCATTGATAAGGAACATGTGTTTTCTCCAAACTCAAACAACATCATATTCATCTTCATCTTCAAAAGTTACTTGGTAGTGGATTTGGAGCTTAATACTGGAAAACTGGAGGTGAGAATACAGCCATTCCATAGTCATTCCACCTACTTCTTTTGGTCTTTCCAGACTTTTCCCAAGCACCAAATGGTCACTAATATTAAGTTTTTAAATGAAAAATCACTTTCAAATAAGGCTTTGTGTCATCTACAGTATGTTCCTCACCCACTAGACATTAATGCTTGTCTGCTTGTCCGGGGCAACCAAAATTCAAGCAGGGACAAATAAATGTCCGCATCCATTTGCAAGTCAATAATAAGTGCTAATAACCCTAAACATGCTCCCTCTTCAGCTCATAAACAGCCTACCATATCTCTTGATGCAATGCGTAACAGAAAAATAGCCCATCATTTAACAGATATAGAGTTCACACACATATATAGTAGATGTAAAGTCCCCTCACCTCAAACGCATCCTTCTCCGTGTTTACGCGACTGAAGAACTTGTTCCTGTAATACGGGTTAACCAAGACAGATGAGTGTAAATCCTGGCTTGCTCACATTGGCTAAAACAAACAAGCTCCAAAGTGTGCTGCATGCCCAGTCAGTCATTTATGTACATCATAAGTGCTCTCTTCTTGATGTCTGTCTACTAATGAATAGAGATGTCATATTCCCTGCACTGATAAAAAACTCCAAACTCAAACAGAACATTATCTTCATTAGCAGTGGATTCAGAGCCTAATTCTGGACATGAGGTGAGGACACAGCCTGCATGGGACAACCATCAGTTGCACCTAGGAACAATTTCTCATGGTCAGTCCACCTAGTGGATGATTTAAGTCTTTGGAAGTCTTTTTCCAAATGGTCTTTCACATGCACTATCACCTTGAAATAAAGTCCTGTGTAATCCATGACCATGTTCTCGATAAAGAGATTGCCTTCACGTGCCTCTCCTGTGATAGACATTAATGCTATTAATGAGGCAACTAAGATTCAGACTGGGGCAAATAAATTTACTAATTCAGTTGCAAGTGAATATTAAGTGCTAAGAAAATTAAACATGCAGACAGAGCAGCAGCATAAATTGCATGCAGATGGTGAGGTAACTGTTTTTTAATTATGACAGGTCAGGTTGCCATATGGCAATTTTTGTTTTTACTGTATGTTTTAAATCTGACTTGTGAACACATTCTCACTCACTCATTCTCTATATCGCTTTTTCCTGTATTCAGGGTCGCGGGGGGCCTGGAGCCTATCCCAGGAAACTTAGGGCACAAGGCCGGTTACTCCCTGGACAGGGTGCCAATCCATCTCAGGGTAGACATAATCACACTCACACACTACGAGCAAGTTGAGAACACCAATTAGCCTAATCTGCATGTCTTTGGGCTGTGGGAGAAAACCGGAGTACCCAGAGGAAACCCACCAGTTATGGGGGGAGAACATGCAAAGTCCATGCACACAGAGACGGGAATCGAATCTGGCTGGGAAACGAACCTAGACCCAAGAGGTGCAAAGCGACAGTCATCCTGTTCAAAATAAAATAGAATGCTATTTGTCATAATCATACTAACTCTTCACAGTGTCAAGAAAAATATTATTATTAGTAAATAAACTAAAAGAAAACTTCACAAAAAAGTGAAGACGCTCAAATTCGGTGCTATGGCACAGAGAATGATGTGCATGTGCTCTGAGATTGAATGTCAGCATTTTGGTTGTCATGGTTACAGAGACTCAGCAGCATGGTTCTTGGAGAAAAAAAGTGTCTTCCAATGGAAGTTCAACTGTGAACCACATGAGATGGTCAAAGTGGGAAAAGTAGAAAAGTGGATTTAAACAGCTTTAAACTATTTTTAAAATCTAGGGTTGTCTCTTATTTAACAAGATCAAATGTGGTAACCTCTAGCGTATTTTGTGACTAAAGTCTTGATGCCAATATGTCTAGTGGAGAATAGACATGGAGGGGATCGATTCAGTTATATATCGAGATTCTTTTGTGTGTCAACTCATGTTTAAAAAATTTATATATTTGTGTATTGTATGTTTGCATTTAATGTGGTGAAACATCACAGTTCTTCTATAATCCTACAGGTGGCGATCTCTAAACTATCTAAGCTTTTTTGTTTCATTCAAGTAAAACTTTATACTCATACATATATGAAAATATTTTGTATTGTTTAAATACATAAAGCTTAGAGGTATGAAGGTTTACAATTATGACTTTTAACATGGTCCAAGAATTTAAAGTGTAACAACATTTTTTGAACATAATATAGAATCTAAGTATTTATAAATTTATTATAAATATTATTATTATTTATTATTATTATTTACTTAGAAAATTGTAATATACAGGGTGGGCCATTTATATGGATACACCTTAATAAAATGAGAATGGTTGGTGATATTAACTTCCTGTTTGTGGCA
>JAQMYJ010000005.1:5735377-5751086 GCA_030014305.1 Clarias laeviceps
TTCATTTAGAGTCACCAGCCTCAGAAATCACCAATTAACAAACAGCACCTCAGATTAGAGCCGTTATGAAGGATTTAGAGAGCAGAAGTAGCAGATGTATCTCAATATCAACATTGTTCAAAGGAGAGTATGCATATTTTGGACGCCTTCAGCATTGTTTTACAGTGTGGGAAAAAAAAAAAAAGGCCCCAATCTTCTAGGAGCATCTGAGTGAATAACAAAAATAGCTTCTGTGCATCTTTACATGCTGGTTTAGATGAAAGCTGCAGGATAATAAGTAATTAAAATGACACTATTTTAATGTAAAAATATGCAGTGTATTACGATAAGGAACCACGGACAGGAGAAGCGTAAAGGTGGACCAGCATTTCGAGTCTTTTCTTCCATTAGAAAGTGTGAATCTGTGTCTGCTGTCGACATGCGTTCGATTCATTCAACCAGAAATTCTCCTGAAGGTAGTGAAAAAAAAGTCAGCATAAATTCTGCTTCAAAGAACAGCTAATTTAGTGCTGAGCTATGGATTGGACTGTTTCACATCTGACTGGTCTTACAGCTGTGTCCTAAACACTGAGTCTGTTACCATAAACTGCATCAGTGTTTTTAGATCTTTGTGTCTGATGTTACTATGGTACAGTATACTGAAGTATAATTACAAGCATTTCATAAGTGCCAAGTCATTCTTGCATAATCAGTGCTTGGAGTTTGTCAGAATTTGTGGGAATTTTGTTTGTCCACCTGCATCTGGAGGATTGTTTTTGTAGCATTCTTTGTGTTCTTTGGCAAAATTGTGAGTGATCCCACTCCCGTGGCTGAGAAGCAACCCCACTCATGAATGGTCTCAGGATGCTTTACTGTTGTCATGACACAGAACTGATGGTAGAATGATACAAAAACATCCTCCAAGAGCAACTTCTCCCAACCATTCAAGAACAATTTGGTGTCAAACAATGTCTTTTCTAGTATGAGCACCTTGCCAAAAAGTGATAACTAAGTGGCTTGGGGAACAAAACATAAAAAATTTTGGCCCATGGCCATGACTCTCCCCAGATCTTAATCCCATTGAGAACTTGTGTTCAGTTCTCAAGGGGTGGGTGGACAAACAAAAACCCACAAATTCTGACAACCCCAAGCATTAATTATGCAAGAATGGGCTGCGCCATCAGTCGGGACGTGGCCGAGAAGTTGATTGACAGCATGCCAGGGTGAATTGCAGAGGTCTTGAAAAAGAAGCTTCAACACTGCAAATACTGACTCTCTGCATAAAGTTAATGTAATTATCAATAAAAGCCTTTGACACTTATGAAATGCTTGTAATTATACTTCAGTATACCAGAGTAACATCTGACAAAAAGATCTAAAAAACATTGAAGCAGCAGACTTTGTGAAAATGAATATTTGTTTAATTCTCAAAACTTTTGACCATGGCTGTATATCAGCATATTATCTTTACCGTTCTTATTATTTTTCAATTTCTGTTACTCTGTAATAGGATTTTAACTAAATTGCAAAACATGTTTATGTCAAACATTCTTTTTTTATTCTTGTCATCTTATAAGGTGTAACACCTGGTGCTGTCTCAGTGAGTAGGCTCCTCTGCGCTACAATACAAAGACTGATGAGAAAAGAAAGAAAAGAAAAGCTGGGTAATGAGTTTAAATGAGGATGCAGATTTCTCGAATCACGGGGTGTATAAGAAGAGACAGCGCCGCTACAGAAAGACTAACAATGACAAATGGGCTCCTGCTTACCACTGAACATGGTTTAAAGCCAGACCCGTATGGATGGGGAATTTACATGCACAAAATTATGGAATTTTGCTAACAAATCAGCCAGGTCTGTATAGTTCATGAAGAAGACTGAGTTTCCTGTAAAACATGAAGGAATAAGCTGAAGAAGGAATAAGGTCTGGCTGTCTATAGCTGCCTCTGTTCCTTTGGGGTTTTATTATAAAGGCTAACAAATCATACAGCAAGAATTCTTGCTTCTTTACAATCACAAGCAGACTTAACAAATATAATCTCTATCTAGATTATAATTATGGAGCTATTATATTAAACAATTGAAAAGTTTTTGAAACCAATAATCTGTTGATAAGATGAATTTTGTTTTGCTACCTTCAATGTTCACAGTTCCATTTGTATTGACAAATCCCTTCATAAATGGACAAATGTCCTGTCCACTTGTTGAATGCCTGAGCCACCATTCATGGACGTACAGTAAATGTCAATTTTTTTACACCTTAATTCATGAGAAATTTCGTCACAGGTCCCGGTTTGACTTGAACATCCCTTGTATATTTGGTTAGGATATCCAGGAACCAGTTTTAAATATGATAAATAACATCACTTTGTAATATGTGCAACTAAAAGTGTGGTAGGTTTGACCTGCTTGGGTAGATTCTATAGCAGAAGAAGAAGAAACACAACCAAATGTTCTCATGAAAATAAAACATCTTTATGACAGCTGAGGGAAAATGCTCAAAGTAATTCAACATACATTTTATAAAACAAAGACAGACAGATCTACTGAGGAAATGCAACATGTATGACACTGATAAATGGTACTGTAAATCCTTTGGCTCATCATTGTTTCTGGTTAAACATAAAGTAAAAGAGGCATTCATTCGAGATTGACCTTTTTGTGAATATCCATAATAAGCGATGATGCTGTGAAAATGCTGTTTCATATGTAATATATAATGAGTTGTGCTGTACGTGTATTATGGTAACTGCTCATGAATAAGCATTCAGACCTGATATATAGAGAATTCAAACTCCAAATCCCCTCCAGCAACACATCAAACTTAGGGCACCATTTGGGACTGGGCTTGAAGCTTCATGGAAAATATTTATAAAGTTTTGCTGGAATGCATTCTATGTGTTTATGTGAATTTGGGTTGGATGGTCTTTTTCTGTGGATCATATTCTCCGGATGCTCAGTACAAATATTGCTACAGAAAAAAATATATATTATAATACAGCTTCCGTAAAATGAATTCCTGCTGAAATAAATGAAACGTGGTATCGGTTTGGGCCTGATGAGACTGGTGCAGGCAAATGAGAGAGTCCTCAGGGACTTCTAAAAGCTCTCTTCCCATTCACAGTTAGAGGATAAGGTTTGAGGTGGATACTTATTTCCATCAGAGATGAAAAATCAAGTGGACACTTGTGAGAGAAACGTCACCACGCTGACAGAATAAGAGATCTATTTGCTTCCTTCCTGCATGTATTATACCTGACCTCTTGTATCTCATTGTGTTGACATAATGTCTTTCATTTCCCTGCAGGGGATTGCCGCTAATCTTCTATAGGTACCTGCATACAGGGTCCTGCATGTAAAGAAACATTTTGCATGCAACATTTTTAACTGAGTTTGACCCTTTCACCGTGACCCTTTTTACACGCTTTGCATTTCATATCAGATGTCAGAACGCAACATTGGTGTCGAAATCTCTGTAGCTACTTTACTTTTTCTGATGTTGCATCATAAAGCCTCTGTGTTAAACTCTGAGTTGCGTTAAACACAAGTAGTGAGATTTTAATAAGATAGTTGTGCAACATCTGTAATCAGACCTCAGCTGTAACTAGTACAGATATAATTGTTATTCAGACCTTGCCCATATGGAGAGGAGTGTGTCTAAAACAGGAGATGTATCTCATTTATATGTGATTCAGATGTTGGATTTAGTCCATTTCTTTTGCACGATACTGGCATGTCTAGTGTCATGTGATCAACAATCAAAACAGTCACCATTTTGTTTGGCAATCATGCCTGTCCCTGATAATACCACCAAGCCAAATGATGAATCCCTGGCTTTATTCAATCCCATGGATTCTACTGAACAGAAGACGAAAGACCAGATAATGGCGTATGTTGAAAAACTACAGTCATTAAACATTCCTGATTTTTATGATGCTCCAGCTGTTCTTAACAACATTTTCGAGATTTACAATATGTTGATATTTACAGCTTTTATGTCAGGTAAGGTGCAGTTGGTGTAGCACTGTGGCCTCTCATCTCCAGAATCGAGGGTTAAAGTCCTCCCTCCAGTCTGTGTGAGTGGAGTTTGCATGTTCTCCCCATGCTGGTTTCTGGTTTCCTCCCACAGTTCACAGACATGCAGATTAGGCTAATTGGCACTTCCAAATTACCTGTAGTATATATTATATGTGTGTGTGTGTGATGGATACTCATGCCCTATGATGGATTGGCACCCTGTCCAGTATGTACCCTACCTAGTGCCTGAGTCACCTGGAATAGGTTCCAGGCCCTGAGACACTCTACAGGATAAGCAGTATATAAAGTGAATGAGAGATCAGGTAAGATTTAATGTTAAACTATTAATTATAGAATTGAAGCATTGTTGAATTAGAATTAGAACATAGAATGTGCAACATTCTGTTATTATACACAATGTATTTTTCTCTCGACCTTGCTATTCTTCCTGACGAGTGACCAAGGTATCTCTGTGTGTGCACTCATAACAGTGTTTTTAACTTGTTTAATTAAAAGATTGAAAAAAAATTAGAAACATAATTTAAGCTTTGACACAACAGTGATTTAAGTAATTCTGATGAAAGCATAACAACAGACACAGCCCAATTAAACCCTTACATGTACTCTAAATTAGCAAACACAAGTAACACAATTATATCATGTATAGGATGCTTGATATTTATAACCTTAATTAATGTGAGCTGAAATGTAGCAAATTAGTGATTAGTCAGCATTTGCGTCAAACCTTTGGCACACTCAGGGCAAAATATTAAAAAGACTACAGAGCTGTATTTCTAAGCTGTATTTTTTAATTAAACCAAATTTTCTCTGTGATATTATTATTATTATTATTATTACAAATGTTCATATTGGCCATATACCAGACTCATCATTTATATCACCACATTTTTATTCAAACACTAAATGGCTGGAAATAAGTGGTCATGTGACCATGACAACAGTAGCGATGTGGCAACAGACTGGGGATTGTGTGTACTTTCCGGAATAATTCTTCCCATTGATAAGTAAAGCTGCCCTACGCAGATGGATGTCGTTTCACAGTAAAAATAAATATTTTTTTACACATAATGTCTTTCCTTAATAATCAACATAAAATTCTCTTTTCTCTTTTTAATGTGAACTCTCATTTCACACTTTTTTCTTACCTTAGTGCTTTTTTTCAACACTGTCATTAATTTCTTTTTTTAAAAAGAATCTTGATTTTTTTTTTTTTTTTTACTTAAATAAAAATCTGGCAACCTTTGAGTCATGAACTGCACTTGTGATTCTAATAAATTGAAAAGTCTTTGTGTAACATGACTCTGAATACAAAGAACTTTCTCAGGTAATTATTGACATAACATAAGTCATCACCTCTGAATACACTCCTGTGAGACGTGTCGCTCCATTGGAACAATCAATATGACAAATGCAGAGGAATTTATACCAGTCAGCACAGATCAAAAACCTTGTTAAAGCTAAAGATCTGGGGGATTTTATCGGTCTTACCATCAATTACGACTCTATTTTCATGAAATCTGACAAAATTGCTTTTATATTGAGACTTGACAAGCTCATGAATCCCAATGGGTTCACTTCCAAATGTAATGAGCATAAAACAATGCAATTCTGCCACGCCAACCTGCTGCGTATTGATGTTAGTGTGTGGTGTGAGGGAAGCCTGGAAGTGCTTGGTGGGTGCACGGTGCAGGGTGGAAGAGAGGAAAGGTGGATAATCAGAACAGCGTGTGAGAATTAGACAGGTTCCATGCTACTCTGAATTTTAATTTCACACCACGCTGTACGGGCACAGGAGCGGAACTAACATCTCAGGCTGACGGATTCGCCACGAGGGTCCATGTTCCTTAATGTTAAATGTACGTTTAATGCGATGCTTCATCAGTTCCTCAAGATCAGTTCCACTAATCTGAAAGCTCAGCTTACATGAAGGCGAATCCTCCGTCAACATAGCAAAGATACTCAAAGGAGCCACGATTCCCCTGAAACTAAATAACTGGCTATTATTATTATTATTATTATTAATAATAATAATAACAAAAATAGACACACACATCCCCTCTTCATATGTTCATATACCTTTTAACATTTAATTGGTTTTGTTGTTCTTAGTAAAAAAGTGTAATTGCAAAATGTTATAATTTCTGTTCAAATGATCTTCAAACCATCATGTTAATTATCATCATCATACCAAATTCTAGTTAGGGATAATGAGCAAGAGCAATTCTGAGAGTCAACAAAATCAGAAGAAGCTAAGCACTAACTCCACCAACTTCAATCTCAGTTCAGTTTCAGTTGTCCATTTCAGACATAGCAGCTTGAATAAATAATAGTGTGGCGTAGGCGGGGCGGCGGCTGACGACCATCATGCCTTGCGGGAGTGTCTATGTGTTCACCCTGTTGGGGAAAGTTGTTTGGGTTAGTTGCTTCGGCCATGTTGTGTGTTAAGTGGGTGTGTTATCTCTATGCTAACCGTGCTCTAGCTCATGCTTAAGGCTGAATTGGGTATGGTCCTCGAGGTGAAAGTGCTACTCATGCTATACTGTTTGACTGTGTGGTGAAATAAACTTCTCCCAGCCATTTGCATTGGGTAGCAATCAAGCTCACTTGTCTCCCCAAGATCCTTCCGGCGGTAGAACGCTACACTACTGTTATTTAGAGAATGCTGTTATTGGAAAATAATCAACTTTGAGGTGATAACACATTTGGCAAAACATCACATGAAATATCGCCCGACAAATTTTAGGGTTAAAAGTCCTACAGTATGTCAAGTCAAGTAGGTATTTCCTGCCATTTCAACCATATACAGTGAAACGAAAAAACGTTCCTGCAGGACCAAGGTGCTAAGGTGCATACAACATAAATTAACAACAAATAACTAGCTAACGAACTAAGAACCTAATTGGCAGATTAGCTGAGACAAAACAGATTAAAGTCCTATACAGAAAAAGACAAAATAAAGTGCACATGCAAATGTGCAAACAAAAGCAACAAAAAGACCTGACACGTTTCAATAGTCTATGATATTGAGTTGAGGTAGTGCGATGAAAAACAGTAAACATTTCCTTGGAGGTACCAGCAAAGATAGAAAAGAGGTTTTGTGCAAATAACAAATATTGTGCAAAGGAGCAATTTCAGGTTGGTATGTACAATTGTTAGATACTGGACGCAGTGCCGGTCCCAAGCCCGGATAAATGGGAGGGTCGCGTCAGGAATGGCATCTGGCGTAAAACCTGTGCCAAGTTGTTGTGCAGACTGGATGTTCCGCTGTGGCGACCCCTTGCCGGGAGCAGCCGAAAGACCAACATGTACAGTTGTTAGATGGATTGTATGTGTGTGTGTGTGTGTGTGAATGTTTATCAGTCCAGTCCCTTTTTGTTGAGGAGAAGGATGGCTTGTGGAAAGAAGCTGTTACACAGTCTGGATGTGTGTGCCTGAATGCTTCAGTATCTTTTTTCAGATGGCAGGAGGGTGAAGAGTGAGTGAGAGGGGTGTGTTCAATCAGCCACAATGCTGGTGGCTTTGCGGATGTCGATGATCTTCTCGGCTGTCCTCATTATCCGCTGTAAGGTCTTACAGTCCGGTGGCACAATTCACAAACCAGACGCTGATGCAGCTGCTCAGGATGCTCTTGATAGTTCCTTTATAGAAGGTGGTAAAGTCCCTTAAGGGTCGGTGATGGAAGCTGGCCCTTCCTCAGCCTTCTCAGGAAGAAAAGATGATGTTGGGCTTTCTTTTTGCAAGGAGCTGGTGTTGAGGAACCAGGTGAGGTTTTCCTCCAGGTGGACTTCCAATAACAAAAGACAAGCTTTTTAAAAATAACTAGTTTTGTCACATGTGCTATCCGGGCGTGCTACCATGTTGGACATGATGTCATGAGTACCCGGAGGAAACCCACCAAGCATGGGAAGAACATGCAAACTCCATGCACACAGAGACTGGAATTTAACCTGGACCCTGGAGGTGCAAGGCAACAGTGCTAACCACTACACCACCATGCCGCCTTTGCACAATACTGTAAAGTTTAATATTAATTAAAGGAAGAATTATTGTTTGATGCGCCCGCCGTGCCTCAGTATACTTGGTATGCCGTTAGAGATACCACACAGCACATCCCTGACATCAAAAGAACAAAAGTCATTAACATGTTCCGCGGAGAACAAAGAGAGGAAGTTGTACTGTATGGAGACCTGGAGACAGAAAGACGATAAGAAGCACATTAACATGTTCCGGGGAGACAAAAGAGTTCCATAGGAAGTATTGCCATATAAGGAATGCGGAAGCTCAACAAGTTATTTTTTTATAGAAATATGACATAGGACAAAGAGAAATATAAAAGACAGAGGCATGGGAAAGTTCACACAATATCAAGAAACCATAGCATTGTTGGTTTGATTATTTGAGACCTATGGATCTGTGAAAGTTACTGAAGATAGACAGAGTCCATGTAGGAACCCTTAAAGCGGACATATTATTAATAATCCACCTTTTTAGTCATTTTTAGACATTTAGATCTGTCTCCATTTGTTATTTTTGTATTTTTGTTTTGGGTGTAAACAAGTTAATTAGGTTTTCCCTGTTGTGACCTCATATAAAAGGAGCCCCTCCCCCTGCTTGTTGCTCAGCTCTGTTGGTCACTTTAGCCATGTGCCTCAGCAGTACTTCATTTACATAAACACTGAAATGGCACATTTGATGGAGGAGAAAAATAGAGAGAGAGTTTCAGGGATAAAAAATGCATTATCTAAGGGATATTTCAGCTGGAGCCTTTACACACACACTTCAGAGGTATTTCTTTTAATATTTAAAGGAATCCAAAAATATGGAACCATTGTTTGTTTTGTTTGTTTCTTTGCAGGATCTTTTCTGGTTACTATCTAGAACCCCTGTATAAGAAACATTTTTCCTATCAAAGAGTGGTCCCCAAACACCCAGAACCCCTTTAGAAAATAAGAACTCTTATCTATACAGAAAGTGTAATTTGGGGGAGGGTATCAAATCAACACCTACAGGCATTTTCACATTAGGGACCCATTTCCCAGAACATTCGACCCCAAAGTGATCCAGGTTCGAGAATTGTGAACGAGTCCACTGGAAATGGAAAAGGAAAGCCAGTCATACCTCAGCACGGAAGTGCACAAGATGTGATTAGCGCTGTCTGTCCAACAGAGCCAGAGTTGATAAGGTTCCTCCTCACAATTTTAATAATGCTCCTATTGATAATACTCTGTAATATCAATAAAATTAGGCATAGCGCAAAGATTCAAAGACTTCCTCAATCTCTTTTTCTCTTTGTGTTTAATGGCAGCTCTCAAACCAACAAGGTGCAACTAGGTGCCACATGTTGTATCGGAGGGAGAAAATACGCACGTGTTCCCGAGTCTGGAGAAAAATAATAATGTGAACACTGGCCAATGGTGGAGTGGAAGGGAAAAATCATTCCCTGTGAAAGCACCCTAAGTTGATGATGATCCGACATCATCCGACATCATCAGAAAGATACACGTGCATTTTGGCAACGGAAATAAAAGCGCTATAAAAATAAAATTGAATTGAATTGAATTGAATTGAATTGAATTGAATTGAATTGGAAGTAAAAATTTGCCAAGTCATTTAGCCAAACAAGCAAGATATAAAATACTATTATAAGCACCAAAATTTCTGGTTGTTGTGTATGGTTTCCAGAATCGATATTCCACTGGTGGACTATAAAGTTTTACAGGATTCTACCTGGATCATGACCATTTCAAAGCCATCAGTGTCTCTGGCAGCAACCTTCCACGCAACAACTACACATTTTGGTACCTGTAATACTGTTTCCAGCCTGCTCATTCGACTAAATGACTGAGCCAGTCCACTAATTCCATTGCTGAAGTGCGTGCATATCTTTTTCATTATGTTTAAGGGGTGAGTATTATTATTATTATTATTATTATTTATTAATATTTATGTATGTTTTAATACAGCCTGATTTTATCAGATGTTCATTCTTGTTGTGTTATATGTCCTAAGTTCAGTAGTAAGACCCAGTAATTATAACAATTAATAACGTTGATTGTTTTGTTCAATCCACTCACTCACTCATTCATCGTCTATACTGCTTTATCCTGTATACAGGGTTGTGGGGGGGCTGAAGTCTTAAGGCATGAGGCGGAATACACCCTGGACGGAGTGCCAATCCATCGCAGGGCTTACACACACACACACACACACACACACACAGTCACTCCCTCATTCACACACTACAGCCAATTTGGGAATGCCAATTACTCTAATCTGTTTGTATTCGGACTGTGGGAGGAAACCCATCAAGTACGGGGAGAACATGCAAACTCCATGCACACAGAGGCAGGAATCGAACCCGGACCCTGGAGGTGCAAGGCGACAGTGCTAACCACTAAGCCACTGTGCCACCTCTGCATTAAAAATTCAATTGGTTTATAAAATCAGTTTATAAAATGTAAACCCATGGGGCTTTTTAAAACCCATTTTTGTATACAGCTTTTGTTTTTTTCTTCTCGGAATAACAACTGTGCCGCTTTCCTGATAGAAAAGGTAATAATGCATCCTTCAGATAGTAAGGTGTGCAGGAAGAAGCTACTTATTCCAAAATTGTCTCTCTCTCTCACATACGCACACATATAAACAGAGACACAATCACACAGCCGCCCGAGTTTTACAGTATAAGACAAGCCTGAGGTTTATTTGAGTCCCGGCTTCTTTTTTTGTTATGTAAAATAAAGCTCCGAGGCAGGCATGCTTTATAACTTCCACTGGAAATAAATGGCACTGGGATAGACTGAGCATAAAAACACAGCATCTTTACATCATGACTGATCGTTCTTTAAGAGATGCGCAGTGTGGAGGGGAGGGGAAAGGAAAGGGATTGTGTTTGACAGAAAGAGATTGACAGAGTGGGAAAAAGAATAAGTGTGTGTGTGTGTATTAAAAATTGACAATGTAAGAAAACATTTACATATAGTAATTATGGGGCAGCAGTGAAGTGGTGAAATACAGACACTAACCGCGCTTCTGCTCCTCCATTAGCCTTGTATAGTTGTAAAAACGGATTTTTTTGTTGTTGTTGTTGTTGTTGCTGCTGTTGTGTATTTCTAAGCTGCTTACAATTCCCTTCTGCTCACTCTGATGACAAGGTTATTCTGTATTTCTGTGTTTCAGCTCTTACTTGTAAGCCTTATGATTGTCTCTGTGATTTTTTTAAACAACAAATTAAAAAAAGCAGAGAGAGATTTCTGAAAAGGTTTAACCCTGTCAATGTATGATGTCTTTTTTAGAAATACATTCCAGCGGCCACAAAAAAAGATGATATTTTTCACAATGCAGTGCCGGTCCCAAGCCCGGATAAAATGGGAGGGTTGTGTCAGAAAGGATATCCGGCATAAACCTGTGCCAAGTTGTTGTGCAAATTGGATGGTCTGCTGTGGTGACCCCTCGACAGGAGCAGGCGAAAGACTAACAGCAGCATAGTTTGAAAGAATGTATAGCAGTATTCTCTTCAACACTCCAATGTGTAGATCATATCACTCCTTTTACACATGAAATAAATACTGGTAATTTAATTTTCCAGTTTGTACAAAATGGCTTATGTTGGAATAGAAAAAGGTCTATTATGCATAGCATTGTTCACAGTGTCTTGGTGTGCTGGGTCATTAAGATTGGCCTTCACTGGGGATAAGAGGCCTGACTGAAACACCTGAATTCAATAATTAACAGGTTTGGCCAAATTGTGTACAGTATGTCTAATAGTTTTGCTAATAGATGACAAGATGATATTAATGTTTTTTATTTTTCATGTTGCTGAAAGCTGAAAGTTACTATAGGATGTTCTTTTATTTATTTCATTTAACACTTATCATATGCAGGATCTGGGCCTATTCCAGGGAACTCATGGCACAAAGCAGGGGAAACCATAGTTGCCAGTCCATCACGGGACATAAGCACCTACATATTCAAACACACAATCACACACTAGGGGCAATTTCGAGAAGCCTACAGTACTGTGCCAAAGTCATGAGCCTCCTCATTTCTTAATATTTTGCTTCCATAGACCCAGACTTTCTTGTAATGTAGTTTTGAGGAATAGTTCTACATGTTTCCTGAATTACTTTTTTTTTTTTGGCAAGCTTTTGACTCTCATTTTATAGTCCAGTCTGGAACCGCTCAGGTGCCCTTGACAGGACTGAAAACGAGAGCACAAAAAACAGCTGCAGGTGATGACAGATGATCAGACTGGTGATTAGTATACTGGTGATTAGTATACTGGTGATGCTAAATGATGAATGGTTGGAACAGAAGAGAGAGGAAATGAGATTGCTTAAATTATTAAATTATTAAATATATATTTTTTTAATTGTATAATTAGGTACTTTGCAGCCTGTCACAGTAAAACATTTGTTTATATTTCTTTAATTTAATATACATCAGTTAATTAAATTTAATATGGTGAAATGAGATGGGAGGGGCTCAAAACGTTTGCACAGCATTGTACACCAGTCTACGACACGTCTTTGGACTGTGGAAGGAAAACAAAGTACCCAGAGGAAACGTGGCAATATGGATTTTTTTTTTAACTGGATGTCTTTTTTAGATAGTAGATATTTCAAAATCTCTACTTGAAAAACAACATAAATGAATGCTTTCAATGACATGCTTGTCTTTACTTTAACTTCCCTCATTTCATCTCAATCAGATAAGCAACTAGCTAAACTAAAAACAATCAGTCTGCTCGAATATGGCTAAATATTTTTCCATTTTCATTTTAATAGCAAGTTTATTACAATATCATGTTAGAATATTTGTTTACTAGGAATGCTCTAAAAACTCACACATCTAAATGATGATTCTATGGCATAGTAAAAAGAGGGAACCCTCAGGCTCGTTCTGACACAAGGGTTTCCCTGCTAAAAATACCTTCACCAGCAAAAAACAAACTGGAGTAAAAAGGAGTAACCAGCTGGGATAGTGTTAATTAAAGTGTTTTAAAACAATGTTTAGGATTGAAATTGCCTCAATTCTTCTGAAGGATCAAGAAGATAAGGTATTTATCAACTGATTTTCGATGAAATTTAAGATTTGATACATTTAACCTACCGCACTCTAACCAATTGCCAAAACCTGTGTAGTGCAAAACTAACCTGTGTGACTTAATACCTGTAACTGCTTGCAAATTTCTAGTCTGCTGATTAAACAAAGCTTTTAATGGTCACTCTGGGAACAGAGCTAAATTAAACGTACCAAAGCATCCCTGACTGAGTAATAGTAATAAGGTTACTCATTTCAGTATGGATATTGGTATATTTGTTGACTTTGAGACAGAAAATGTCCTTATTTACAATGTTCTCCATGCATTAGTACTACACACATTTTTTAAAAAATCACTACAAAATGTCCTTGATGAATGTTTTGATGCAATGCACATGAGTAAATTTATAATAAAATTTTTGCACTGTTAGAGCAGAGCGGTTTTATTTGGTGCACACAAGCAGATTTCCGAAGCACGAACCAAAGCAGTAAAAGAACATCGGGTAAATAACACGCTGCTACTCCGAGAGCAATCAAAAACCTTGAGAGCATCACAGGATGTTTAGGGCATCCAAAATGTGCAGTAGTTACAAATACCAACGTAGCGCTTGGAAAGATTTCAGATCCTACCTAAATGCTTGCTTTATATATATAAATAAATAAATAAATAAATAAATAATTGTTGAGTGTTTAGAAGCTGCTGCTTGGTTTGCATCATTAGGCTGCCGTGTCGACTTTACGGCTTTATTAATGAGCTCCTGTGCCAAGTGTTTTGGTTTTAATGAGCTGCCGGGCCTTTATTCCGAGACATGTTATAATATTGACTCCTGGATGCCTGTGTGCATGTGTGTGTGCATACACGTGTGTGTTTATACTTAGCCTATTTGTCGCACTGGGCTTTCTGAGCTCTGAGCACTGAAGTGCTGAAGTGAGAAATGATTTCCCATGTGTAAGCTATATGTGGGGTTGCTGTAGGTGTTTTATTTTGCCGTGTGCATTTAACTGTAGGCTATATGCAACCGCGTGGGTGATTTCATTCAAGCATTTCTCCATGCATTTTTTTTTTTACAAACCTGAAAATCACACCTTTACAATATGTAAGCATTTCTTTCCTCCCACGGTAGCTACCCCTTAACATTAAAGGTGCATGAGGTAAGGTTTAGAAGTGTTTAGAAGATGCTTTAATAATAATGATGTACTTTAAAAGATTAATTCATTCATTTGTTCATTTATTTATTTATCTTCAGCTCGTGCTTTATCCTGGATGGACCTGGAGTATTTAGGTAATACTGGGCATGAGGTACAAATACACCCTTGGATGGAATGCCAATCCACATACACTTGTAGGTGCAAAGTGTATGTATACTTTGTTTACTCACTACATAGCCATCACTAATCACTAATAATCAAGTAAGTATTACAACAACAGTAAATTGAACTGTATTTCTTAATATTTAAAATGCAAGGGGCGGTCATAAAATTGTTAATTTAAAAAAATAATGTAATGAAACGAACACGGTCATGTGCTTAGTCCTTCTCTACCCATCCCCCACCTAAGGCGACACACTTCTCCATCCAAACGATGGATGAGATGGTGGAGACCATCTTTGAAGAAGCCTTCTTTTTGACTAGGAAAAGTTCCACCTCGGTAACCTTGTCGTCTTCAAACACCAGCCACGAAGTGGTTCATTCGAATGATGGAAGAGAAAGAAGCCACTGGGTGGGAGGTCAAGTAGGTAAGGGGATGAGGCAGAATTTCGTACCCCAAGTCACCCACATGTCTCACCGTTTCGTAAGATGAATGGGCTGGTGCGTTGTCATGAAAACGCGCACTTAAATTTTTTCAACCGGGTGCGCCAATTTTGGTTTTGACCCTCTAGCAGCATTGTGTGGAATTATACTGTTGGTATTTTAAACAAGAAGAAATGTTCATGAACGTGCTCATTTCCAGGAAAGTAATTTGTGCAAATAGTTTCTGTTTTTTTATATGATAACACAAATTTTATGACTGTTCCTCGGATTAAGAAATATTCTAAATGATCAAAAAATATGAAGCATAAAAAAATATATTAAGAATGTTAATATAATAGAATTAACACAATTCTTTTGACACAGGTTTTCCACAAAATGCAGACACCGGGTGATACAGTGGTGTTGCGGTTAGCACTATGACCTCTCACCTCCAGGGTTCGAGTCCTGCCTCGGGTCTGTGTTTGTAGGTGTGCTTGGTGGGTTTTATCTGGGTATGCCAGTTTCCTCCCACAGTCCAGACACATGCAGTGTAAGCTAACAGACATTTCCAATTTTCCTGTAATGTGTGAGTGAGTGTGAGCATGCTAGTGCTTTGTTATGGATCGGCATCCCAGCCTGGGGCCCTAAATCTCCTTGGACTAGCTCCAGGCCTCCCATGACCCTGTACGGGATAAACGGTATAGACAATGTGTGAGTGAGTGACAGATGTCTGGAATCTGGCTACACTGTAAACCCGAATAAGTTGGCAAAACTCAAAAAAATTGTGGTAATCAGTTACATAAATTTTTTTAAGTAATGATGTTTCCAGTTTTAAGTAAATGGAGCTATGAGTTTTTGAGTTTGTTGTACTCATTCAAATCAAATAAATTGTTGTTGGTCTTTTGGCTGCTCCCGGCAATGG
>JAQMYJ010000005.1:5794835-5805505 GCA_030014305.1 Clarias laeviceps
TATAATCACTCCTTTTATTTTTTACAAAATCAGCTACAATAGAAAGTTTCTGTTAGCCTTTTAAAGTTAACCTATTGTGCACATTTAATTTTTTATTAATTTTTAGACATTAAGATGGGTCTGCAGTGTGCTGGTTCGAAAAAGTGAGAAAAAAAATCCCAGCTTTTTCTTTGTTTTCCATTTTTCTAGTGTCCAGGTCTTAAACAGATTAGATTTGCAATGGATTGGCACCCTGTCCAGGGTGTACCTCGCCTTGCGCCCTAGGTGAGTGTGACCTAATATAAGAAGACGGCCTTCACTGCCTTGTTGCTCATCTCTGCTGTTCTGTGGTGGGCGTGGCGTTCTGTGGTTAGCAGCTCATTTACACAGACACTGAAGTGGTATATTTGGAGGAGTGAAATAAAGAGAGTTTGAGGTAAGAAATGCATTATAAAAGGTGCATTTCAGCTGGAGCATTAACACACACACACACACACACACGCACTTTGGGGAGCTCTGAGACCTGTGCCACCTTGCCAGCAGTCAAATATGGGATCTTTAAGGAAAGCTTTTAACTCCTGAACTACTCAGCAATGTATTCAGATACCACTTTCATTGATTCCTTGTAGCATCTTTAACAAGTCTAAGTTGAGTTTAGCCTCCGACATTAAAGAAGCAAATAGACATTCATACTTTTGATAAAAATCTCACTCACTCATCGTCTATACCGCTTTATCCTGTATTCAGGATCGCGGGGGACCTGGGAGCCTATCCAAGGAGACTTAGGGCATAAGTCATGGTGCACCTTGGATGGAGTCCCAATCTATTACACGGCAAACATACTCACACACTCATTCAAAATTTGGGAATGCCAATTAGCCTAATCTGCATGCCTTTGGACTGTGGGAGGAAACCGAAGTACCCAGAGGAAACCCACCAAGCACGGGGAGAACATGTAAACTCCATGCACACAGAAACGGGAATCAAACCCGGACCCTGGAGGTGGAAGGCAACAGTACTACAGTAACTACATCATCGTGCCGCCCAAGTGCAAGTGATCCAAAATCTGTTAAATGTTTCATTAGGTTTAACTAATGTAAAATAAGATTAAACTGTATTGTATGTATAGTAAATACATGATTCATACTTTAAATTTCTTTAAGCGGCTTTAAGAGCAACAATTCATCTAGGCATGGAATGAGCGGAATGTTCTCAACAGATCTTTGAAGACGTCTTTCAAGAGGCCGTGACTCTGTTCATCATTTACCTTCTTTCTAAGGGGGAATTAGATATTCCTAGCTGTTTGACTCTGGAACAGTGCACCCTCAGACTGAACAATCTGTCTTCTTTGGAATTTATACTTAAAGATGGGTCTATTCCAGCCGAAAAAGAAGGAACCAAATGGCAGTCATAATAATGACAACAACTCCCGCTACTTCTTGCATGTCAGGGAATATTTCCAGGAAATGGTATGCAAATAACCATTCTCATAACTCATCCCGCTTGCGTATTACTGTCTTCCATTCTGACGCACCAAGTGGATTATTTTCTCCTCAACAATTCAGTTAACTGAGCTGGTACTTTAAATGACTGTACGGCTTAACAAGAGTCGTTGACGCAATTCCCACACAGATTAGGTAGGACAGACTGTCAAACCAGTTAGAAGCGATTCAAATGAAAACCTCCACGCATGCACACACAGTGTATAGCATGATCTCATTTGCAAATCTCACGCTTCTCGCATTTATAAAGCTTTTCCTTCTGAGCACATAACATCACAGTATAAGTCAAAGATGCCGTCTCACGAATCGAGGCGACAGCAATCTGCAGCCTTTATTTTTTTTAAGACACTGAATTGAATTCCACCTGAAATGAAAAAGCATGTTGATAAATGTTGCAAGATCCAAGATAATGTGGGTGTAGTTTATTCATTTTCTCATTCTATGCTCGAAAAGATCCTATCATACTTTAGGTGGACAAATATCGGAATATTGAGCCACACTGATGCATTTAACACAAATAACACGACTGATTTATGAGCTTAAGGTGAAACCCTTAAGTACTCAATCAAAAATTGATAATGTGGTATTTGAGGTAGTGAAGCTTCACTAGATCGATGTTCTGAGACAGTGTTTTTCACTTAGAACGTCAGGAATTCTGCTAGAACGAAATCCTGAAAATTGTTGCTGTGGAGTTCTCGATTCGGATTGCGCAGAATTTCTGGCTGTTATTTAAATTATACTGTATATTAACAAGCTTGTTATCATATGTTATTGTTTCTATATTAACAGCTTATTTACAGTAAAAATTTAAAAAAAAGTGACACGATATGATCTTAGTCTAATAATAAGCAGATTAAATATGTTGAAAGTTATTGATATGGTGGAGTTTTCTGTAAGGAGACAAAAACATATGGAAAGAATCAGCCAGGAGTAACTTCCATATATGAAGTCTTTATATGAAGGGTTGTGGCCTTTTTGGGAAAACAAAACAAGCAAGAATTACAAACCTAGACACTATTTTGTGCATGGTTTCTTTGACACACAAGGGTGTTATAAACCAAAATATTATGTCAATTTTATTTGTTATATCAGCATGAATTCTGCAAAACACTATAAATCCACCTACCACAGTTTGTTCCAATTGATGAATAATTCATTTGTAGCCATGTAAGTATGTAATTTAGTATTAATCATGTTTGTTGAGTTTATGTGTTTACTGTATATACAGAAGAGCCCCAAAACTGTTCACACTTTAACATGATAAACATACACCTCTCTTCTGATGATCACATGGTGTGACTTCTGACATCTTTAAAGGAGACGTAATATTACTCATTGCTGCCATAATTCAATTAGATTTTATTTTTATTTTTAAAAGGGCATAAATAATTGTCGAATACATTTTTGAGCCTCGTGCCCTAAGTCTCCTAGTATAGGCTCCAGGCTCCCACAACCCTGTGTACAGCGGTATAGTGGATGAGTGAGTGAGTGAGAATCATTATGTAACAAAACTTTTACAACATAGCATTAGCATACTCCTCTACCCGTTTCACTTCAGTAATTGATGAAAGCACCTAATCATTCAATCCTATGACTGATACCAATGATCGAAATCGAATGTCCACCAATGATTTATATAGCTTGTACATTGTACATGGTTAATGACCACTCAGCCATGCACTCTATTGTAATAATATACAGATGGACTGTTTCTTATAACTTCTAACACTTTAATGAAAAGTTTTTTTGGGGTGTTTACAATGCAGATGCACTGCATAAAACTATTTAGGAACGTTGGAGGATTTTTATAAGGCTTACGTACAAACCTGTGAAATGGCATCTGGCAACATTACATTTGTCTTCATATGGAGAAAAACGTTTTTTATTCACTCATTCCTTCCAGTAATCATGATTCTTTTTGTCTGTACTTAAGTTTAGTCTCTTGCTGTACAGTGTTTTACAGTTCATCTTTCTAGTACTAAATCTAGTCTCTACTTTCATAATTTATTATTTACATTACAAAAAAGGGTGTGTCCAAATATTTCAAGTCACATTTCAACCTCAGGAGGATTTGTGACTAAGCACAAAGTGTTACTTATATTTTTTTGAAAATTAAGTTCTTTTTAAATTGATCTTTCACGGCTCACTCTGGAAACCTTGTTTGACCAAATGGCAAATTCCGGTCGAACAACCACAATACTTTATTCACTGACGTTTTGCATCCTCTCTGGAGCAAGAACTGAATACGAACTGAAATTGTTTCATAATTTAACATTTTATATACTGAAGCAATTTCCTTAGATTGAGTTTTTAGTAGAAAATTTAATAAGTCCACTTTGTGGTCTAAACAGGCTTCATACCATTAACAAAATAACTGATCTAAACTCATTTAATCTGTTCTGATTAGAAACAGCTAGTTGCACCTATTTATGCCATTTTAAAGATTAGTTCTGACCTGAGCAATCTGAATAAAATTCACTGAGTTTGTATTAGCTAGATTAGATCCTCAGAACACCCAATACAATTTGCTTTGCTCTTTAACTTGTAGGCTTTGAAAGGTCTCAACATTTATCATTCCCTTCCTCCTGTGTGTGCAATATAATCCATGCATAATTCACAGTGGCAAGAAAGTCTGGACTACACTGCACTCAGGAGGTGAAATCAGGAAACTGCAGATTGCTAGTTGCATGCTTATTGACAGTCTTTAAAAAAAATGAGTCATGTGTCATATGGAAACCAAAAAGACACCTAAACAATGTTAATAGAAAAGCGAATAGAAACTTTATCAAGCTATGCAACTTACACAGTCCAGGAAATCTGTCCGATGGCCAGATACACCCTTAAGTCCAGAATAGATGCAAGCCCAAGTGTGACATTTAACCAAGCTTAACTCTTAAAGAAACCCTACTTTGCATTAGGCTGCATCATGCCATCCTGTGGTTAATCATTTTTCAATAAACACAACCACATTACAGGATAAATAATGCACCATAAATGACACCACACACTAATGCATACAGTGCTATGCACATATCCACTCTCCAGTACAGAGACTTGGGATGCACCTAATAACCATGAAACAAACTCCATTAACTCTTTGGCTCTGGAAGAACACCAGGGAACTCAAACCCAATTTCTGTAAGTGTTCAAACTACAAGTTAAAACTTAAGCTTGAACCCAGGGACTTGGGGTTGTAATAGCATCATCCTCCTGTTCATCTGAAACTAGAACACCATGGACCAAATAAAACACCAAGACTCTGTAGTTTCTATAAACATTTATTAGATTAGCCGTGTGAACAGTTTAGACCAGAACACCATACTGTTTCAGTACATTGGTGTATTTTGCGATCTTGTTCTCGACGTTCTTCTCTGCCCGTTTGGTCAGCTTGATCTGCACTTTTTTCTTGTTGTAGAACATCCTGGCCTTCTCTTTGCGGCGCTCCTCAAGCGTGGCTGTGATGGCCTGGTACTTCCAGCCAACCTCGTGAGCCAGACGACCCAGCAGGGCAAACTGACCGAGAGAAGGGAGAGAGAAAGAACATGACGGGTTAATACAATAATCTTCATTATTCTGTTTAAGATTAGCGATGCTGCTCATCTCAGATGGTAGTGCATGTGAAGTATTCTCATGGTCGTTAAACTCGAATACTTCAGTGGAATAAAACATCACTGACGAGCAATAGCTTTTACTTAAAAAAAAATAAAAAAGATTTTTATAGGAACTTTACAGTATGAAAATTAATACCCTCTTGCTGAATGTGCATGCCCTGTCAAGTGTTTTACTACTATTAAAAAATAAAAAAAAGGAGACTACACTACACGTACAAAATAATGCATATTTTCTGAAGTCAGATAGCTATGAATAGTTTGTCTGGTTTAGGAGTTATGCAATATGCTTTGTAAAAGCTGTTAGTCAGAAAATCTAGCTACATTCTCTCAAGATAAAGACACCGATATGTCCACTTCCATATTTTTGGGAAATACTTAAAATTAAAGTTGTGTGTGGAGAACCTACACCCACAACACTCAGATGGTGGTTGAATTCCATAAAAAAATAAAAAAAATAAACAGTTCAAATACTGCATCAGCTACTTTAATTTTAGCTTTCCCCCCCCCCATGCTAAACAATTCACAAAACACTAAATTAAAAATAAAGTTTCTGCAGAATATACAAATCACATCTTCAGCAAATTTCACTTTTCTGGAGAGTGAAGACCAGCTTTAAAAAAAAAAAAAAAAAAGAGAGAGCTTTGTTGCAGACAGCAAAAAGTTTATGTTCCAAAAGCATTTCAATGTTTATTAAATATATTCAGCAGTTTTTAATCCTTTAAAAACTAAGGAATCGCTGACAAAATCGGACAGCAAACAATACTGCTGATGAATTAAAATCGCAATGCCCATACACTAAAATCATTCCATTAGACTTGCTTTTTATTTTTCCATGTATAAACCATATTACCTTGCGAGTTGGCTTCAGGCGCACAATTTTCAATGCAGCTGGCACCACCACACGCTTCCTCTGCAGGGGGGAAAAAGATGACCAATTATTATTTTTTTTTTTTAAATACCTAATGAGGTCTAAAACAGGCCAAACATGTCTCAGTTAGATTCAATGTTCTCAGAGGAAAATCAAACAATGTAGGTAATTAGAAATTAGCATCACAGACATGTTCACATTTATAGTGATTGTGAAGTTCAAAAAAAGTTACCTTGTCATAAGGAGGAGGAATGCCATCGAACACCTTCAGCCTCTCAAGAGCAGCCTGACCACGCTTGGTTTTGTGGGGAAGCATACCTGTGATTACAGACCACTTCAAGTTACATTTCTGCACACGAACAACAAAGGAAATTAATATTTGAATTTGGTCGAACTCAGTAGTCAGATCCGTAAAAGTTGTCTCATCAAAAGACTCAGATTCGGGATTAAAAGTGCTCATCACAGTTCGCCAGGTAGCAGAATAAATGACTCCATGAAGAAATGACTGAATGCTCACCTCGGACTGTCCTCCAAAAGATCCTGCTGGGAGCTCTGAAGTGGTAAGGACCGCGGGAGGGGTTTGTGTTCATCCTCTTACGCAGGAAAGCCAAGTACTTCACTACGGAGACAGGGCGGCAGGAGTTAAGCTAAGAACAAACGATTCTTATTCTTATGAGCACTTTAAAATTATCCTTTCTTTGCACTGAGGTTGCAGGATAACAAGGCAGTACATTTGTTTAAAAAACAAATTCACTCACGTTTATTGCGGTAGAAGTTGCCAGAGATGTTGATGCCCTCGCATCTCACAACAACAACTTTGTGGCCTGTAACATAACATAAAAGCACAAATTCAGACTACTTGCTGAACAGTACAAGATTGCCAAGTCATTTTTGACTTTAAAGGTGATCTAATCAAAAGGCTATAATCACATCACCATGCAGAAGCAACAAATCCAATTTGGCTTTAATTTGACAACCATCATCGATCAAAGCTGATGTGCCAAATAAGTGAAAATGCAACATGAATGGGAAGTCACCAGACCAGAGTGGTACCTGTGCTCAAGAAAGTTAGCCATTTATTTGATTTTAGTATTTAATGAAATTTAAGGAGAATCCTTGGAGTGTTGGAAAAGTCAACATCCACAAATCACATGGGAAAAAAATTAATAAACTTCATAACTTGTAATGTGACCATAGCCTTAAACCCATAATTAAATCTTGGACAATTAATAATATCCAAGGATTAACTATTGTTTAGAAACCGTCTCAGATGGTAGTGCATGTAAGGTTTTCTCATGGTCGTTAAACTCAAGCAATGTAGGTAAAGACATCACTGACGGTCAATTTGATATGACTGCTTACAATAAAAAAAAATTATAAAATTCTGAAAACGTTACCAACCCAGCAGCACTTGCTTGGACACAATAGCGGCGAGACGACCGAGGAGATGGCCTCGGCCATCAATTACCAGAACCTAAAAGAAAACAATTTAGATTAGTAGGAAGCATTTTTAACTTGTATCACTGAGCATGGCACAAAGATAACCATGTTCACAACTAATTGCTTCTTAAGATACAAAATGTTCACACTGGTAAAGATCTTAACCAACATTACATGCGGACCAGTTTCAAACAAGCATGATTATAATTAAGGGGGAAAAGAATTACAACCTAGATGTAACTTAAGATGTAACTCAACCTAGAATGCTAAACAGGTGTAGAGGATTCAAGAGATGAACCAAATATTTAAACTGTTTAAGCGCTTAATATGAATTAAAGACCTATAGAGATCAGACTTAATACAATGATGATAAACAAAAAAAAACGCAATTAAGCATTCATTCGCAAGACAGTGAGGCAACAAGGGCGTCATGCGAGATTAATTTAGCTTCCGTTTCCTATAATAAATCAAAAACGTCTAAAACTTTGGCCTAAGCGTAATCTTCAAGCTGCACATCAACGCTTGTAGCTAAACGTGGACTAGGACGCTACCGCATGCATACTGGCCTGCTCTTGTCAGCTAGCACACCAAGGCCACTTCCACATTTGGACAAATTATCCACCTAAAGTGCTATTTGACAGCATGTACGGTTCCAAATGCTGGGTTTAAGTCAGTTATTTACCACAAATGGATCTCCAAGTCAATAATAAACCTCGCCGACGGACATCTTAAATGTTTTTTTTCACGCACGAGGATAGTTAGCTAGTAATCGAGCTCCGTTAACGTCAAGCTAATACCGTTCATAGAGGAAAGTGTTCTTGAAGCTTTGCTTGAAAAAATCATTTTCACCACAAAAAAACTATTTCTAAACGTCACAGGCGTTGTAGAGCATTAAATATCCTGTTCTAGGTTCTTATAAAACGTGTAATGATAATATTTTTAGCGAGTTTGCACAGCGCTGAGACACGCACCTTATGGAACCGGTCCGCCATGATGTGGGAAAAGAAAGACGCACGGGTTGACCCGCAGTAAAAGGCAGGGGTGTGGGCGTGGCTACAGCAAATGAGGAAATGACGAATGTAGATAAAGCCGGAAGTTAATTCGTTCGTTCAAAAAAATATCGTAAAGATCTAATTTTAATAGTACAGAAAAGGTTGTTTTTAAAAGAGCGCGTGTATTTGTTATAACTTGTTAAACGTTTGTTTTATAATATATTAAATTATAAATAATAAAATGTTTAAAAATAAACAGTCTTTTTGCAAACAATATTTATTCTTGTTTGTTAATGGCTTCAAAAAACAATGCAGTTAAATAAATGTTTTAATTAGATAAATATTAAAATGATTATATTGAGGACTGTGACACAAATGGTGCTGTTTATTAAACTCATTTAAGTGTTCATTGGCTTGGACACTACTGTAGTTTTGTAACACGCCAACAGGTGGCAGCACAAGCACGCACAGTCACAGGGAGCACCAACCTTCACAAGTCAGTGCACCAAAAGACTGACCATGTGCGCCATCACGTCTGCTATTTCATCATGGACAGCAAGTTATAACAAAGTGAACTTCAGCATAAAACTGGGCAAATCTGCCATAGAGACGTTTGACATGATTTGACAAGTTTATGACGATGCTGCAATGAGTCGTTCAAGGTTTTTTGGGTGGCACGCATGCTTTAATAGCAGAAAAACATCACTGAAATACGACGAGAGATCAGGTAGACCTTCAATGAGCTCAACCGCTGAAAATATGGAAACCATTTGACAACTTGTGCATTATGATCGTTGGAGAACCATCCACAACATTGCTGCCATTGTTGGTGTGTCATACAGAACAGTCCAGGCAATCCTCGTGTATGATTTGATCATGCGCCCTGTTGCTGCCAAGCTCGTACCCAGGAGAAGAAGGAACATCACAGGTCAAACCTTCACGTTAAGGATCATTAACGCTGACAAAACTTGGGTGTACAGTATGGGTACAAGCAACAGTCTTCATAGTGGAAGAGCACATCATCTCCATGATCGAAAATGCAAGGCAGGACCGCAGCCCGACCAAGTGCATGCTCATCATCTTTTTTGACATTCGTGCCATTGTGCACCAAAAATTCGTCCCCTGAACCAAGACCATAAATAGCGAATTCTACTGCTAGGAGGCGAGGACATATGGAGTCAAAAAAACAAAGCTTATAAACAGAGCTAATCTCAAAACATTTTGATACCACCTCATAGTTAGGTAGGTAGGGGTGGTATAGCCAGAATACCCGGATGTAAACACAAGAGACAGGCATCCTGCAATTCCTGTAGATTTTCAGGTACTCTTTCATGCGGTAATGATACTGTTGATCTCAACATTCTTCTTCACAGACTACATCATACTGTAGGTCTCTCTGAATCTGTTTAAAACTGGTTCTCATCTTAACTTACTGGAAGAACGGAGTATGTTGCCCTGGGAGAGGCTAAATCCGCTACACACACTGTCACCTGTGGTGTTCCTCAGGGCTCAACGCTCTGCCCCATTTTGTTTAGATTGTATATGCTTCCTCTGGGCTGTGTCATCAGCTGGCAAGGAATTGTATTTCACTTTTATGCTGATGATACTTAGCTGTACCTCAGAATAAATTCAACCTCATCATCTACTCAGCCATCATCCAGTCATTTTTTTCAGAGACCATCTGTTTCGAGGAGATAAAGTCATGGATGAAGCAAAATTTGAACAGCCTTGTAGTTGAACAGCCCTATGACTGAAGTTATTTTAGTAGGCACCCCACACCAGGTTAAGACATCTAACATCACTAGTATTACGTTTTCTGGTCAGGATATCCCATTGTCAACATCTTTTATTAACCCTTTTATTAACTCTCATTTCTAGCATGAGGCTCATATCAAACATCTGTGTAAGACGTCTCCCCCTGATGAGAGGGCGTAAATACGATCATATTACGCCTATTCTTAAATCTCTTCATTGGCTGCCTGTTTCATTCAGAATTTAATACAAGGTTGCCCTTCTTACCCACCAGTGCACTTATGGGGATGCCCCTCCCAATCTCAAAGAGCTCATTACCTCACATACATCTACACGCCACCTCCATGGAAGATCAACCTTTTAGCTCAGCTGCACTCAGATGGTGGAATGCTCTCCCAGAGTATTTAAGGATGCTGTTGAATCTGGTATTTGGTTGTTGTTGTTTTTTTCCAATTTTTCTCCCCAATATTAGTGGTGTCCAATTCCTCCCCGTCGCTAGAGGGGCTCCCACATTAAGGCTACCACT
>JAQMYJ010000005.1:5805605-5823989 GCA_030014305.1 Clarias laeviceps
CTTCCGCGTGCGCGAGCTCACAGACGCCCCTGATTGGCTGTAGAGCCGTGATTAATGTGGGAGCACTAAGTACCTCTAATCCCTCCCCCCTGAGAGAGCTCGGCCAATCAGATCTCTCTGTGCCTCCGGCTGTGAGAGGAAACCAGCGATCCCCGGATGATAGGGCGAGCGCTTTACCACTGCGCCACTCGGAGGCCTGAATCTGGTATTTAAACTTATCTTTTTATCAGACCTTTTGGGTCAAAACAATTCATAGCACTTTGAGATCCGTGCATTAAAAATGAAAATGTATTATTATTATTATTGTCAGTATTTTCTTATACCACATCCTGAAGATGTTCTATTAGACTCAAATCCAGTGACTGGAAAGGCTACTGAAGAACATTGATCTCATTGTCGTGTTCATGAAAATAGTATTAGATGACTTTTGCAATGTTCATGATCATGCTGGAAGAAGCCATTCAAAGATTGGTCAACTGTGGTCACGAAGTAATGCATACAGTCAGCAACAATGCTTAATAAGTCTGTGGCGATGATTCAAGCAATTAATGAATGGTGTTAACAGGCCCAAAGTGTGCCATAAAAACATTCCCCACATCGGTACTTTACCTACAACAGCCTGTAGGAGGCTGACACAAGGGAGATTGGCTCCATGCATTCACCCCATTGGTGCCAAATTCTGACCCTAATATCCGTCACTCAGAATTTAAAATTCACCCGACCGAAATAAGTATATCCAGTCTTCATCTGTTCAGTTTTAGATGATCCTGTGCCGTTTGGCTGAAAGAATAGGAACTTGACGTGTTCTTCTGCTGTTGTAGCTCATCTGCATCAAGGTAAAATGTGTTGGACATTCCTATATACTTTTCTGCTCACCATAGGTAGACCGAGTGATAGTATCTGAGTCACTTACTCACTGTTGTCAATTTCTTCTTTAAAACACCAGAATTCATCAATTTATGTCCACACAGGCGCTTGTTCACTCACCATCTATACCGTTTTATCCTATATACAGGGTCATGGGGGCCAGGACCCTATCCCACCCTGGATGGGTTGCCAATCCATCACAGGGCCTACACACATAAACACACTCACTCACCTGCTAAGGACAATTAGGGAACAACAATTAGCCTAGTCTGCATGTCTTTGGACTGTGGAAGGAAAACGGAGTACCCGGAGGAAACCCACCAAGCACAGGTGCCCTTGTTCCGTCCCTCGTTATTTCAAGACTGCGCTACTGTAACTTACTCCTGGCCAGTCTGCCTCTGTGCACCATTTGTCCTTTGCAGCAGATCCAGAATGCAGCTGCATGGCTTGTTTTCAACCTTCCTAAATTCTCCCACCCCACCGGCTTCTTGTAGCTGTCCGCATCAAATTCAAAACACTGATGCATGTCTACAAAGCTAAAAAGGGCCCTGTACCTGCTTACCTCTCAGCTCAAATCACAACCCGCACTGCACCACGTTCCCTCTGATCCTCCAGCACTGGTCGGCTGGTCCCACCATGTCTCGGGGATCGAGGAAGACATGCATCTAGACTCTTTTCTGTTCTGGGACCTGGGTGGTGAAATGAACTTCCCCTAGATGTCTGTACAGCTGAGTCTTTGGCAATCGTTCAGTGATGACTAATGACCTACAGTATGCGTTGCTGGGTTAACTTCCCCCACCCTCACCCAAAACAAAATAGATAAAAATAGAAATCCTTCCCAATACTGTATGACAGATGGTACACTTTTAGCTTTTAATTAGTAATCCTGTATAAGGATATATTTAATGAAGAAAACCTGAAAAATCTCAGTAAACCTCTCCCATCAACAAGGCGTTTCCGTCTGAAGAATTGGACGTGTTTTGAGCTTGATGAGCGGATGCATAGATGTATATGTGCTGCTTTTTAGGATATAAACACTATTATAAAGCTTTAACACAGATAAACCTTTATTTTTCTGAAGAATACAATAATATCATTTTATAGTATAAAATGATATACTTTGGCTGATCAGTTAACTTATTTTATTCTCTTTTAACAACCGTACACAACTAATAACATTTTCAAAAATCCACCAAACTTAAACCGTTAGGCTCCAGCAAAGTGTTTTCGTGACCATATTAATTTGCACAAGTCTCAGTCGTGCTTTTTTAATTGCTGAATTTTGCCCTCGTGGCGGCTGATCTCGTCTTTAAGACGATCAATCTCCTTCTGGTGATGGCTGATTTCTTCCTGATGATGTTGTCTCAGAGAAGCTATCTGTTCCTTCTCCTTTTTCCTATGAGAGGCAAGAATGCAAAGACATGAATGAGGAGTCAGCTCAGAGTTTCATTACAAAATGTATGCCAGCTTAATTATTTATTATGGCTGAGTAAGTGTGTGTAAGTGTGGCTCACAGTTAAAGTCTTGTTCAATACACAGAAGGAGAAAATCCCCACACAACTCACCTGAAGTACATCTCTTCCTCAGCGGCCTGCTTCTTTCCGAACGCGCCTCCTGCCTCCCTGACTGAGCCGCCGCCTCCTCCTCCCTTTCCTGCACCTTTCCCGAGCTCTCCCAGCTTTCACATGTAACAGAAGAAAAAAATTACATTACATACTCACTGTGCAACTTGCTATTGCAGAAACACTCACACAGTGCTGATGAATTCTTGATTCTGATTGGTCAGAATGTGCTGATCAATTTTCTATAACAGCAGCTCTGACCGTGATCCTTGCAGAACTTGCAGGTACGAAACACAGATTTGACTATGGTCTCCCATAGCCCTCCAGCCGGAACGTCTTCAGGGCAGAGATGGTTTGTGCTTTGCAGTTTTTATTTGGTCAGATAAGATAAGCATTATTTTTGTATTACATCACAGTCTGGAATGTGTTATTCTGCTTTCACCACAGAAATTTGCCAATGATTACAATTTTCAATTTATTAATGTACAAATGTTGTTTAATGTTTTTTAGTTACACTTATTGTTGTGGAAATATTAGAGACAAGTTCTAATGACGTTTAGAGATTAACATTTTAAAGAAAATGTTTTTTTAAGAAAAAATTATTTAGTTATGTATCGTGTACAAAAACATTCTGATTTTCAAAAAAAAAAATTTGCCAGTCAACCATTAACAAATTAAAATGTATAATCATTGAAAAACTGCTGTGGTATAAGAGTAATAAAACACTTCCAAACACAATATTATAGGAACCTAATCAACATGAGATTAGAGACTTGCAGGTATGATGCACAGGGATAACAGCTTTCTGTTATCCCTATCCTGAAGTTGATTGTTTAAATTTTCCTATAAAGCCCTTTTCGGACATTGAATCCATAAAAATTGCCACGTCATCAATCTCTTAAAGCAACTGTCATTAGACACAGGTCAATGTTCCTCACAGCTCCATTCACACACAACTCTGCCCATGTTGCTGCCTCACCGCTGTGTAGAGTTCCTGTTGTGGTGGTGGTGGTGGTGTTGGTGGTGGAGGTGGCTGAGTAAAAAGAGCCATGTGGCACAAAACGCCTTTAAAGAATTTGTTCTGAGTTTCCTGCATGTCCTTCCACATTGCCATCTGCATGGACCGTTCCTGCGTCTCGTACTCCCTCGCTTCTTTGCGAAGCATGTCCTCGTACTCTCTCTGCTCTTTAATACGGAGAGACTCTCTTTCGTTATAGTCTCTTTCCATGTTGGTCAAGAGCCTGCGTAAGGCCTCGGAAGGCTGCAGATGCCGGACCTTCCCTCTTGGCCGTTTTTTTGGTGGCGGAGTAGAAGGGAATTCTGTTGGAGAATGAACAAAAACACAACCAGAGCTTTCGATTAGCTAAACCAGTACTGAAGCATCATTCTGAATCCTTACCCGTGTTGCCAAGTTTGATAATTCTAAGTAAATTTGGGCTTTTTTGTCACTTAAAATTTTATTGAGTTGCTGCAGATTGTGTTTTTTTAGGCCTGTGATTTATTTTTTATCATGATTCTATAATTTTTTACAATTTTATAAATATGTTTAGATATTACACTTTTTCAGATGTTGTTACAATTCTAAACAAATGTAGCAAATATTTCGCTCATACCACAGTACTACCTGCCAATGTCCGAACAGTTTAGTGTGCCACCTGCAGGATTATAGAGGAACTGCAACGGAGTAACCGGAGGAAACCCACCAAGCACGGGGAGAACATGCAAACTCCATGCACACAGAGACGGGAATCGAACCTGGACCCTGGAGGTGCAAGGCGACAGTGCTAACCACTACACCACCATGCCGCCATTGTATGAACTTGTTATTTTAAAAAACACTTTTTAAAATAAAATTTATACATACAAAGTTTATACGTTTGCATTTTTTTTTGTGAAAATGTAGTAAAATGTTGCAGTTCCACTACCATCCTGGAGGTGCCCTTGAAACTATTCATACAGCACAGCATACTGTGTGGTTGGAGTGAATTACTTGCGAAGTTTATCTAGTATTATAACAAAATGTGAAAAAAAAAAAATACGTAGAATCATGATATTTATAAAATCGCCATTCTTAAAGAATCGTAACACAAATTGAATCAGGTATCGTTATATCATATCAGGAGGTCTCTTGTGATTCCCATACATAGTTTGTAATTTGATTTCCATAAATTTTGAGTCCTAGACACGTGACTAAGTTCATCCTTCAGAGATGTTCGGAAATGTTAGCGAAAAGTTTAAAAAGACTTCAGTTTTTTTTATATATTTTAATGCGTTTATTTTGGCTGTATTTGTCATGTTAATCAAATAGTTTCAACTAAATTTTATGAATATTATACATTAATTTGGATTCTTTAAAGTAAAACTAAAACCTATTACATCTTTAATATTAACGGTGGCACTAAGTACAACAAAACAACTCACCTGGGTGACTTTCTTCTTGTTCCTCCTTCACCACAACTTCCATCGTTTCTTCTTCCGAAGTGATCCCGTCCTCAGGATCCACATTAGACAAGTCCTTTCCATCCTCTGACTCTGTTTTGCTCGGGTATCCGCTCCCCCAAATCGACTCACACAAGTCGAAGTACGGCCAGTGCAGCGTCCCTCTATTTCCATACCGCTCCTTTATAGTGAGGTAGGTTTTCCGCAGACTTTTCAGTTTGCTAATGATTTGGGGTTTGCGCCAGCGCACACCTCGCTTTTGCAAGGTAGAGGCCATGTTTTGGTACACGACCCCGTCCCTTACCGTCCCCTTGATCTTATTCAGGATCTTGTCCTCGGCGCGAAGGGACAGCAGCTGCCTGATTTCAGCATCAGTCCAATTTGCAGACATTTCTCCCAACAACACTATTCTCTCTTCTCAAACCTTGGTCACTTTTTGCTTTTTAAGGAAAGTCTCAGTGGGAACGGACCTAAGCCGGACCTCGAAGCAATAACGTATCATCTTCAACACGACGGAACAAGTCTGAATACAGTCGCATTAACGGATAGGCACGTACAAAACTACGACTTAGTGACGCAAGGACGTCGTTGCGGAAGTGACGATTTAAAAGCTGCGACGAAGCGCTACATTCAATAACGCAAGCGCTAGAGAATGCTCCGTTTGCTAAACGCCCTTGTAGACCGAGTGTTTATGCAAGCGGTTTTGCAACAAATAAAGACTGCGAATGAGGAAATAGATTGTAGTCTCTCTTTTTTTGTATGGTTTCAAGGCTTAGTAATTGTGTTGTTTACTTCTTTGCTTATTTCTTTGTATTACGATATGTTACACCACTGTGTTAAAACACAACTCAAACGTGTACAGAAAATTATTAATTCGCTTTTTTGAATTAATGAGAATCTTCAGGGAGAAAAAAAACGGCTTCATAAGCGCTTTCGTTATTGAACGCACCACAGAACAAACACCCTTTCGGTCGTTGCCCTTCGACCAATCAGAATGAAAAATTCAGCTGCGTCATCGTAAATGGGCGTGGCTTAGCAACGACCCTAACGTTTAACCAAACTGACATTGAGCACATATGTGTTTAATAAGCACATCGCTGCTAACAGATTATACTATTAAAATATTATTATTCATTAAAAGAAAAAAAAAATACGTGAGAAATGTATAGTTTTAAGGCAGTGAGAAAAATAAAAATAGAAACATGTCAAGTGCGCACTGAGGATAATGACTGCTCATTACTAGACTGTTAAATTTTTGCGAAAACGAATATAAAAAATGACTACCTGTTCAGACGACATCCTGACGTGTGTGGTAAAGACGCTCCTCAGTCTCGGAGTGAAAAACCTCCACATTATAAATATGCCCGTACAAGTTCACGCTCGTGCCCGTGTGTACTGTATTTGTGTGTGCGCGTGAGTGTACACAAACTGGGAGAAACCATTCCACAGAGGGGGAGTGGAGGGGGGAATGGGGCTGACGTCATCTCCAGTCATATATCATGAGCTTAATCAGAACATTTAAGTGATTTGTTTATATTTTTTTGATATACGAGGAGTGTTAATACTCGTTTTGAAGAATCAACTGGCCCTATGTTCTGTACGTTTTGGATAAGAATGGTTTAGCCACGCGAGGTTTTGAACATGTCACGAGACGTGCTGAAACAGAAGTGCAACCGGTTAAACACCATTGATATAATAATACCTATAACGATTCATTACATAATGATTAATAAATATTTCATTTGAAATAATAAAAGCAAACAACCTTGCAGTCGAAGTATTTATATGAACATCATGAACATACATCTCATGGCATTATTGGGCTTGTAGTGAATTTTTTAACTGGTCTTTTTATGCTTTAGAATGCTTTTACCTTTAATAAGAATTTGGACAAAGACGTTTGATGTATTTTGGATCTTCTGAACATCACAGTGTTGGTGTTGGCAACATGAGACACAGAGCAAATTCCACCTTTTGTTAGCCATCAGCAGGCTTCTGAATTATTAGGGTCCAAGTACTATGACACCACCACGGAGACATTGAAAACTCAGGTAGACTTGTATGAAGTTCCAGTCCTGAACTATCGAACTGTCAAGTCCTCAGAGAAACAGCTGCCAACACCAGTCGAGGCCAGAACCGTCTTCTAGGTAGAGAGAACCATCCCCAGACACGAGATGCATCCCACGGGGGCATCCATGTGACGAGATCTCCAACCAGAAGCGGGGCACCAGGATGGGTCAGACAGTTCACTGCCCAGACAAAAAACAACTACACTCTAGTATTTCGTTAAATTGTTTTTTGCTTTGATCATGGCACACGTTCACATTTCGATAAGTTATGCAATGTCACAACATCCAGAGTCATGTTAATTTCTCTCCAAGATCTTGTATTGATGATGGGAGAGTTGGCCTTCTACGGAAAGTCATTGTTGTCTACAGAGTACATTGTTGTCACGACCACAAGATTTTCAATTCTGGCAAGAATTGCTTAAGAAATGAGAAGCTCCTCGCTGCATCAGTTGCTTGCTAGCAGTTGAAATATTATTTAGACTGGACCATTAAACAGGAACAAAAATCTGGTTGGAGATTTGACCATTCTTCTTGGCAGAATTTGTAATCTTCAGTTACATTGATCTAGGCACACATTTACTGTGGTATCATTTCAATAAGTTATGCAGTGTCACAACTATTATTACCATCCAGAGTCACATTCATTTCTCTCCAAGATCTTGTATTGAGGATGGAAGAGTTGGCCTTCTACAAAGTCTTTTTTCAATCCATGTGTGAAAATAATGTCTATGCTCCCTGTATGACTCTTTCGCAATATGAGCCCTATGAAACCTGGCATTGTCATCTTGGAATATGCCTGTGCCATCAGGGAAGAAAAAAAATCAATTGATGGAAAAATCTGGTCATTCAGTTTGTTCACGGGATGTCTTCTGACATGGCTGTTTAAGAAACGAGAAGCTCCTCACTGCATCAGTTAGTGTTAAGTAACTTGATGGCAGTTGAAATATATTACATAGACTGCACCATTAAACAGGGAAAAAAATCTGGTTGGAGATTTGACCACTCTTCATAGCAGAATTTGTAGTTCTCGTTTACATTTGTTGGTTTCTTAGCATGGACCAAATGTTTAAGCATGGTCCACAAATTTTTGACAGTTAAGGCTCCAGTCCAAAAGCTATCATTAGCCTACTTTATTCATTTTACAGCTAGCTTTGAAGTGGGTCATTGCCGTTATAACATTCAATTTTGTCCAAATGTCAACGATCTATCTGATGATATAAGGTTATGCTGAAGAATTTTGATGTAGTTTATTATTCCACTGGTAGCAAAACAGATCCAAAGCATGATGCTCCCATCACCATGTTTTAGCAGTTCTCGTTTCACCTTTACTTCTCCAAACATACATCTGGTCAAAACCTTCCATCATAATATTTTATCTTTGAGATTTCAGGTGTTGATTTTGGAGTAGGTGCTTCTTTGGTCCATGGTGATGTAAATCTCATTTGACTGTAGACAGTGACACTGGGGTTTCAGCAGCTTGCAGTTCCTGACAGGCCTGTGCTTTGGTGATTTCTGTTCCTGACCCTCCTAAGTAATTTCCTCTCAGCTGATGGTAACAGTTGCTGCTTCTGGTTGAAACTGTTTTGTGAAATATTGAGTTACCTTTTAAACAACAAAATCACATTAGCATACAGCTGATCTTGTTACGTTTCCTCATACATGCAGATGTCACTATGCCTCCTCAGAAAGAGCTCAGATTTTTAAAAGAGTTTAAATAGAAAAAACAAAGTGATCATACACATAACATGTTATAGTACAGCTCACTGTGCCACAGGGGAAAAAAAAAAAATTACAGAACTGCGACGATAATGTGGAGCCAATATTACCTTATCATGCCCTTTAGTCGTCATCTTGTACCCCCAGAGATGGTGTGACCAATTGAGCAGAGGTGTTAGAGGATAAACAAGTGCATGGTAAAGTGCTTTGAGATAAGTGGGTTCTGGTGCACATTTGTTTTTTTGTTTTAGTATCAGCCAAAACACAGTATTTGGGGCGATTTTAAAATTTTTATATTATACAGTATATATAATACAGAAAATGTGTGTACCAAAGAAGCTACTTCAGAATTTTATACAACATGGAAGTGACCAATCTTGCTTCCCTAAACATTTCAAGTTAACGGCTAACTTCAGCCGTTTGAGAGGTGATTTTACATATGCCCCAAAATGGCCATGTTCAGCATTATACTTTTTCACTTCAAAGAATTTCATATTTCTTTGAGTATTGATACTAAAATTGGTATAAGCTTCTATAAGCATTTGACCTGTTAAAATTGTTTCTTCAACCTTGTCAAATTTTATGTCAAATTCATACACTTTTTCAGGTTTATGTCTTTTCACATGAAATCTAAATTGGCCAAATTTCATCTGAATGACAATTAAGATAATTGAAAGATGTGAACTCAAGAAAGTTACAAACACTACATAGAAGGGCAAATGCTAACAAATGTTTTTCTTTTTATCTGATAAAAATGTGTATGCATATTTACAAATAACGGCATATGATATATTCTGAAAATTGAATTTATACACTTTAGCACTAATACCATGTTTTGGCCATATGCATAACTTAACATAAATCTAATACTCTGCTGTGCATTGCTGGAATGTTACAGGCACACTGAGCTGACCTTGTGCCTCCCTTTTAATCTTGATTTAAACCTTCAACCATGATGATGCACTGTGTACTTCCATGGCCTCAAAAACTATAACAACTGTGTGATGTAATCTTGTTAAAACGGACAAGAATCTTGCAGAATCAAAGGCACAAAGAACTGATCCTGCTTTGAGAGTGAATCCGGCTTTACCATAGTATTAGATCAGTGTTCCTAAGCAAGTGGCTTAGGAAGTTAGAATTTGGATACCGTTTCTTAATGAACCATATAGAAAATGTGTACAATACCAATTCATTTCAGTAGAAATAGTAACAGAAGGACACCATGGGCAATTTGCTGTGAAGGGTTTTATTTATGAGAGGGTATGCTCACAAACATCAGATCGACCATGGCAAACATGGAAAGCGATGACCTCCAAGGTGAGTTTTACTTGCAGGGGGGCCAAACCAGAAATTGCTTTAACTTACAAGGAACACTAAATAATGCGCTATAGAAAGAGAAAACTCCTGAGATGTCTAAACGTATCCAACAATTTCTCATTAAATCCTTGTCTTCTTAATCCTCTTCCTAAGCCTTGATTGGCTTCATCCTGCACTTCTAATGCTTTCCATTTTCTTTATCCTGACCCGTTCTGTATTATATGAGGGTATTTTTTTATTTTATTTCAGCATGCAAACATTAATCAATCACAATGAAAGCCTCGCCTCAAGGCAACGTCTGTGACTTGAAACACAGAAATACACTTGAAATAGAAACTGAGGCAGGTCGATCATGAGCAACAAGGCTTCCCTGGAACGTTAACACTTTTTTTCGATTTTATCGAACAAAGACATGGAAAAATGGGCTGGATAATATCATGACTTCCCACACAAACACACAGTCAGTCATATAACTAGAGGCACCCAAAATAAAAAGGACCTAAACTGTAAAAATTTCAACAGATTCCTAATTACTTTCAAAATTTCTTACTCGTATTATTTATTTTTCTAAGTTTCTCTGGAACAAAAAAAAACAAACAAAAAAAACCCCATGAAATTAACAGTGTATTTACAGATATAATCACAATCTTTTTAAATCCGAATGAAACGCAAACGCTCAAATTACCCAAAAGTGAAACTTGAACAAGAAAGGCTAGGCCTTTTTGTATAGTGTTCCTCATCTATGACGAGGTTAAACGAGGTACTTTACCCTCATGCTTTCTCTCTCTGGGGAAAAAATTATAAATCAAGCCTATAATATCAAGGAAATCGTCATTGCTGGGTGGAAACCTTGTATGTCCCTATTTGGTCTTTTTTTTCATATCTCAAAGATATTAGTTTCCCTTTATGTCTGCCTGTGAGATTTACAAATATTTAATCAATAAAAATTATCAAGAGCTTGTGACTAAATCTCATAACTCCACTGGAACTTCAAACTGCCTGCAGGTTTTCTTTTCTTCCTGACATACACATCATAGGTTTCCACCCATCAGCTAGGATGTGGAAAATATAATTATTAATGTTTGGATGCAATTTGAGAAAGAGAGAACATGTCATAATTTAAAAAAGTATGAACCTTCTCGAGTCCTCTTTCCTCCATTGCTTATGATTATACACAAGTCCAGTTAAAGTCAACAGATTACAAAATTTGTGAAACAAAACGTCAAAAGTTAAGGACCTAGAAGACAACTATTAAGAGAGAGAGATACTTTCTTCAGACAGCCAGAAGTGGCCAACGCAGGCCCTTTCTGTGAGGCGCGGTTGGTGAATGTGGCGCCCTCTGGTGGAGCTGTCAGTCTTGTTTATTTACATCTTTGATGGCCCTGAGCCGCTCCAGCAGCGGAGGGTGGGAATAGTGCCACATCGAGAAGACCCAATCTGCCACCGGAAAGCCCAGGTTGTCTTTGTTTAGCTTGATGAGGGCCGAGCAGAGCTCAGTCGATCGGCCCATGGCTCTTGCGAACGCGTCTGCTTGGAACTCGAATCTGCGACTCAGCACAGTCAGGCAGAACGTCAGGAGCTGAAGAAGTGAAATATAATTGAGGAGCAGGGAAAGAGAGAACATTAGGTCCAATTATTCAGTCTGAAGATGCCCAAAACAATGAACAATGTGTCTAATATAAATCTACGTTAATCATTTAAAATTATACATTTTGTCACATTTATTTAGATTCTCAGATCAAGCAGCTTTCAGCAACATAATACACAATAATCTATAAATAAGCATGGACTAAATATTTCCAATGTTATAGGAAAATAATTAATGACAAGTTGGTATGATGTGGTGTAACATTAACATGCACCCATCATGCATAGCGTCCACTGTACAAGCCTCTGGAGGTAAGGTTATGATCTGCGGTTGCTTTAGTTGCTCAGGTCTAGACTCAGCAACATTATGTGCCAATAAAATGAAGTCTATGGAGTTTTTCTCCCCCCTTTGTCATATTCCCTGATTCAAATTGTGAAAGTCATTTTCTCGTGTGAATCGGCCAGCACACACTGATTAAAAAGGCGGTTGAACAAAATACTTGCATGTGTCACTTCTTTTTCTAAATTCTAAAGCACACAAATTGATCGACCACCTCTACATGAGCCGAGGCCCAATCACAAAAGCCTGTGCACACACCGTAGACGGAACAGACTGATTTATTATACCTCATTGTATGGGGAGAAGATGAACTGGAAGATGATCAGGAGCCCGATGAGAGTCGGCTGGCTGTCGTAGAAGCCAAAAGCCATGAAGAGCTCTTTCCGGCCAATCAGAGCAGCGAACAGGAAAAAGCAGAGGAAGGAGTTCACCTGTAAAGGTCAAATGAGAAATAAATTCCAGGTGGAATATGGTTTATTCAGGACATGATGAATTGTTCCGACAGTCTGTGTTCAGCTCCCCAGAGGAGCCTCAGTCTGTGTTCTGAATTATAACGTTTAAAAGATGGTTGTCTAGCTGCTAACAGTTGCAGTGTCTGCTTGAAAAGAGAAACGAAAAGAAAACAGAAATCACAGACATGAAACATTATATTATACTATCCAAGAGGAGGTGTTCAGTGAACGATAAAAGTACAAGTATGTATCATTATCATTGTCGCATGGATTATTTTCAGCAAGACTGAAGAAATAACACATGCTCAGTTTAACACTAGTTTAAAATCTCAGGTGTTATCTGCACATAATTTCTAGCTCACCTGGCTAATGATGATGTGCTTCACAGTGTGGCCCAGTTTCCAGTGTCCCAATTCGTGGCCAAGAACTGCCAGAACCTCAGAGTTACTGCAGCCTTGCTTCTTGTGCTAGAAAACAATAATAAATAAACACTATTTTGGAGTGTAAAGCAGTATCATAGAAACACAATTAATATTAATAATTATTATAATTATACTAAAAATAAATAAAACAATATAGAAGAATATACATCAACACTTCAGGTAAACTGTGCTAAAGTATTTACTGTGAAAAAGTATTTGCCCCTTCTGGAAATCCTGTATTTTTACATATTTGTCACATGTAATTGTTTTAAATACTCAAACTACCTTTAACTTAAAGCAAAGGCAACCAGAGTAAACACAACATTTTTATTTCATTTATTGAAGGAAAAAAAAAAAAAAAAAAGTTAGCCAACACCAACAAGTATCCAGCCCTCTGTCAAGAATTCTACAGTGCTGTAGTATACATTATTTAGTTTATCAGAAATCACTTCAGGTCTGTTATTCTGTAGTTCTTGAGTACTGACTTTAGGTTGAAGCTTGGTCTCTTCTACCGTCTCCTCGTTCTTGTCCTGTTCGGAGGTGGAGTCTCCATCAGTTTTCTTGTTCAGAGGTGAGTAATCTTCCAACAGCGTGTCGAACAGAACAATGCGCTTGTTCTTGAAGAAACCGTAGAAGTAGGCGTTGCTGTGTGAGGATCTTTTGGAGCCTGGGAAGTGATGGTGGAAAATGAAAAAAAGTCCCTAGGTAGGTTATATAATTGTAGATTTTTTTTCCAAGCTGATGATTTAATAATAAAAAAAGGCACTCAAACATTCATAGGCAAATACCCAAACTGCATAACACGCCAATCAATAGTGTGAAAAATTCAATAGGTAAATCATAGGTAAAGTGTTGAGTTAATTTGATTGTTGGTGTTGTGATTTTTCAATAGGGTTCAAAAGAACTAAAATTAACTTTGTGATTTGTCTTAAGAAGTTACATTTCTTACATCAACAATTCAAGTTACACAGCATTTTAATGCATAATAGATACAAGTTACATGCATTTCAATGCTCTATTATGCATTGAAATGCTGTGTAACTTGAAATTTTTTTTCCTGACAATCTGCTGCTCCACCCTCCAGTGCAGTAGGTGGCGGTATTGTACTAACCGCTCCATAAATCCAAAAGAAGAAGAGAAGATACTAGTGCAAAATGCATGTATTGGCAGAAAATGGAAGCAGGTTCTATATTCTTATTTTTTTTAAATTATCATTTAAAATGTATATATATTTGCATCTGAGTGGGTCAAATGTTGCATTGCTTCATAATCCTGCAGGTGGTGTGCTACAAACTATTGCACAGAAGAAAAAAAAAAAAATATATATATATATATATATATATATATATATTACAGTTTGATACATACTTATAATAAATAATAATAATAATAATAATAATAATATCAAAATTGAATATTAATAAAATCATGATACAGAATTTTAGATATTGTGATAATGTTGTATCGGCTAGTAACTGGTGATTACTATAATTAGAACTTTATTTAAATAATTAGAATTTAAAAAGTGTAAAATAATTTAAAAAGCATAAATTGATTCTGAATTAATTTCAGAATCAACAAATGGCAGATGAAACTGCATAAGTGATTAAATCGGACAGCTCTAGTGTTCTAGTGTGCACAGCCTGATCGGTTTCAAAATCACTGTTTTCCTCTGTTCCTTTTAATATTCACGTCTGTGTAATGATTTTACACTTCCAAAATACCTTCTACCACATAGATCTTGGTGAGCGGGAAGCTGATGGACTTGGCCATGCTTTCGATGTCCGTCTTCAGCTCTCCTTCTGGCAGCGGGGTGAACTTATCAAACAGCGGGGCGATGTAGTCGGCGTAGATGGTCACCAGAATCTGCACGTTGGAGAGACAGGAGGAAGAGGAGGAGAAAATGGGGTCTGATCAGCATGTTTGATTGAAGGCTGTTTTTTTCCAACTCCCAAAACATATTTACACGTAATCCTATGATGAGTGGAAGTTTTCATAAAGTTTAGATCAGCTGTCACGGTGAAGCTTTTCATAATATCAGTGAATCAGTGCACTTTTTGGAGGACAGTTGGAGGACCCTATTATAATAATATTATTTATTATTATTATTCAAAGTGTTTGTTATTATATGAATATAGGGTGAAAAATGCTGACAGAATTACCCTGTCAATACTGCAATATTAAAGGACAATAAATGTTATTGTATCAGCAATCTATTCGGGAATGACATGACAGCGGTGGGTCAGCATTTAAATATAAGAATTCACATTCTGGCCAAGACACTTCCTAAACTTTGGGTAATTTTCTTGTTTTCTCCAGAAAAGTGCTGGTGTGCAAAAAGGAAAAACATCGTCATCCAATATTCAGCTAGCCAGCTAACTAGCTTGCACTCTAGATTAGATTCAATTATTATGATTAACAAAGCAGATGAAATACAGATTGGTGTAACTCTGAACCTTAGGATTATACTTGTTAATAAGTCATCATTAATTGATCCATAGCCATGACTTATTTAACTGATTAAAATTAATTATCTGATAATGTTTGTTTTAAATAATATTTCTCTGTAGCTTACAAATCTATTAAGCAATACACCACAAGAGGGCACATTTGCAGTGCAGGAGAAATCATAGATTTTTCTTATGTTTGTTTAAACTATTTGGGCTTCATTAATTCGTCTTGCTTAACACTTAACAAAATAACTTTTTTTTTTGGATTGTGGCAATAGAACTGTTTAAATACTGTGAAAAATATGTTATCACTAATTATTAATTATTAATGATTAATCAATTATTGATTGTTACAGAAAAACATGTGAAATTTGCAACCCTGATAAGGAGGATTTGAACAAAGGAAAAAAAAAAAAAGTGTTAAAGCAACATTATCTTTCTTCCTCTCAGCTCAGTTGTAAGTTGCTTTGGATAGAACCAACTGCCAAAGGAATGAATGTAATATGGAAATGCAATGCAGTCCAAACCACAATAATTGATTGCCACCACCTTGAATAATCCCAGTCAGCACAAATAACTTGTGTTTATATAATACAATGCGATTATACTGGACATCAATCGAGATAGCGACTAACCAGAGAGACGACGAGTGTGAAGAGCCAGGCGTAGATAAAGAAATAATCTCCGCCGATCTTTATGATGTAGAGGAGCAATGAGGTCACAGGCAGCAGAATGCACTGAGTCACTACAAACTTCTTTAGGGCATCTTTCAGGAAGAAGCCTAACGTCTGAGGATAAGGAAAGACAAAGATACAAAAAAAAAAAAAAAAAACCATAGGGGATGAATTAAAGTTTTACATTTTCCTCCCATTCATGTGACATTGTGTACGCATCCCTGAAACCTATTTTGGACGACACTTCTAGTCAAACTATGTTAAATAGAATATAACATTTACAATTCATAGCTAGAATGTAAGAATTAAATGTAACTAACCCTAAATGCGACCACTATGGATAGCACGACTTGTTGTGTTTTAATACATTAAGAGAATTGTAACTTTGGGATTATTTTCCGTTGCTCTACACTTTTCCAACTTTCTTGCATACGAAGTGCTGCGGATGTTTTTCTGACCTGCTGGTTAAAGCCATGCTTCTCCTCGATGACGAAGGTGCTGTAGAGACTCCAGGGCAGACCCGTGACCGCGCTGAACAATGTCGCAAGTAACAAGAAGGCCAGCGACTGGGAGATCTGCAACAGCCAACGCATACAGTAAGTTGTTTATTTTAAATCCGGTCAAGCTAGACAAATGCTCAGGATTTGAGGAGGAATCTCATTTGATCTGCACTATTTGCTGACAGTAAGAGGAAGATAAATGAGCTCAGACGTACCTCGTACTCCGGGCCGAGGCCGAAGCGCCCGGTCAGGGTTCCTGAGATCTTCCAGAGAAACGGGATGCCTCCAAACAGCAGGATGAGCTACAGGGAAAAAACAAACAAAACCGAAACCATTAATCCAGTCAAAACGCCAGTTCTAACACACCAAATTCAACTGGAAAATAAATAGAAATAAATATAATTTAATGTGGAAATATGCACCACAATATTCTAAAAAGCTTAAACATACTTATCAATAGAATCAAAAATCTATTAAGTACCAAGATTCTTGTGTGGCAATTAATGTATCGCCACCACATCGAAAATGTTTATTTTATACAAGTTTGTATTTGAGGTGGTAAAATGTTGCAGGTCCTCTACAGTCCTACAGGTTACAAGAAAATTCACTTACTGTATAAGATGAATTAAACACTTCAGTTACTGATAAAAGAAATTGTTGATTGATTGTGTTAATTCACTATCACTTTATACTTAAAATGTATTAAATTATATAAATATAACGTGTAACAAAATGATCACAGTATGGTATTTCTGTTCACATCATGCAGACACAGTGAACTTAGCTTAGGGCTGGAGATGAACGCTTTATACTCGTGATATTAGAACCTCACCGTTCCCTCAGTCTCAGAGTAAAGTCCAGACCAGAACCCGAAGTTACTCTTGTCCAGCTGGTAGAGGCGTGACTTCTCAAACGTCTCAGGGTCCATAATCTTCCCCAGCTCGGCAGGCACATGCGTGGCCAACTTGTAGATCCTCCTCTGAGAGGGCAAAACACAAGTGTTGGCAAAATACACACTTTAAAAAAAAATCTACTGTGAAATCATAGAAATCAGCATTATTAGATCAGATGCTATGAATTACTATAACCAGCTGGCACTGATGAGATCGTGTCATAGATCATAGACACATCAGTGGTACAACTGGTGTGACATTTTGAACTTGCGCCAGAAACCAAACAGAAAGGAAAATGGGGGAAAAAGAGAGTGAGGAAACGACTGTTTATAGCTATTATATAATAAGTCACACACATACTCAGCTCTTCTTATCTGATTTGTTTTGACCCTCTAACATTTTTTTTTGCATATACAGTATTGTGTGAAAGCACCATAGTAACCTAGTACAAATTTTGTTTCATGTATTTATTTATTTATTATGTACAAAACCATTCTCTATTTCCAATTATGCCTTCAAAATGAATAAAGAAGTACCATTACAGAAAAATATTTGCATGCCAGCAATGAAAGCAACATATTACATGAGAGACCAGTTTTTAGATGGAAACTAAAAAATAAAATAAAATAAAAATCACTAGTGTAGTCTCCTGGGTTTTGTGTGCAGAATAGAAAGAAGCAAGTATGAAAAGGTTACCAGAAGAACTCATTCTCCAGCACTCTCAGTAAAACCTACCAGCTGTTTTACTTACAGAGGCATATTTGCTTATGGTTTTTTATTTGTTTGTGCCCAAGAGATTTGCACAGTACTATAATATATATGTTTTTTGTTTTCCTTTTTCTGGTCACAGGAACAACCGAAAACAACCATAAAAACATGTGATCTTATGAATCTGCTCTATTTTGTTGCCTATGTGACCCATTTTAGAATTTTTGGCTCAGTCATGTTTGTATAGTTAAAATTTTATCAAATTCAGTTCCTCATATTGCCTCGTTTGTGCTAAAATAAAAATAAATCTCATTCTATATTGCACAATCCTGACTCCGTATATACAGAGTCTAAAAAAATGTATACACACTTCAGGGAAAGAACAATA
>JAQMYJ010000005.1:5844528-5855460 GCA_030014305.1 Clarias laeviceps
CAAGTTTTAGGTTTCAATTACTATGAATAAAATGTATTTCTTTTATCACTTCTAGTTTTATTGGATTGTAAAAAAAAAGTTCCCGTTTTTTTTTTGTCACCTTGTATAATAAATGCAAAAATTAAATCTATGAATATAAGACGACCCTTCATTTTTAGATGGAAATAAATTTTAGGGGAAAAAGAGATTGGACTGACTGTCTCTTGGTATATCCCTGTTTCCATATTTCTCTCTCTCTCTCACACACACACAGGTTCGTTTGTCAATGGCAGCTCTTTGGCTCTTTTGGGGAAGCTGATGGTCAGTGCTGCATTCAACATTGTGTATGTGTACACATCAGAACTTTACCCCACTGTCATCAGGTATACACACACACACACACACACACACACACACACTAGCCCGCTCATTCCTACAGGGGAATGTTAGATTAGATACTGCATTGCAAGCGCTCACAAAGCAATTGAACTATGAAGTCTGCGATATTGTCTAGATGTTTGTCTAGATATGTGTGTGTGTCTCTGTGTGTGTTTCAGGAACGCAGGACTGGGTGTCTGCTCCATGTCTTGTAGGGTCGGAGGAATTTTGGCCCCATTTATTCCTAGTATGGTAAGTACCGTGCAATATGTACATCACAAGCATTTGCATATAGTGTTTAAAGGTGTACTATATGTAATTCCTTCATACGTTCATGGCCACTTTAACAGCATTACACATGCTCATTTATCATTTGGCAGCAACACAGGGCGTAAAATCCTGAAAATATAGATTTAGTTAATGATCACATCAGACATCTTTTTTACAATCTTCAGCTGTCCAGTTGTTGCTTCTGCACCCATTACAGCATCAGACTCCATTAATGCGCTTTGGCGCCCTTGTTGAACCCAAATCTCAAAGTTAATCTCCCAACATGTGCAATTTTAACCACCTATGTCAGTTAATAAAAATATTATGCCTACTTTTGCATTACTTTCGGTACAGCCCTCACATTAATGATGACATAACATTTGTGTTTTGTTGATCGTTCAGAAAGTGCTGCATGCGTCCATGCCGTTCATAGTGTTTTGTCTGACTGGTGTGTCAGCCGGAGCCACAGGACTTCTCCTCCCAGAAACACTCAACAAGCCAGTGGCCGAGACGCTGGAGGAACTCTCTGCCCCGGCTTATCAGCGGATCTTAGACACACAGGTAGCATTGGCTCCGCCCATACCAAGTGGTATTGTTACTCAGCGTTGTGGACGCTCTAATGTGGGTTGTTTTTCACAGGTTCATCTGCTGGCGGATGAGCACTTGACGAGTCGGAGAGGATCTGATAGTGAATGATATGCTCACACAGAAGATGCACAGAAGACTCTTATTTGTGAATATCATGCCATATCGACTTGTTCTGTGCCAACCTGATTCACAGAAAGTGTGTGTGAGCGTGCGCTTAGTGCCTTCTGTGAACACTGAGGGGATCAACAAAAAAAGTGAAAAATGCATTTCAGCAGAAGAGGACGTGACCATCTCTCATTCCGTTTCACAATCATGCCATTGATGCTTCTGCTAATGAACCATTTCTGACTGATACCTTTGTATTGCAAACAGCGTTAGCTCACTATTATCACATTATTACCAATTACCAATTTACATAATGGATGTGCTTCAGAAAGCACTACAACATTAACACTACACACTACAGAATTGTGGAATATTTATAAATGCCTCTCGTCAGTTGTGACAGATGGAGAGGTATGTACATATATATATATATATCTGTATATGTTGCATATATCTTGGGGTTGTCTCTGAATTGGGAGGAGAATAATTTAATAATAAAAATCATTGAGAAATGAAAAGAGAGGATTTTTTTAAAATGAGAAATACCACTAAAGCTATATTCATTTATGAATGTGCTTAAAAGAGATAAATATTACATTAAATACTAAATATACAGTATGTATGTAACCAATCATAATGCAGAAATCTGGATTTGTTGGAAAAAGTGGCAAGCCTAACCTAACCACAGAATTGGGGATTAAGCAGGATTGAGCAGGAACAATTTGCACATGTCAAAAGGTTATATTCTGTTCAAATGCTTTGAGCATGTAAACACACATCTTATTAGATCAGACTAAATATTTCTAGTTAACTGTGATATTCTTTTATAATACGTAAATTTTACCTCTGCCAAAATATGGGAATGATGTGGCAAAAATGTAGAACTCTCAAAATCTAGTCTAGATCTGAGCAACTGAAGCAACCCCAGATCATAGCACTGCCTCCAGAGGCTTGTACAGTGGACGCTATGCATGATGGGTGCATCACTTCATGCACTTCCCGTCTTACCCTGATGCATCCATTACTCTGGTATAGGGTCAATCTCATCAGACCATATGATCTTTTGTATTTGTTACTAAGTATAAATATCGGACTTTGGAGTAATGAAAAAGGTCATGTGGTATTAAATAATTTCACAGTACTGGTTTTGTTTGGGTGACATACCAAGCATGCCTTGGCTTTCTTATAAAGATCATGCTAACAAGCATGGTGGTCAAAACAGTCTGTTTGTATAAAGGGTAAATATTTCTAGTTAACTGTGATATCCTTGTAAAGTGGTGTCATGCTTATCATGGAACAGTTGATGATTAACTGCATGCAGATAAGTTTTATCAGTTCAGTCTACAATCAGAAACCTTCTGTAGAAATTCCAGTTCTGCACCTCCAGCTGAGAGAAATATTTAAATGTAATTTTTACACTTTTCATTTTGGGGTTAACGTATGTAATTTCAAGAACTATGTGGAGTAAATAGCTAAATTGCTGCTGCACAATAATTAATTCTACGTATTCAAAATAATTTCTTCCAATTAAAAAACAAAACAAAAGAAAGCCGCCAAATGATTAATTGGCATTAAAAAAAAATTAGCAACACCTTAAAAATTCTAGATTAGTGACATGCCATATCAACTGGACGACTTTTTCCTCTTAGTTCTACTAAAATATGACATGACTCAACCTCCAGAAAACCTCATCTGGATGGCTGAGAATCTTCATAGACATTAGTGACATGCGTTAATGCATTAATATTGACAGCCCTACTTTAAACCAAACTCTAATTCTGTTAATGGTAGAAAGGGGGATTTCAAGATTTTTAGCTATTTGTCTCTGGACTCATACTGAGCCACAATCCATCCTCTTTGAAAATCTGTATTTAATTTGAAATTTTTACTTCTGTGGTTGCTTAAAGAACGGTGGTGAAGTGGTTAGCACTGTCGCCTTGCACCTCTAGGGTCCGTGTTCGATTCCCAGCCAGATTTGTTTCCCGTCTTTGTGTGCATGGAGTTTACATGTTTTCCCCGTGCTTGGTGGGTTTCTTCCGGGTACTCCGGTTTCCTCCCACAGTCCAAAGATATGCAGGTTAGGCTAATTGGCGTTCCCAAAATTGCCCGTAGTGTGTGTATGTGTGTGTGCCCTGTGATGGATTGGCACCCTGTCCAGATTGTACCCTGCCTCGTGCCCTAAGGCTCCTGGGATAGGCTTCAGTTTCCTGCGACCCTGAATACAGGATAAAGCGGTATAGAAGGTGAGTGAGTGAGTAGTTGCTTAAAGGTGGGTCTAATTCCAAACAAGAAGGGAACAAATAGTAGGTACTATAACAGCAAAAAATTCTAGACAAACATTTGCTTTCATTTTATCATACAATGCCTTGCAAAAGTATTCATCCCCCCTGAACTTTTCCACATTTTGTCACCTTACAACCACAAACGTAAATGTAATTTATTGGGATTTTATGTGATAGACCAACACAAAGTGGCACATAATTGTGAATTGTAAAGAAAATGAAAAATGGTTTTCTAAATTTTTTTTTTTTTTTTTTTTTACACAAATAAAACACTGAAAAATGTAGCATGTATTTGTATTTAGCCCCTTTTAGTCTCATACTCCTAACTAAAATCAAGCAGGACCAATTGCCTTCAGAAGTCACCTAATTAGTAAATACAGTAGAGTCCAGCTTGTACAGCTGTTCTGTGAAGCCCTGAGAGGTTTGTTAGAGAACATTAGTGAACAAACAGCATCATGAAGCCCAAGGAACAGACAGGTCAGGGATAAAGTTGTGGAGAAGTTTAAAGCAGTTATTGAAAAAATATCCCAAGGTTTGAACATCTCACAGAGCACTGTTCAATCCATCATCCGAAATTTTTGGCCATCTACCCAAACTGACAGGCTGGGCAGGGAAAGCATTAATGAGCGAAGCAGCCAAGAGGCCTGTAGTAATTCTGGAGGAGCTGCAGAGATCCACAGCTCAGGTGGGAGAATCTATTAGTCATGTACTCCACAAATCTGGCCTTTATGGAAGAGTAGCAAGAAGAAAGCCATTGTTGGAAGAAAGCCATAAGAAATCCCATTTGCAGTTTGCGACAAGCCATATGGGGGACACAGCAAACAGGTGGAAGGAGGTTCTCTAGTCAGATGAGACCAAAATTGAACATTTTTGTCTAAATGCAAAACACTACATGTGGTGGAAAACTAACACTGTAAATGGTGGTGCCAGCATCAGGTTGTGGGAATGATTTTCTTCAGCAGGGACAGGGAAGCTGGTCAATCCTGATGAGACGATGGATGGAGCCAAATACAAGGCAATCTTAGAAGAAAACCTTAAAAGAAAAAGGTCAGCAAAAGACTTGAGACTGGGGCGGAGATTCACCTTCCAGCAGGACAATGACCCAAACCATACAGCCAGAGGTATAATGGAATGATTTAGATCAAAGCATATTCATGTGTTAGAATGGCCCAGTCAAATTCCAGACGTAAATCCAATTGAGAATCTGTGGCAAGCCTGGAAAATTTATGTTCACAGACGATCTCCATCCTAACTGAGCTTGAGCTATTTTGCAAAGATGGAAGGGCAAAAATTTCATTTTCTAAAGCAACCAACTAAAGCAACCCCAGATCATAACACTGCCTCCAGAGACTTGCGTACACTGGGCACTATGCATGATGGGTGCATCACTTCCCTTCTTACCCTGATGCATCCATCACTCTGTAATAGGGTCAATCTAGACTCATCAGACCACATGACCTTTTTCCATTGCTAGGGAGCATACATATTGGACTTAGGAGTAATGAAAAAGGTCATGTGTTGTTCATCATTTCACAGTAATGGTTTTGTTTGGGTGACACCTTGTTGTGAAAGGAGCCATCTTAACAAACATTGTGGTCAAATCTGATTGTATAAATACTAAATATTTATCCTTTTATAGTATGTAAATTTTACCACTGCCAGAATATGAAAATAATGTTGCAAAAATGCCATTCCCCCCGCCCATTAAAAAAATAAATAAACAAAAAAAGCCACTTCCCAACTGTGTTTGAGTGATGGCACTTAGTTAGAACCAAGTAACCCAGTGTAAGTGTCTATCCAATAATGGAAACTTCAAGGCACTTTTTGTAAGTTGCTCTGGATAAGAGCGTCTGCCAAATGCCTATATGTAAATGTTAAAATGTAGAACTCTCAAAATGAGCATATTATTATTATTTTACAATAAAAACAACTGATCATGTGTACCTGTGCTATTCTTTTGACTATGTGATCCATTTTTATTGATTTATTTTTGCTCAGTCATGTTTGTATAGTTGGTTAAAATGAACAATTGACAAACTGCAATTGTCATATTGCCCAACTGCTTCCCTTCATCAGTACCAAAGATGCTGAAACTGTCATCCATGCATTCGTCTCATCACGCATTGATTTCTGTAATGCCCTTTTCGTTGGTCTACCTGCCAGCTCCATCTCCAGATTACAATATATTCAAAACTCTGCGGCTAGAATACTCACTCATACCAAACGCTCTGCTCATATAACCCCAATCTTGTATGATCTCCATTGGCTCCCACCCTACCGTATTAAATTCAAAATTCTTCTCCTTATTTTTAAATCTTTAAATGGCTTAGCTCCCTCTTATCTTTGCAATTTGCTTGTCCCATACATCCCGACTCGCTCACTACGTTCTTCCAATTCTGGCTTTTTCGCTGTCCCTCTGTACCGCCTTTCTTCAATGGGAGGCAGATCATTTAGTGTTATTGTACCCAAACTTTGGAATTCTCTACAACGCTCACTCCGTTCTGTTAATAACATCTCAGTGCAATGTTAATAATGCACATTTAAATCCTTACTCAAAAGTCACTTGTTTTCCAAATGTTACACCTCTCATCTGATAAACTGACCCCTTTGTTTGATCCACCTGTCCTCTGCATGTTTGTCTCTTAGATCTTATTTTGTATTTCCAGTTTGTTTGTTATATTTGATTTTTTGTATGTTTGTTGATTTAATGTTTCTCTACATGAGTACTTCAATGTCTGTTCGTATTATCTCTTTTTGTTACATTCATTGTTAAGTGTCCTTGAGCTCTGAAAAGGCTCTATAAAAAAATAATTATTATTATTAACAATATGGATGTCATTCTATATTTATAAAAAAACAGCAAAACAAATAATGGCTAAAATGCTTTGAGCTGTAACAAATTAAATTGAATTGAAATTGAAATCTCTCGAATGGTAAAGAGATTTGCTCCTATAGTGGTGCCCATGTTTGTTATCTACTTTTCAACATGGCTAATGCAACTGGCTAACACATGCTTCAGCAAAATGTCTTTCTACTGTTTTGAATACATGCAGAGTGAATGAGTGCAGCTGCCATTTGTCATTTATTAGACGTGCTGTTACACTGAGGTAGTTATTGATACTTACTGACATCCAAGGGTCTCCAGTAAGTGCAATAAAATATAGCTACTGCCTCACTTTTACAGCCTTTTTAGTCTCTTACATTTAATGTATCCTTGTAAAACTAGTTTCCCATGAAGGTAGTTTGAGCACACAACTTTAGTTTTTATCCAAACATACATCTAGAAGCTTTTTATAATGAAACTTGCCATTCAGCACACCTGGTGATGATTCCTCGGTCATCTTCTTATCTGCGTTAAATGTGTCAATTATCTCACACACTATTGATGGGTCATTCATGAACAATTCATTCTTTTTGAATGAGTCGTCTCAGAGAGTGATTCGTTTGTTTTTTTTCGACTGGGCGCGCATGCGCCAGCATCGCAAAACCTCCATAGGTTATGTACAAGAAAAAAAAAGAGAAGTTACCTCTCAAGTCGTGGTCTGAATCGTTCGTTCTTTTGTCACATGAGTCCCACAGACGCTATGTAGTGCATTACACAGGAAACAGAATTGAGCGGTTCTTCTAATTGGTCTTCTGGTCCGAATCGTTCGTTCTTTTTTCATGTGACTCTTATAGACGCTAATAGAGTAAAAGAACGAACAATTCGGAGCAGAAGATATGATGGTGAGCTGCTCATTCTGTTTATCATAATATGTCCTTAACTGCATTGTAATATTTTCATTACTGGATCTATTACCAAAATTCGCCAAATTGGGGGTCTGTTTATTGAAAATGCAACATTTTATTTTATTTCTGATCAAAAGTACGAAATGAACTAAATGACTCAAAAAACAATTTGTTCATTTTGATGAAAGAGATTCAAAGAACCAAGTCAATAAAATGATCCATACTTCCTATCACTATCACACACTGCCGGGTAACTGTGCTGCCATTATGGGAAGCCATTAGAGACGAATTTTATCATATGATTAATTTGTGTTAAAAAATCGCCATGTGTTAAAAATTATAGATTAATCACACGAGTTAACGTGTTCATATTAACAGCCCTACTTTAACCTGAACATTAATACTGTTAATGGTAGAAAGGGGGATTTCAAGATTTTTACCTATTTGTCTTCTTTGACACACTCATACTGAGTAAAAATCCAACCTCTTTGAAAATCTGTATTTAATTTGGAATTTCCACCGCTGTGCTTGCTTAAAAATGGGTCTATTCCAATCTAACAAGAAGGAAAAAAGATAGCCACAATGTTCCTGAGCCTAGACCTGAGCAACTGAAGCAACCCCAGATCATAACACTTGTACAGTGGACACTATGCATGATGGGTGCATCACATCATGTGCTTCCCTTCTTAACCCGGAATAGGCTTAATCTGAACTCATCAGACCATGTGACCTTTTCCAACGCTACAAAGTCCAATATTTTTGCTAGGAAATATAAATATTGGACTTTGGAGTAATGAAAAAAGTCATGTGGTATTCAATCATTTCACAGTAATGATTTTGTTTGTGTGATATTCCAAGCATGCCTTGGCTTTCTTATAAAGATCTGGCAAACGTCTTGTTGTGAAAGGAGTCAGTTTAACAAGTATGGTGGTCAAAACAGTCTGCCTGTATAAAGACCAAATATTTCTAGTTAAGTGTGATATCCTCATAGAGATAACAAGCTTTATCAGTTCAGTCTGCAATCAAACGCCTGGTGTAAAAATGTCAGTGATGCACCTCCAACTGCAAGAAATATTTAAATGCAATTTTCACACCTTACACTTTGGCAGTACCATATGTCAAAAAAAAAAAATCAAATCTATGATTAAATAATCAGTAGGGAGTTCAAGTCAAACCGGGACTCTTGATTCTGTAGAATACCAATACTTATAAATACTTTATTTCTCTATATAATCCCCTGGTACACTAATGCACTTATCCCCAGCATTTCGATAGTGCTTTGATACCTTCATGGTAGAACGTATTCTCAGAATGCTGGAGTCATGATTAGACTTCCTGCATCACATCTAAAACTCTGGCCTCCCAAGATCTCCTTTATCTTTTCCAAACATGTGGAAATGGCTTGGAATGAGGTCAGGACTGTACGGGGGCTGCAAGATGATGAATCACAGGTGAGAAATAGAAAAAGTAGATCAGTTAAAGATGAAGTTTTGTCTTTAAATGACTCCAGGGTGGTAAAATTCACTTGCCAGGTCAGCACTGTTATTTCAGCTGTAAAAATATTAAATGTTCCCATTTAAAATGTTAAGTTTAGTTATTCTAATCAATATCTATTAGTGCAGGTGTTTGTTTGCATTGAGCAAGTAGCTTATTAGTAGCTTATTTCAAAGTCAAACCTTGCAGTATCTAATCTGACACATAACTGACCATAACTTCACTTCTACTAAACATTTTGATTTCATTTCTGGTGCAGGTTCAACTTCAGGCAAATACAAGATAAGTTTAAAAGTTAAACTGGAGGACACTTAGCACCTGTGGACTATTGTGTATGTGAACTTTGGCTGGAATTTCATTTCCCAGGGTGCACCTGTGTCACATGGTTTTTGATTGAGATCACTTGTGGCTTGTTTGGCCATAGGTGTATAAATAGACTTCGGGTTATGTGCTTAGTTTGTCTACAATTTGGACTTATACTGTGGGTTTTTTTGGTTCCGGTTTGTTTTTGTTGTTTGTGGAAATATTCTTGTTAAAGCTTCCTGTTTGGTTTATTTATGTTTTAGTATCATTATAAGTTTGCCCTGAACCCTAGCAATCAGCTAATAAACATGTTACCTGCAATTAGGTCAACAATGCATTAAATGTTTTGACTTAGTTTTATGATCTAAATGTGATAAATGTGATGGGTGTGAATTTCTTTTAACAAAATGACAGCATAGCAGATTAATTAATGCTACAACAGCTATGAAGATATACCTACATTTGCAAAGGGTGTAATCATAAAACATATGAAAAAGAAACATGACCAGGGCCCATATTTACTAAGCATATCAGAATCGCTTGTAGGAATCGTACTCAAATTTCATTAAGGACTGAAAATAGTCCTACCTCAGTGTAGGACATAAAAGTTATTTAGAAAGCTTCCAATTCTTACTTTTGACTAGGAGTAGGACTGCGCGGAAAGTGTGTGACGTCACTTTTTACGACATTGAGAGCCATAAAGTAGGCTGCACATTATAGTGGGTGTAACAGATTTTTGTAATTTTAAACGGTGGTAAAGCGAAATGCTGAAATCAGCGGCAGTTGTGTGAAAGCTTTATGCATACAGACGAAACTTACCTGACTCGGCTGCATGACGTTATCCTAATCAGACTGCTTCAAAGGCCCTATAATAGAGTTGTCTAGGACCAAGTTGTCTAGAATCACAACAAAATGATTTCGAAAAGAAAGTGAAACTCATTCTGAGAAATTTTGGCCGCTTAGGAGCAATTTTCTATGCTTAGAAAAATAAGGGCCCAGATCTTACCCCAGAACTTAGTTTTTACTTGCAAAACCGGCTCTGCACATTTCTAGATAGCAAATCAAAGAAACTGATGTAATCTCAGGGTGTAGAACAGTCTACTGAGTATAAATACTGACCACAAGCAGCAGTAACAACAGAACTGACACCAACATCAGCATGAGAGCTCATCCTTTAAATCTGGTAAGAAGTGATAAAACTTTATGATTTCTTGTACTTACATGACACAAGGTTTGTTTTACCAAATAAAATAATACTCATGACTCGCAAATTTTATGACAGTGACACTCCAGTGCAGTGTAAGGTCTTATACTAGAAAGTATACTAAAAAGTAGACTATTTGTCATTTAAATTGCATTACAAATTTAAGCAGTATATTTTCTTAATTGATTTTAATAACAAAAAAGTGTAACAACAATAGTCTTATAAATAAAAAGTTTTTCATGACTTTGTAACTTGTACTGTGGCATTCAGCCATGCCTGGTTAGGTGTTTTACTAGCCCGGGTGAATGCAAGGAGTTGAGGAAACAAAATGTTCTTCTGATTGTGGCTTGGATGCTCCTGGCAGAGCTTTGATAATGCTTTTCTTTTTTTTTTTAATATATAATTTTTTTTGGGTTTTTTCCAATTCCTCCCCGCCGCTAGGGGGGATCCCATATTAAGGCTACAACTACCACTCAGTCGGGAGGGCGAAGACTATCCCGTGTTTCCTCCGAACCGCGTGACGTTTTCGAACTGCTTGCTTACGCACCGTTAGGGGCGGAGTAACACACTCGGAGGAAAGCGCTAGCCGCTCCTTCCGCG
>JAQMYJ010000005.1:5936917-5947242 GCA_030014305.1 Clarias laeviceps
TTTTCAAAGGTAAAGTGCAGGTTAATTTGTTTTATTTTTACTTTACAGCAGTGATTCCGTTAGTGTGTCGCTCACTCAAGTGTCATTAGAGAGATTTTTTGTTTATTTTCCCGATAAAAAAGTGTTTCCATTAGTGTGTGTGTGAAACTCAAATAAGAGAGGAGGAAGAATTACTGTGTAAGACGAGAAGAGGGAGAGGGGAGGGTCTCATTCATCCTCTCCTCTTACTTTAACCTTACACACATACACAAACACACACACACACACACACACACACACACAAAAACAGTGCCTGCACGCATATACGGAAACACTTATCTGTCGGGATTTATTTTAACTTAATTTGTTTTATTTTTACTTTATATTTTGTATTAATATTTAATAATTGTATTTATTTTTTGGGGCTATGGAACGAATAATTTGAGTTTCCATTATTTCTTATGCGAAAATTCACTTTGATTTTTTATCTTAAAAACTTATTTGAGTTTTTATGTATGAGCCCGTTTCCAGAACGAATTATGCTCACAATCCAAGGTTCCGCTGTATTTCAATGAAAAATGATTTAAAATACAGAAATTATGAAAAGTATTTTTGTTTATGCACTAAGTACCTTGATGAACATGATGTACAGTACATGAATTACTGCATCAAAGTGACATGGCATGAAGATAATCAGCCTGTGGCACTACTGAGGCTTTATTGAAGACCAGGTTGCATTGATAGCAGCCCTCAGCTTATTGTTGGGTTGGGTTGGGTATTTCTCATGTTCTCTCTGACAATACCCCATAGATACTCTGTGAGGTTCAGGTTGATGGCATGGTGGCTTAGTGGTTAGCACTGTCATCTTGTACCTCCAGGGTCGAGGATTCAAGTCCTGGCTAAGTATAGGTGTAGAAGTTATGGTTTTGAATGAACATGAAATACAAACAAACAAAAACAATTAACTAAACTAGTAACTAAAAACTAATAAAACTAATAAAATTAGACTTTGGACAGTATGCTCCAGCAGCAGCATCAACACAATAAATTAAGGAGCATCCTTAGTAAGAGTATTGTGCTGTATCTCGTACAGTCCCAGACATTCTACATCAATCTATTATTCTTAAATATTTTTTTGCCAATTGAACTTCTTATACAAAAACTATATCTAAGCCAATTGAAACATTTTACTAACTGAGAAAACTTTTTTTTCTTTAAATAAAGTATCACTTTTCAGTTGAAAATTAAACAAATAAATTCTTGACTACATTTGGCATACACTTTTATCAAGAGCAACTTAACTTAAAATTTCATTTATACAGCTAAATGGTCAAGGGTTAAGGGCCTTGCTTAAGGGCCCAGCAGGCGCTTGTCAGTTTAAGCCGTGCATAATAAGGCAGATTTTTGTTAAGTACATCAGAAAAAAAACAAAAAAAACATACTTACTTATTTTTTGTTTAAATAAGCATATAATTAGCACACCAGAACAAATGTCATTTTGTTAAGAGAACGATTAGTTCCTGACTATATTTGGCAGAAACCCTTATGTAGAGCAGCTTACATTAATTTCATTTATACAGGTGAGGAGTTAAGCGTTATTGGCCGTGCTCAAGGGCCCAGCAGAGGAAGCCTGGCAGAGCTTGGATTTGAGCTCACAACCTTCAGAGGACCTATGTAATAACTGTATATGACACTGACATTCTGACTGACTGGCAACCTGTTCAAATGTATCATGCATATATAAAATTTTAGCACCCCCACACCCATGCAACGCATTTGAAAACACTGGTAGGCCTATGTCTTTCACAAACATGGACTTTCACAATGAAACAAAAGTGTGTTTCACAAAGGTGTAGAATTTGTTAATGAGCTGTTCAATATTTAGGAGTTGTAGTTAAAATAATTTTTTTTATAATTTTAATGCTTACTCATTCTCTATACCGCTTATCCTGGACAATGTCCCTATTCTATGGGACTCGGGGTACTAGGCACCATACACACTCCACTCTGGAAATTTCAAAATGCAAGTAAGCCACCTCTACTCGTCTTTGGACTGTGGGAGAAAACTGGAGTTCCAGGAAGAAACTCACTAAGCACAAGGAGAATGTGCAAGCTCCACACATACAGACTTGAAGGCGGGCCATGAAGGGGAAACCCTGAATGTGCAAGGACGCAGTGCTTATTATTATTTGCATTTCATTTGGAAATTAAAGTCCTATGGTCTGAAAGAAGAGTGGAGAGGCACTAAATGCATGAAGTCCAATGCAAATTTTCCACAGAAGGTGATGAATTGGGGTGTCATTTCTGGGTCATTTCATTGTCATTTCTGGGTGTTGGTGCACTGTGTTTTATCAAGTCCAAAGTTAACGCAGCAGTCTTCCAAGAAATTTTAGAGGACTTTGTTTTTCTGTCTGCTGACAAGCTTATGGAGATACTGATCTCCATGAAGATGCAGTACTTAGAACCTGCCTATGGTGCCAAAACTACCACTAACATATTGTTCAGAAACACCTAAGCCAACAACACAGACAAGCTAAAGTCTACTATACTATTAGAAACACCCAAGCCAACAACACAGACAAGCTGAAGTCTGCTATCAAAGCAGCCTGGTCTTCAATAACGTCTTAGCAGTGTCGCAGTCATGCTGCATTGATGTAGTAATTTGTGCTAAAGAAGCCATGACCGAGTATTGAGTATGTAAATGAACATACTGTTCAGAAGTTGTACATTTCTGTATTGTAAACCCTTCTTTGATTGATCTTATAAAATATTCTAATATTTTGAGATACTGGATTTATATATTCTAATATTTTGAGATATTGGATAATTTTGGATTATAAATAGCATCTTGGGAAGGCAGCACAGTGGTGAAGTGGTTAGCACTGTTGGCTCGCACCTCCAGGGTCCGGGTTCGATTCCCGGCCAGGCTTGATTCTTGTTTGTGTGTGCATCTTCTTCCCGTGCTTGGTTGGTTTCCTTCTACAGTCCAAAGATATGCAGGTTAGGCTAATTGGCGTTCCCAAGTTGCCCATAGTGTGTGTGTGCCCTGCGATGGATTGGCACCCTGTCTCGTGCCCTACTGTAAGTCTCCTGGGATAGGCTCCAGGTACCCTGAATACAGGATAAAGCGGTATAGAGAGTGAGTGAGTGAGCATCTTGGGATCTGGTGTGGTACCCAGTAATTTTAAACATGCAGTTGTTCAGCCTTTGTTAAAGATGCCTAATATTGATCCCTCTGTGTTTTCTAATTACAGACCAATCTCTAAATTACTCCGAGTCCTGGTTAGTCTCAAAGTTAGCTAGTTAGTTTTTCTGTTAATTTATGTTGTCATGTCAATCTGTCTTGTCTTAGCTAGCCAGCTAATTAGGTTTCTTAGTTAGCTAGTTACAGTAGTTTAGCTAATAATCTCATGTAGCATCTTAGCTAGTTAGTTTTTGTTAATTTGTGCTCTTAATTTATGTTGTATGTAGCACCTTGGTCCTGGAGGAACGTTGTTTCGTTTCACTGTGTTCTAAACTGTATATGGTTGAAGTGACAATAAAAGGCTACTTTACTTGACTACTTGACTTGACTTGGTGCTAGGGGTAGATTTCCACCTTTGGATTTAGGAACCTTGTAACAGTATGTTAAACCCAGCGTCAAATTTAGGTAAATTTGATAAACAGATCAGTGCTGTGGATCAGACCAGCTTCTTTCAATTGAGGCAATTGGCAAAAGTTAAGCCTGTTTTGACTATTAGGCATTTTAAAATAGCCATCCAAGACTTCATCACCACTCGCCTTGATTACTGTAATGCTTTGTATTTTGGAGTTTCTCAGGCAGCATTACATTAATTACAGCTGGTTCAAAATTCTGCTGCTCGGCTCCTAACTTCAGAGAACATATCTCTCCAGTCCTGGCTTACCTTCATTGGCTCCTGGTAGTACAGTACTGAATTAACTTCAAAAGTCTTTTGGTTAAGTTTAAATGTTTACATGGCCTTGCCCCTCCCTACCTCTCAGGCCTGCTTCAGGCCTATGCCCCACCCCGGTCACTCAGATCATCAGACAAATTTCTGCCGTCTGTAGCCAAAACAAAATGTAAGCTCAGGGGTGATCGAGCTTTCTCTGTGGCTGCACCTAAATTGTGGAATGACCGAACCTTGACTATTTGTGAGGCCACACCACTGTGGGTGTTCAAATCTTGTATAAAACTCATATGTTTTCTTTGGCACTTAAACCAACATGAGATGTTGATTTTATGTATTTGAATTTGAAATGTGTGTGATTTTTATTTTTTATTTTATCTTTTCCTTCCACAGTCCAAAGATATGCAGGTTAGGCTAATTGGCGTTCCCAAGTTGCCCATAGTGTGTGTGTGTGTGTGCCCTGCGATGGATTGGCACCCTGTCCAGGGTGTACCCGGTCTGTTTATTTATAAAATAAATAAATATTATTTTATTATTTATTCGAAGGACTTTGGAGCACTTGTTGTTGAAACGCTATACAAGTAAAGTTGAGTAATTCCAGGGATAACCCGTCTTGTGTTTTGTATTGAGAGTTTTATATGAATGTGTATTTCCAGCCTTCACTTGCCAGAGAGATTTTGCGTTACATCACTTCCTTTGCAGTCACCTGAATCCAGTGTAAGTAGTTTGTGTATAAATAGGTCTGTTTGTGGATAGGTCTTTGTCCTGAATCTGATCGGTTTTGTTGTGACTGTTTTCGTACTGTACTGATCTGTTTTGGTTCTTGTTGTTACATATTGTGTTGTATTGTTCATGTTCTGTTGTTTCTGTTTGGTTAAGTTTACTGTTCTAGTTCATCCGTTTTTGTTGTTTCTGTTTGTTTTTTTCTCTTAAATTAAAGTATTTTTCTTTAAGAGAGAGGACTAGGTGACACTCTTTTCCCTGTTTTTTATTTTTATGTACTGTATGTATTTATTTTTACAGTTTTATTTGCTTTTTTTATGTAACGATGGATTAAAAAAAAATTTTTTTTATTGTCTGTTTCTTTTTTTTAATTGTCTGACAGCATTTTGGTCTACTGTATTGTGTTAAATGTGCTTCATAAATAAATTTGACTTTGATGACCTGGTGGGAGACTGGCGGAGGTGAGCGAGCAGCGCAGCATGGCCAGGTATGCTCACGATAAAATGTTAGACTCAGTGTGATGTTTAGAGTGGAGAGGCTCCCTGTATCGACTGCAAAAGAAACAAGAGATTAGAGCGTGGCCGTGTCCAGTGTAAGGAAAATGAGGATTTTGTGCTTGTGCCACCACCCAGGCTTGAGGATTTTGTGCTACCTCTGCCACCCGGGCTTGAGGATTTTGTGCATCCTCTGTTGCCCAGGTCCAAAGACCTTGTGATTACTCCGTTGCATGGGATCGAGAACTTTGTGTTTACTCCACCACCGAAGTTCAAGATTCAAGATTAAAGATTTAAATAACTTTATTAATCCCAGAGGGAAATTGCTCAAAGCTGCCAAGTCAGAGTTCTGTCCCTGTACCAAGCCCCCACCCAGTCCCAATGCTCAGTACCACAGCCTTGGTATAGGAAAGCCTAATGAGGGATTTAATGGGTTTTCCTTGTCCACAGGTGGTGCTCCACAGATGTGCAGTTTGGGGTGGGGTAGTCTGTCCCCATAAACCTGTGTTTTGTGTTAAGACTTTTACTGTTCTTGTTCATCTGTTCTGTTTTTGTTTGTTTGTCTTTTTCTCTTAAATTAAAGTTTTAATGTCTACACTTACGCCTTGCCTGCACTGCATCCCTCATTCCTGACATATAATCATGAAAAAATTACAAAACAAAAAATCAAACAAGAAAATCTTTCGCTTCATGTGTACTGACTTTAGGACATGAGTTTCACTTGTGGAATTAAATTACGAAAAAAAAAATCGAGAATGAATGAAATCCTCAAGCATGGGTGATTTAGCAAGATGCACTGGAAAGGGCACTTTTAGATGCACTGTATATTTAGATTTTTATTCCAGAAAAGCTGCTATATGACAACACGCATTGCTAAAAGACTTACAAGAATATAATTTAATTTAATTTAATTGGTAACCTATTTGAATCATCTTTCACAAATGTGTACTCAAGGGGCATAAAACTTGTTAGTGAGCCAATCAATATTTAGTCATTGTTGTTAAAACAATTGTTTAATCATTATGATGCGTTCTTGCAACTTACCCAAAGTTACACGACCAGGTCTTACCCCTGACTTTAGGTTTCACTTGCAAAACCTGCTCCGCGCATTTGCAAATAGTGTATTGAAAATACTGATGTCAACTCAGGGTGTAGAAAAGTCTACTGGTAAAAACACTGACTGCAAACAGCAGTACCAACAGAACTAAACAACATCGGCATAAGAGCGTATCCTTTAACTGATTAAATCTGGTAAGCTATGACAAAAATGACAGTTTTCTATACTTCCTTTTACCCTTTCCCTTTACAAGATATAAATGTTATTTTAACAAATTAGGAAGGTGTATATGTGTGAATTGTTATTCACAGGACAGATCATAAGATTAACAGAAAGCCATTGGTCAAATGTCTTCTAAGGCATTAAGCATCACAGTCTGACTGGCACATTTTATTACAGCAATGACTCCAGTGCAAATGTACTGTACGTTCTACCAGCAATCTAGCTACTATATTTGGAACGTTTTCACATTCCTGTAGTCTGTATTAAAAAATTGCCTAACGTTTCATTTAATGGAAAATTGTAGAAATATATAGTCATTTCTTGAACAAACAAATATTTTATTGAAATTAACTGCAAACAAGTATAGCAACAATGTTGGCAGCAATGTGTTACAAAAAGTGTCTGATGCGAGCGACATGGTAATGTGCAGTCTATCGGCATTGAGTTAGAGCTATGTCTTTTATTCACCCAGGTGAATGCTGGGAGTCAGAAGAGTGTTGAGAACTCTCATGGGAACAAAATGTTGCAGAGTTTTTAGCTGGTGGCTATACCTTGTGAGAGAGGAAGGGTCATGTGAATTTCCCCATGGGGATGAATAAAGTATGTATCATCCATAATGCTGGTGGTTATTGTATTAAGTGACAGTGGCTGATAGAGTGCATTGGGATTCTTTCCTAGGAACCATTACACAAAGTCTCTTTTCAGTTGAAACTACATTTTGCATTTATTTTGCTTTAGGGAGATGCCGATTTCCGTTCCCAGCAGCACTTAGTACCTGCCCACAGCCGAAACTACCATTTACAAGCAGTCAGATTTCAGGATGCGGGGGAAATTCCAGTATGAGAGATTTACATGGGTTGTCTCACTTACATTCAACAATGAGCATATGAGTGTTCACTCAGAATACAGTGGATTTTGGAAGATAAGAGTTTTACACATGGGGAGTCATGACTTTTAAACTGTGAGGATTTTTTTTTTTAAAACAAACCCGGCATTGATTTGCAACACCCACAAGAAGAACTGAAATGTTAGGACACGATGAGCAGTCACAACTCAATCCTGCTATTCAGACTAGCTCTTCTTTTGCCAAAGCAACTTGAAGCACACAAGAGGACAGTGTACAACATTAGACAGTTTTAGTTAATTAGAGACAATATATGTGAATGAAGATAAAATTCAATATGCTGTTCCTGATTTTTTTTTTTTATTTCTTTTACCAAGACGTTTTGCTTTCATTTTGATTGACTGTGCTTGTCTTAGCAGAAAAGAGCACTTCTAATTTTTTCCTTTGAAGTTGTTAATGTTAAAAGGAATGTATTTTTCTTTGAGATTTGTGAAAATACAATATATTTCGCTCAGTAAAAACATCATCTACTGATTTTTTTAGTCTGGCAAAAAGCATCAACAACTTGGTTGGACAAAAATTAAATTATGTTCTTTACTTTTGCCCCACAGGTATTAAAAATAATTGTATGGGCAGCTTGAAAAAGCAACTTGATGAATAATGATGGCTTCTACGCGATACGTTACTAAAAGTAGGTTACTATTTAACATTTATTGGAACATTATATATCCTTTCAGATATTACTGCACATCTGTAGATATACTGTATGCATGTCTGTCATTTCATTAGCAGTTTGTTAATTTCACTACTAAACTGCAAGTCTCAAGTATTTTTAATTTTACATTACTTTATTTTATACATAGCAAAGGATAGTGGATCAGGATCAAGGTCAACACAGGGGGACTCAAGCCAGCTTAGAGGTGAGTTAAAGTTGGTAACACCATAGCATCTACGTACTTGTAAGTCTGTCCTGGCAATTCTTCCTATACTTGCTATCAGACCCCTTAATCTGATTCACAATGTAAGTATACAGTATAATTTAAATTCTTCCCAAAATTTCTCTGTATTACTTGTTGCAGACCACTGGTTTCTTGTAGCTGCTCACGATTTAAACCACTGATGTTTTTTACACAAAGCCAAAAGTACACTGGCCTTCAGGTAATTGCTGGGAGTAAACTTCCTTTCCTCAACTGTAAAACAAAAACTAAAGAGCTAGATTTTACTAATTACTTAACCAGTCACATAAAGTGTGGGTATGATGTAGTCTTTCTGTAAGCAAATTAATGAAATGCACACTTTTACTGCAAAATTAGATAATTCCATTTTCGCAGTTTGGAGAATTATTATTATTATTATTATTTTTAAATGAAGGTAGACATGTCGCAAACTACTAAAGAGTCTTTAGTTTTCTTTGAGTCACAAAAAATTAGTTGGTTGAATTTTAATAAAAAGTATAGCAAAGTCATTAAAAGCAAATGCAGCAAATTAGATCAAAGGTGGTCACAACATTCATTACAAAGACTGTTGATCATGAGAAACATTAAACAATACAAAAACTTTACACTTTACATCACTTTACATTTCTATTAGTCTATTTATTTTCACTTCAGTACATGGCAGCTTTCTATCATAGTGCAGGTATGCACTGTTGATAATGTTCTTTTTTGTGTCAAAACGCCATGTGTCTGTCAGTCATCCTGTAAGATTTACAACTTTATCACAACAGTGGACAGAACCAGATTAAGAAAAACAGCTTCTCGCACACAGCACATGCATCTCATATTTCTTGTACACAAATCACTTGTGCATACTTTAAGTTTCATAGCATTTAAGTATATAACATGGTGTTTGAACACCACCCAAATCATATAATGTCCTGTTTCACAAAACGTATTGTGGAGGTTAAGCGGTGCACACCCGGCATTAATCAATGCTGGAATGCAAACAGGATTTTCTTGACATCAACATTCTCCAAGAACCCATTGAACCTATTTAAACCATTCTAGCCAGCCACTGTGTTGGAATGGCTTATCACATTGCTTCAGCTTTTGCTTGAAAATCATGCCATGCTTTACTCAAAATGTGGAGGTTAAAAGCTTCTAAAATAATGTTAAATAGTTGTTTTCAAATTACAGTGAAACCTCGGATTGCGAGTAACGCGGTTTGCGACCGTTTTGCAAGACGAGCAAAGATTTTTTATAAATTTTGACCTTGAAAACCAACAAGTCTTGGTTTACGAGTACTGAGTATCATGTATCATGCACGTGCTTCTTGTTTTGACAACGAGCATCACGTGATCACAACTGAATCAACAGTTTTTCTCTCTCCTGCGTTACGGAATTGTGGGTAATTGTCTCCCCTGCTGGGTCTTAGTGGTATAATCAACATCCGTGCACACATGTACTGTTTACTATAACACTGACCAAGTGTGTGTGTAAAACATTTTATTTTGTGTCTATATGCGTGTGTGTACAGCGCGCGTGTAATGCAAAAGAAAGTCTCATTAGAGAAGTTAAAGATCTATTTTTTCTCTCTGCTCAAGCTTTAGCCTGCTCTTTGTTTGCGGTGTTTGCTGTGTGTGTGTGCGCGCGCGCGCCACTAGACACCTTGCCGCGCACACACACAATCTCTTAGGGGTCTGTGTGTGCGCGGCACAGTGTCCAGTGACGCGCGCACACAGACCCCTCCTACTTTTGCCTTCACAGACACACACACTATTTACACAAAAACACTGCTCTGTCGTGATTCTTTTCTAAGGTAAAGTGCAAGTTAACTTATTTTATTTTTACAACAGTGACTCCGTTAGTGTGTCGCTCAATCGAGTGTCATTAGAGAGATTTCTTGTTATTTTTCCGATAAACCAGCGTTTTCGTTGTGTGCACGCACCCTTGTGTGAAAAGAGTGGAGGAAGTGTAATTGCATAAGATGAAAAGGGGGAGAAGGGAGCTTACTTTAGATTCACACACACAAATGGAAATGCTCATCTGTCAGGATTTATTTGTACTTTTAAAAAAAAAAAAATTATTAAAGATTTTCAAATAATACAGACACAACAGACAGACGAACAAACAAACCCACCCACCCACAGCGCTGAAAAA
>JAQMYJ010000005.1:5953859-5965834 GCA_030014305.1 Clarias laeviceps
CTGGCACAACTGGAAGACAGTTATGAGCATGACAATGAATTGGCCACATTTGTCATTGGTCTTAGTGATGTAACCATTATCAATGTAGCAATGAAAAATTCTACAGAGATGAAGGACATCCTGCAGATAGCAGTTCATGCTTTTTTACGAATGAAGGAAGTTGGCAAAAAAACAGTTTGCCACTTTGTCCACCAAAATGTTGCTGGTGTATCTGCATATGACAAAAACATGACAGACCGACAAAAGCTTCTGGACCAATTAAATGAGATGGCGGAAATTGCAGCGGAAATGGAGAAGAAGCCTAATGTGAAGAAATTCACTGATGTTTTGGATTATGATGTAAAAAAGAATAACTGGTATATCCCAGGTCTATGGCATGGCACACCACCAATGGCACCAGTTAATACAGGCTACAGTGTGGCTGTGTTAGATTTTAAGGAAAAACTTTTGGAAATGTTAAAAAAGAGAAAGCTGAACATCATAATTAAAAAGTTCACTGAAGCAGTAGAAACTTGTAAACTTGAACCTGATGGATCTCCTTTGCCCAATAATGCAGAAGGTACTGCAATTTTGATCCGCAATCTTTGCAAAGCTATGAGTGATGTCATCTCAATATCCATGAGCACAGTCGACAGGGTCCTGTTTCAGAACACAAGCTGTTGTGAATCATTCACTAAAAGTCTTCAAGAATGTCTTAATGATCTGAAACGACACATAGAAAAGGAGATCTCAGAGTCAACTGATGCCACTGAAACAATAAAAAATTTGTCAGTAAAACCCCAAGATGAGCTTTTCAAGAGGGTGTTTGGTTGTGGAGAGCAGTGTCCCTTTTGCAAAATACCATGTGACGCAGGAGGGAAGGAACATCAGCTGCACCATGCAACTGTACACAGACCACAAGGGCTTGCCACTTGCAGAAATTTGGAAACTAATGTCCTTTCTGAAGAAATTTGTACATCTAGTGTTCATGGGAACGGGACATTTCAAAACCATGAAACAAATTTCCAACTTCATCCCTACAAAGACTACCAGAAATACTACCCAGATTGGCACATTGCACCTGACAGGTCTATAGAGGCCTCAGATTACTGGAAGTATGTGCTGGTGATATTCAATAAACAGTTTGCTGAAAGTTATAATACATTGCCAGCTGTGTATCCAGATGCATGGAATAAAATCACTAAAGATCAGGCTTTTATTAGTCTGAAGCAAAACTTCAATATTAAATAACAGGACAAATGACAAATCACTGCAAAAATATTGTTATTACTAGTTAGGTCTGAGCCATCTTCTTACTTCAAATTTCTAAATATAGAATTATTCTTATTTAAAATAATTTTCAGGGATTTAAATGTTTTTTTTAAAACATTATACTGGTATTTTTACTATGATAACTATGTGTAGAGTTGTATAGGATGTATGTAGTGTTGTGTAGGATGACATAATGCGAACTTTCCCATCTCTCTATCCCTTACATCTCTTCCTATTGGTTCTGATATTAATGTATTAAGTCTCCCATGCTCTCTTTCTCATTCAGGCTTTTTATCTTGAACTTTCCCCCTCCCTTGACCTAACACTTCCTGGTTTGTTTCCAGACGGACTTCTCTACAACTTCCACTCTTTGTTCTCTCACATTTCATCAGGACATGTTAAAATGGTTAATGTAGTTTGATGAAACACATGTATGTGACACCAGGTGTTTGGCCAAACATATGAAAACTTTGCTTACAATACACAGAGAAAGATCATTAGGCAATTTCGTCTGTGCTGTGTTTATCTGTGTGTGTGCGTGTGTGTGATTGTGTTTCTCGCTCCTGGCTGAGAAGCATGTCAGAGTCGGCCAGTACGCATATCTAAGGTGGTGACATTTCAAATAATTCTGGCAACATTTAAAAACTTAACAGTAGTACTGTAGCATAGTAATATAGTCCTGTGTATGTATAGAGTGGAGAGAGTAGATTTTTAAGATTATGAACATTTTGATGATTTAATTATTTCTGTGATTTAATTGATGTTATTGTTATGTTTATTAATTATTTGGTTAAAGTTGTTACAACTGAAAAATAATAATAATAAAAAAAATTAAGCATAATGGGGGGGGGGGCGGATTGGTGGGTAGACAGATGTGAGAAAAAAATTAAAATAATAATTTGTTGTTATGAGCTAAGGTTGCCCTGGATCCCTCAGTAGCCATGCCTTAAATTGCCCCTCACCCACAATGAGACATCAGGAAGGGTTGCTGCAGGGCACAAAGCCTACAAAACAGGTTATGCGGTTTACAGAAATAATTCATTCTACGGTTTGTTCTGGCATTGGCAGTATTAATTTTATTTGACTAAATTACTGTAAACAATCAAGATTAATAAATCCAATCTGTCATACTGCTATATTATAAAAATATCCAATTTAGGAAAGATATAGTTGGGCGTTTACTGTTTGTATTTTGTGTTAAGGATGTTATTATGATATTTTACAATATCATAATAACCATCTTCACAAAACTTTATTATTTTGGTTAAAATGTGCCTGCTTTTATCAACTTCCTGATTGTGTTTCCTCCCTGCAATCTGTGACCATCACCCTGAAGTGTATTGAGGTTCAACCTTCATCGGCTAGCTTGACATAATAACACCTATTGAGTTTCCCATATCTCAATAGGTGTTATTATGTTTCAGTATTTTATTATTATTTTATTACATTTAGGCATAAATGCCTAGAACAGTGACAGCTAATGTGATTTTAAAAATAACATTAAAAAATAAATAAATAAAATCTCTTTAACCATTTGGTTGAGCATTGCCTGATCGGCCTAATGAACAAACTGCCCATGCAGTACTGTCATGTTCGTTACCTCTCCCACAGGTTTAATGTGTGTTTGTTGTTTTGAACCGTAACAATTAGCTGGAAATTTTGAGAAATGTAAAAGGAAAAAAAAAAAGGTATTCTTGTTTAGCGCTCAGAGTTGTTTATGGCCCTTTGAAGGAACACATAAAGGATCATTTGTTCATAATAATTGTGTTTAAGTAAATCTAAAACCTTTAACTAAAGTAGATATTTTTTTTATGTTTCTTGATGTTTATGTTTAAAAAACAATTCATAATTAAAACCAAACCTAATATAAATGAAGAATGTGCACCAGCAGCATCATTACAATTCTAAATGAGGGTAAATTCTTTGGAAGATTGGTATGCTATCTCTCCATTTCATTTCCAGATGCATCGTACTACTATTGTATTTCGAAAACATTTTTGAAAGCTGGATTTCTTAAACTTTAACACTTTAAGTAGGCTAATGTTGTGTGAAATTTGTATTTATAACAAAACATATTTAAATAATAAAATTTTTCGGTTACAGTATTTAGCAGAATTTTAGGGTTAAGGGCTCACATCCTCACATCCTTCTGATGTTTAATGTAATCATTTTATGTGATACTGACATTTCTATCACTTACAGAGTCTTACAAACTCACTGCAACTGCCATATATTTGCCATATTTTTTTTTCATAAAGTGAGGGTTGACCACAGATGGATGGATCAGCTTTCCAGGCTAAGGGCCTTGCCCAAGGGCCCAGCTTTTGCAACCCGGCAGTAGCGGGTTTTGATCCCATAACCCTCAGATCAACAACCCAGTGCCTGATCCACCACTTTAATGTAGGCTCTCAAATTATTTAAAAGAAAAACCGTCTCTTCGCCTAAATGTGCTACCTCTTGTGGCCGCCAGATGGAGACAAATCACGGCGATTAGATCTCGGGCATGTTGATGACGTCAGTGGAACAGATGTGTGACGCTCAGGTAAATCGCGGGAAATGGAAACCTGACACTTTAAAATATGGCGGGAGACAGCAGGCCTGTTTTTATCTCCGGATGCAGCCAGTGGCTAAATCTGTAATTACTGTTTTCGTATCTCTAGCTTTAGTCAACAAAGCAGATTGAAACAGGTATAGAGGTAAGGAGTGCTGGGTTTATATGCACATGTGTAATAAATATGTGGAGAAAAATAAAATAAGGTGTGATATCTATAAAAAAACGAACTAATTCAGATATTTTACATAACTATAATGATAGGCATCATGAGCTTATATTCTGAGGATTATGAGTCTTTTATTTTTGTTCTGTTTATATATATATATGTTTCATATGAATACAAGTGGTCATGAAAGGAACTGCAGTTTAATTGGGCCTATTTTAAGGCTAATTTAAGTAAGCATTGTGAAATCTGTGTTTCTACGGGTGACGTTCAAATTGTACAGTGGGACTTTTGATTGTGCAGCATAATAGAATAAAGTTATGGGAGTAAAAACTTCCTTTATTTCTCTATATAATCCTCTGCTACACTAATGCACTCATCCAGTGTTTCACTAGTGCATGGATTCCATCAAGGTAAAGTTTTCTCAGTAAGCCGGAGTCATGATCGGACTGCTTGCTTTACATCTGGAACTTTGGCCTCCCAGGAACTCCTTCACTGGCCCAAACATGTTGGAATGGCTTGGATTGAGGTCAGGATTGTACAGGGGTAATGCTAATAACTCCCAGCTGAGTTCCTTTAATGTGCAAGTCATGTGGTGGGCAATATGAGTATATGCAGTGTCCTTTAAAAACAGAATGCATTTGGGGCTCAAACAAGACCTTTTTAACCTGATATCTTGTAGATTCCGACCGTAGTATTACTGTAGTAAACTGATCATTGACACCACAGGGTAGGAAATTCACACGATGCCAAGTTTGTCCCTTGCAAAAAACTGTCCATAACTTTACCTGCATTTACTGTATAACAGTCCCAAGTGAAGTGTGATTGTGTAAAATTATGTTCATTAAGTAGATTTCAATTGCTCTTTCAAAAGTGTGTATATAAAATATCTACAGGGCCATCTGTTGAATTTTGAGATGAACTAATGATTTTTTTCTATGCTATAAGGGCGTTTTTCATTAAAATTAGCATATCTTCTCTTCCCATAGACCGATTGCGGTGAGCCAAAGCCTATATGCCACCTCAAGCTTGGCCAAATACATCTGTGAAAATCCCATTAAAATTCGTTCAGTATTTTTTTACGTGATGCGTGCACAAACGGACAGACAAAAATTCCAAAAACCATCTTGATGTGTTCTAGTTCTCATCTTAAGTCCCCTCCAAATTATTTTTCCGCAAATATCTTCAATGTACAGACACGTCAACTTTCCTTTTTTTTTTATATATAAGTATAGGTAATGGGGATGAATGCTAGGTGGAGAGGACCCCAGTCACATTTTGGATTGTGCCGGAATAGAATCAAGAATCAGCTCTGAGGGCAAGCCTAGTGCTTGCTTCTTGAAAGGAATGCTATGGCACACCTAGACAGCATTTTAAAAAGTTGATCCTAATTCTACCCTAAAAGTAAAAAGTAAAAAAAACTCAATCCTGACTGTTATTTGGAAGGACAGATATTGAAGCGGAGGCTCAAATACTTTGGCCACCTAATGCAAAGAGAGGACTTACTGGAAATGACCCTGATGCTGGGTAAGATCTGAAGGCAAAAGGAGAATAGGATGAGATGGTTAGATACCATCATCAATGCAATAAACACGATGGCAGCAAACTACAGGAGACAGCAGAGGACTACAGTATAATGTCCTATTCACAAGGTATTAGTATTATCTGAGGATCTCGTGTGATTTAGAAATACTCCCCCCCGCCCCCCCAAAACACACACACACACACACACATCTGAATTTCGTGTGGCGCATTTGCACCTGTTAAGCGAAGCCTGCAATTTTGTTTGAATTTATGACTTATCTCCCAGATATGATGTCAAGATAAAAAAACTTGTCATTATAGGCCTAGCTGTATGATATAAACAGAAGACTGTTCCTTACCGCATGCTGCTATACGTTATCCATCTCCATCTAATCATTCTTTTTGCTTTCGCTCTTCTAATGGTTTTCATCTTTCTTTTTCTGCACATTATATTGCGGTATGGTGTACAGTATAGCAATATGACCCAGCACCCAAAATACTTTCAAAGCACTCCAACACAGCCTCCATTCTTCATGAAAGATGGATAAAAAGGCGCACAGGAAACAAATACCTTAAATAAATGATATATGACTCCGCCAAATCCTGGCCAAATCACAGACATGCTGATTCGCACACGACTAATATTATCGCAGGACCTTTATTATCGGCGAAAAATGGTAGGTCATTTGCGGAGAAATTTTTACTTTACAAATTACAGACATGGCCAATTCGCATGGGATTAAGATCACAGACGACTTCGGCAATTATTACAAATGATTAGAGGTCCCCAGATAGTACAAATCCCGTGCGAATAGGGCTAGGTGAAAAGATTCAAGCTCATCATTTCAGAGCCTTACAACTGGACTCCCCCATGGGTTGGTTCTTGGTACACTTTGAGGTTAGTGATTGGATCTGCCATTAAAGTGTAGAAGATACAGTTGCTCAAAGTAGTTTCTCCACTGCTAGAGGAAGTAGTGGGAACTTTATATTTCAGGAAGTCATTTCACCTTCTCCAAAGGTAAAGAATGACTAGAAAATTACTATATATATATATTTTTTTTTTTACAATATTTGTAAAAGACTATTGGGCACATTGTTGATAATTTAGAGGCATTATAATGCACACAGCTGAATTTTCTATTATCAAAAGATCTCCCGGTTGTCTCCTTACATCTATTTAGAAATCAATTCAAATAAATATGCCCACATGCCACACTTGGTATCTGTGTATTCGTGTGTTGTGTGGGAGAGGATATGATTAGTGTGTGTGTGTAAAGCTAGTAGTTAGTCATGAATGCAGGTATGTCACCCTGAGGTGAGAAAGACTGTTGGCTTGGAACACCTTGACCTGCTTTTGAACTTCCAGGGAAATTTTCTAAGCCACACCGTGCTGCGTCTGACACACGGAGCGCTTAGTAAAACATCGATGTCAGTTATGGAGAATATAATTTGATAATTGTGCTGTATCTGTGCACACGAATCAGGGAGTGGGGTAATTAAGACAAGTGAATGTGCTCTGTTTTTATTAAAGAGTGCCAGTCAGCATAGCACTGAACCCTGAAACGTTCTTATCATCTTCTGGATTTGTGTCAGTCAGATGAAAAACGTCATCAAAATATGCATTTGACCTCAGGCGACACTGAGACACTCTCTGATGTTTCTCATGGTTCATTTATGAAGTTGTTTTTATTCTTGGTTAAGCCAAGGTATCTGTAACTTATAAAGTGTAACATACTTTCAGAAATAAGGATTGCTAATTGTACTTTTTCTTAGTGACATCAGTGGCACATTGTTTAAACATGTGGTGTATATATTTAAATTGAAAATGTGAATGTAAAAATGATTAAATGTGCATAGCTGAACCTCTAAGGCTGCCTAACACTACATGTCCAGGTAAAAGACACACACTTCTTTTTGAGTGTCCAATGCTGGATGCAAGTCAATTGCAATGTCCAGGTTTAAGGATACTATGTGATGGTAAGCTGGGCAACATTAGTGAAGTAATAAAATACTAATCAAAATTCTAAAATTAAAATAAAACAATAAATAAATAAAATGACTAATACTAAACACAGCCAATCTACTGATGTGTGCACACTTGCCTGGGTTATATTCATAATAAAAGAATGCAAAAGATAATCTTCATGTGTCACATACTTGTAGGTCTGTTGCTACATGTCATGCTTCTTGGAAATTTCACTGTGTTTCCTTCATGAAATGGGTTTTCTCCCAAAAAAAAAAAAGCAGGTTTCCCCTCAAAGAAGTCAGTAACGAAAGGTCAGGTGGAGTGTGTTTGCATAGCTCACACACCCTACTCTGAAGCAACGTTCCAGCATCCCACCTACACCTCGTCTCCACCCCCATTCCAGTAAATTCATCTCTGCGCTTTGTTTATCAGGTCAGGTACGGAATTTACCTCCAAGGCATAATCACCTTATGATCTCCCTGCATACGATTAAGTAATCGTAAGAATATGAAGATCTATGAAAGCTCTATGAGGCATGCCATTGCTGGTTGGTGTTTTCGCCATTCATTGCCGAGCATGACCGAGACAGGCTGCTGCTGATATTAAAGCTGTAGCGTATTGGACACAGAGTTGTAATTTTGTGTTTGTGTGGTTTAACACCTTACATGATGTAAATATATGGAAATTAAAGTAAAAATTCTGATATTTTTCTCATGTTTATCTTTTGATCTCAAACGCAAATGATGTCATTGAATAACAATGTCGCCTTGCACCTCCAGGGTCCAAGTTTGATTCCCAGTCAGGTTCAGTTCCTGTCTCTGTGTGCATGGAGTTTGTATAGTTTCTCTGTGCTTGGCTGGTTTCCTCAGGGTACTCTGGTTTAATCTCACAGTCCAAAGATCTGTAGATTAGGCTAATTGGCATTCCCAGATTGCCCGTAGAGGGTGAGTAAGTGTGTGCCCTGCGATGGATTGGCACCCTGTCCAGGGTGTACCCTGGCTCATGCCCTAAGTCTCCAGGCCCCCCGCAACCCTAAATACAGGGTAAAGCGGTATAGACAATGATTGACTTATCTGCTCTACTTTACCTACTAGAGCAAACCACTGGTTGCAGTGGCAAAGAAAAAGACATGAGAAAGAAACCATAATAGGACCTGAAAGGGAACATTCATCCAGTTGATTTTGAAACTGATATTGGAGCATTTGATTATTGATTACTGATATTGGAGCATTTGATTATTATTGGCAGAGTTTTTAGGCCAGATGCTTTTCCTGGCACAGCCTAACCATTTCTCCAGGATTGGAATTGGCACTGTGGATGCCCTGCATCTTATTGGCTGGGTATTATATATGGACATAGGGTTTTTCCCAATAGCCCAAAAGTAAAAATCTGACCGGGGTAGGGCTCGAACCCCTGTCCTTCCAATTAACAACCCAGAGCCTCAGCTGCCTGAGCCACCACTGCCCCCTGGCTGATACAGAACTGTATTAATTCAAACATTGCAAAGTGTGTTGCATTGAGGTTGAATTTATGCAGTTTATAAATAAGTGTTCTGAAATAAGAACATGACATTCTTATTAATTAGCCATAATTTTTAGTTACAAGATCAATATGAACTTCTGAAAAATGTGGAATTTTCATGTTTCATTGTCATGTGCACACTATAAAAGAAGTTTGGAATGCAGTTACGGTAATTTCCTTTTCAGAAGCTTGTAGAATTTCAGGTTCCTTAAAATGACTTTGGCTTCATTTGATCATGTTATTATTTCAAGAATGTTAAAGTAAGAACATGCAAACATACCGGTAACTCTTCTGAAATAGTCTTGCACCCTTACTTGAAGTTTATTATATTATGTTGGATAATGCAGACCATACTGTATGTTAGGCCTTCTGCAAGGTCAACACAGTCCTATTTCTATGCTTTCTTTTTCAATAAAACATATGCAGTACATTCCCTGCTAGATGTGGGAATGATGGTAAAGGACATACTGTTAAGGCTTGCCACTGACTGGCAGAGAGTTTACTTATTGCAATACAGTCTGAAGTAAAGACTTCATGGAGAGGTTTCAAGAGGAATATATGGCATTTTTGTGATGGGTACGAGCCTCTGATTTACATAGAGACAGCAGGATTGTATAGAGAAAACACAACTGGATGTCCACACATACAAGGGTGTTTTTTAAAGCTTGTGTGTATGTGTGTGGTGTTTTTGGTCACTGGAAATGGACCGTTTGTAAACTCTTTTTAGCGTGAAGATATCCAGAAACTTTTTTTTTTTTTTTTTTTAAACGACAGGGTAAACTGAGTTTTCGAATTATAAACATGCTATGTGTATTTTCCTTGACCTTAGTTCATAATGTATGTGGTATACGTTTTCACCCCAGGCTTCTGATTGGCCAATGTGGCATTACATTTAGGGCTATACCAATGCTATATGTTGGTTTGGCATGCTCTTGACACCATGTTTTCGTGTTTTCATGTGGGTGAAGCCTTTTTTTAAAAATTTTTTTTTTTTTAGGTATGACAATCCCCCCCTTTAAAAAAAAATCCCTTTGTTAAGTACATACATGCATACATACTGTACATACATACAAACCTGTGTACATGCAATCTAGGCCAAAGAACTTTTAGCTTTTAGGAAACCATGACCATTCATGGTGATCTCAGGACACTTAATGTACCTTTTTTTTCTCATTAATTTCCATCATTTAAGGCTATAAATTTGATTTCAATGTGCCACCTGCAAACAAGCCTTATCTCCCTTGGGTCCACCGGTTGATTTTGCCCTTCTGAGTACATCTGATTTCTGTTGTCCTGGACATTGCTGCCTGTACAGATCCTCCATATTCCAAGGACTTGATGCTTGCATATCCAGGCATACCTGTACATCCTAGTAGGTTTGACAGCCAGGGCCTAAGCATATGTTTTTCCTTTCTCTGGCCACAGTGTTGGTTTTAACTCCTGCCACCAGATAGTCACAACATACTTTTTGCAAATGTCTCAAATACTGTATCTCTGCCTCAAGATAAAGTAACGGCATGAACTTTAGTTATGATTTCTTATCAATAAGCATTTTGTTTCAGAAAGGAAAACACTACTTTATTTTTTCTAAGGAATGCACTGTAGTGCACACTGTACAGGACAAAATCCTACTCCTAATGTCATAAACTGGCATGCTATATGCATGAAGATTAGCAGAAGCAGTTACTTATATGCATTTCATGCACTTAATTTGCTAGACGTCAGGCTAGACATACTATCCTACCTAGTTTTGGGGTGTTTTTAATATATCCTACAAGTGCTCATGCACAAATGATGTACCTACAGTATGGTTTTTACTGTCTGTCTAAACTCAGTCGTGCTATTTTTACTTTTAGTATATTAACATCCGAACAATTTAACAGCAAAATCCAAACTATATTTTAATCAGTTTTGAAAGGGTGTTAACAAGCAAAAATGCCCAAATTTTATGTCAGAATAGTTTGGGCTATATCAATGTGAATTTTGGATGATTTTGCAAAACACTATAACTCCACCTGCCCCAATCATATCCCAATGGACAAATCAGCCAGCAGGTGTGTTTGTGACGGTGTCAATATGCAGTTTGTCAATGATAATGTTAAGCTTCATAAAAAAAAGTGTTATGTACTGTACTTACCATGGTACTTATTAGGTACCACAGAGGTTATCGAAGTTCAGCAAATACATAATATGGGTGTTATTATACCGTATTAGATATGTTAGTACATACTGCTGGTATGCTATAGCAGGGTATTTACCAAAGTATTGTGTATTAACTTTTAGAGGTTACCGTAACAAGTAAAATGGCACTACAGAGGTGACATTAGCAGGGGTAGTATAAGTACCATGGCATTTGAAAAGACACCACAGTGACACCAGGTTTTGGGATAAAATTTGGTACAATGGTTCCACACTATATAAATATTACCATTATGGCATATAAACATGTACAGTATAACATATTTTGACAGTATCCTTGTATGTGTTCCATGATAGCCATACTATGGTACACAGTAATGTAATGGTAAAGTATGTACCTTAGTGTGGTACATGTTACTATATCAGCAAGTACCATGTCAAAAAAACATGTACCTATACCATGGTAATATTTTTTGATAAGATCTTATCTTATATTATCTTATAAGATAAGACTGTATTAATCCTGGAGGACATTTTTGTTCCAGAGACTGCTCTAAGAGCGAGAGAGTAATAAAATATAAGTACATTTAAGTTTCACAAAGTAGGCATAAGATAAACAAAAAGTAAAAAATGTGTCAATGCAGCAAAACCACTGTTGTGTGTGTGTGTGTGTGTGTGTGCGTGTGAATGTGTGTAAGTTTGTGAGTGTGAGAGTGAGAGAGAAACTGAGTTTGAGAGTGCCCTCAACTTTGCTCTCAATTCTTGAATCTTAATGTGTGTATGTATGTGTGTGTGTGTGTGTGTGTATGTATGTGTGTGTGTGTGTGTGTGTGTGTGTATGTGTGTATGTGTGTATG
>JAQMYJ010000005.1:5971233-5987212 GCA_030014305.1 Clarias laeviceps
ATAACAACTAACTGTTGTTTTTCTTGTTGTTACGTAATTACCTAATTCCATATGTGTTATTTTATAGTTTTGAAATTCCCAGTATTGTTGTAGAATGAAGAAAATAAATCACTAAACAAAAACAAAGACATTTGCAAGTGTTCTAAAACTTTTGAACGGTCGTGTATATATATATATATATATATAATTCTATTCTTATATTATATATTCACCGTTACTGTATGTGTTTAAAAACTTTTAAAAACAGAATTCAATTAACTTTGTTTGGAAATACTGTATTCTGCTCCAAAATTTGTTGTGTTTAAAAGTTTGTTTTCTAAGTGCAAGCTAGTGCTTACAAATGTGTACACACGGATGTTTGGAAAGTCAACTAAACTGCAGCTTTAAACATTCTGAAGGTTAGGGACAGAAACTATCATTCTTAGAGGTTGATGATTTGCATGTCAACTAAATTTTCAAAATTCCAAAATAAAACAAAAACAAGAAGGTTATTATTTTAACAAGCAAGAACATTTTATTTAAATATTACTCATTTGTAATTTATGCAGCCACAGTAAATGAACAGTGTTGATAATGATAATGCCCAAAATAAGTTGTGAGTCCATCGATTTTATGCATGCTGAATAATTGAATATTGGAATAATGGAGCATAAATAAACCCAAATTTTTTTTCATTAAAAGTCTTACTTAGTGGGAGAAACACTAACTGCCAGTCAGCTGTAGGTTAAAGGGATAGTTCAGGTTTTTCAAGGCTCTTAAATCAATATTGAGGTGAATTTAAGTTGATTACAATAGGTCACGGTCGTTTTCCAGCTCTGCACACCAGCCGTGAAGTTTGTCACATGGAATGCAAATACAGTGTATGTAATTGAGGACAAATTCTACAACCCTTATTCCGTGCACAAATGCATTCCAAAGTTCAGCTAAGACGCATAAGAAGCTTTTGTCCTTAACAATTTTCTCTCTCTCGAACTAATATCTGAAACTAGAAAAAAGGAAAGTAACAAGTTGTACTAAATACAAACACATTAATAACATTGAAAGATATCAACTCAGTTTAGATTAGTGTGACTGCAGAAGCTTCATATCAGTCTCGGCTGAACTTTGGAATGCATTTTTGCACGGAACAATTGTTGTGGAATTTGGCCTTGATTACTTACATTGTACTCACATTGACAAACTTCACAGTTTGTGTGTAGAGCAAGAGAATTTATAACAAGTAAGACCTTCTGTAATGCATTTACACGTATCTGAATTTTGATTTAAGAGGGACTTGGGGGGGAGGAAATATCCCTTTAATTTAGAGACTGATATAGCAGATAATAAACAATACTGAGTAAGTGTCTATAGGGACATGCACAAACATTAGGAAAAAACATACAATTATTACAATTACAGATATACAAAAAAATTAAAAAATTGTAAAAGTGCTGCTGATTTCTCCTTCCCTGTTTTAGAATGATCCTTCTACAAGGACCCTTATTCACAGTTTGCAATTAGAATGTACATAATTAACAATGCAACATTTCTGCATAGGCTAACTCAATCAGAAATTACGCCATGCATCAATGTCCTATCATACACATCTGGAATAAATGCAGTTAATTAATAGCATGCTAACAGAGTGTGAAATAATACCACATTCCTACGCACTACCGTAAACATCTGGAAGCCAAAAAAGACAGACAGCTATTCCATGTTAGTGTAGTAAGCCTAGTAGCTACAGATTCTTTATGTTTTTTTCTACTTTAAAAAATCATCATAAATAGAGCTTATTAAAATTCCTACTTCATTTAGCAAACAAAATACATTTTGTTTATACATCACCTACACAAAAGAGTAAAAACTATATGTGTAATGCAAAGAGTGGTTAGTTTTCCTCTAACAAGCGCCTGGTTAATAAAAAAAAGTTATTCAAAGGTACCAATAAAGCACAATTTGGACTGGATTAGTTTTACATAGGGAGGCGGGGTAATATAAATATCACTACTGTGTCTGAGGAATTCTAGTAAAACATGAAACCATGTTGTTAAATTGTGTGTGCATCTAAAAAGGTAACTCACTCTTTTACCTTCTGGAAAATTACCTATAAAATATATAAATTATACTTAAAGGGATATTTCAGAGACATTATGGTTTTAGTCGACTTATTGAGTCCTACATATGAACAAATTATGGTATAAAATTGATCAAGCCCTCAACAAGTGGTTATAATAAAGTTCAAAATAATCTCTCTCTCTCTCTCTCTCTCTCTCTTTCTTTATATACATATAATACAGCCAATTATTTTATTTTTGCTATATATTGAAGTAATTTGGGTTTGAAATCAAAAGATATGAATGATATATAAATTCACAAAGAAATACAGAGAGAAGCTGAAAAGATCTGGTCATGATCCAAAACATATGATCTCATCACTAAAGCACGGTAGAGGTATTGTCATGGCTTGGGCTTGGCTCGTTTTTTAAAACACTTCTCACTAATCTTTCTTGAAGATGAAATTCATGATAGTAGCAGCAGAATGAAATCAGAGGTCTACAGAAATATCCTGCCTGCCAATTTATGAGCAAATTCATCCAATCAATTTGGGAGAGACTTCTTCATGAAGCAAGACAACAATCCAAAACACACTGCCAACACAACAAAGGACTTCATCGGGGAAAATCTTTAGCATTTATCAGACCTTTCTATTCCAATTTTTTCTATTCCTGACAAGGATAATGAAAGGAAACAAATCCAAAACAAACAGCAATTAAAAAAAAAGATTATTGATGCGGGTGACGGGCTTGATGCAGTTATTGCACATGCAACTAAATTCTGGAATATATAACCAAATATTAAATGTTAAATATTAAATGTTTAGTTAGTTTAATTTGCCCAAAGACAATCTGTTTTGCTTACCAAAATGGGTGTTTTACACATCTTGATATAAATATCAGAGAATGAAAGATACATTTTATCATGCTTTGTTTGATCAAAACAAAAACCAAAGAATTGTATAAAAAAAATCTGAATCATTTATACTCTACAAATTAATCATAATAATTATATCCTCCTTCAAGATTTCTTTAAAAGAGTGTAGGAACCAGCATACAGTAGTATTGAAGGCCGTCTAACCAAAAGACCATGCATTCTCAACAAACTGCATGTAAAATTAAAGCGGTAACAAATTCTAAGCATCCTGAGAAATGCAGTTCACCATGACGACAGTCTTTGCATGTTCCAGGGCCCTTATTTAGCTCAAAGTATACCGAAGCATTGTCTCTTATTACAACATCCATGTGTATGGGTTGCGGTTATTTAACTAAGCAGCCTTTTCTCATGACTCTGAATAACATAAATATGCATCTGTCAATGTTCTCTATTCGTTTGTTCATCTGTTTTTTTCCAGTCCACAAAACTGGGCCAGACAGGTCAGTTATTTTTTGATTTGGTAGCAGTAAGCATCCTCAATGTTACTGCCTACACTTTATATTTATGCTATTATGAACAATTCTTTCTGAACTGTACTTCAGTCATTCCTGGTGTTCTGATTATGTTACTAGACTGGTGAAAAATACTCCAGGACCGTTCAAAAATCATTAAGTGGACACATAAATGTTGCTGCTAAATATGTTTTTTATATGTGTTTGGACTCCCTGCGGTTTCTCCCAATCGGATAATTCCTGTAGTTAAAGTTAACATGGAGTCCGTTGACTGGGTGGACAATGGGAACTGTTTGCATGCTGGGATACGTCTCTGTGGCTAGCTTCCACTCGGCCGTAGCCAACAGCTCCACGCTAAGTGCCTTGAGCACGAGCAAGGCAAACTTGCGGCCGATGCACCTCCGAACACCACCCCCGAATGGCACATAGCTGAACCGACTGTTTTTGGTCTCGTTACGATCGGTGGCGAAACGGTCTGGATCAAACAACTCTGGGGTTGTGTAGGCAGCAGAAGTCTCATGCGTGTCACGGATGCTGTACATGACGCTCCAGCCTTTTGGGATCTGGTATCCCTGTAGACAGGCAAAAGTGCATTTAACATTATTTAACAAGTATTACAGGGCTATATTTATTTAACATGTGCTCTATGTGAAGAGAGAAAATGTTCAATACTAAATAGTCAGCATGTAAGAAAATGATAAATACTGTAACTGTTTGATGTAAATGTTTTAACTTTCAGGATTCTGTAAATGTAGACTTTAAAATCTAAACATGTTTTTTTGTTTAAAAGTGAAATTTTAAAGAAATCCTGAATAGATCATATTTCATCAAAATCATGTACATTGTTTATACCACATATGTCACGACAGAACGAAACTATTTTAGCTATAATAGACATTTTTTCCTTTCTTTGAAACAATTTTAATGGTCAAAATATAGTTTTTGGGAATAATGCCAAAAATCATTGTCATGGACACATCTGAAATCGGCACTGCATTAAAATCAGGTCAAGCCAACACTACTTTCCCATAAATTATCTTGATTTCACTTTAAATGTGAAATAAATAACTCTTTATTTGAGCCTGTGCATAATTTATATTAACTCCTTGTTTGTATTTTGGTTAGTTTATAAAATTGAAAATGTTTTTTAGAGAATGATATATATATATTTTTTTGGGGGGGTTCAGTTTTGTCTACTCACATTCAGCTCAAACGTCTTCAGCACTGTTCTGTACCCTCCGGACACTGGTGGTAGAAATCTAAGCAGCTCCTTCACCACACAGTCCAAGTAGCACAGCTGACTGAGTTTCTCCAGACTCAAATATGGAACATTGATCCAAGATCGATGAGATTCTTGTCTGTCAAGGCAGGTGGTTTTATTGAGCAGAGATTTGGATTTCAGACGAGACCGTGCCATGTCATTTGTGGAATTTTCAGCCTGACTGTTTAAGCATGTGTTGCTGTTTTCATTACAGCATAAGCAACAAGTGCTGGGAACGTCCACAATTAAACCTTCAGCCTCTAGTTCGGCCCTTGCACGCTCTGTGACTTCAGGATGGCGCATCAACTGAAGTATGAGCGATGTGGACGCGCTCGCTATAGTGGAGTGTGCTGCAAAGATCAATTCCACTGCAGTTTCCTGCAATATCAAAAATGTGATCAGATTGAAAATTAGCCTGTAAAATGAAACCAAAAATAGTAATTTTAGCATTTTTCGTCCTGTATAAACCAAAAGTGATATTAGTAGCTATCCTATTCACTCCATCTATTATTTATCCTACTGTGCATGTACTGTACAGTACATGCCATCAAAAAAAATCCCCAAACATGGCAAATGCCTTTGGGCTGCTTTGCTGCTACTATGTGTGTTAAAATTAAGATTAACAGAGATATTAGTACTAAAATAATGCACTGTATTGTATGGCTTTTGTGATTAATCTGCACAGATGCATTAAAGTGGACTTTTGATTGTGCAGAATAACAGAACACAGTTATGAAAGTAACTGCCTTTATTTTTCTATATAATCCAATGCAACACTAAAGCACTTATCCCAGTTCACTAGTACTTGGATACCATCAAAGTTTTTGCAGTTCGCCCAGAGCCATGATCAGACAGCTTGCTTCATGTATGGCCTCCAAGGAACTTCTTTAGTGGTCCAAACATGTTGGAATGGCTTGGAGTGTGGTCAGGACTGTATGGAGGATATGGCAATAACTTCCAGCTGAGTTACATCCCAGCCGAGTTTAAGGATCAGGCATTCCACTGAATGTCCTTTCATTGGTCTCCATGTCACCTCAGCCAGGATTGTCATTCACAGACATGCAGACTTCTTTAAAACGTTTGCAAAATTTTTATGTATTACTGTTGCAATGGTCTCATCACCGTACTGTGATAAAGGTCTTTGCAAATGTCAAATGTTTTACACCTTCATTCACCAAAAATTTCATCAAGTCCTAGTTTGACTTGAACCCCTCGTAGTTTGCATCTCAACATGTAAGTTTATCCAAAGGTTATATTGTAAATGTGAGGAGTTTTTCAGCTTCACTGTTTGGACATATTGATCACAATGCACTACACTACTGAAGCGATTGCAGTGTTGCTTCTACTGTTTCTTAAAATCATGAAGTGCTTTTCAGTGTTATTACAAATATGAGTGTAAGTTATTGCAATTATCATATTCTCTGATTATTTAAAAAAATAACCAAAATGAATAAACCATAGTATGTACTGGACATAGTGCAATGCATTTTCCTATCACTCCACAGTCTTCATTTCTTCAATATTTGTAAAAAAGTAAAAATTTTACACTATCCAAGTCCTGATGTACATTCACATTTCTCACAGACGAAACACATTTGGTTGAAGCTTAGTAGTGTCAGCTGGACAGTGCTGGGATTTAAACTCACAACCTTTAAATCAGCAGTCCAAAACCTTTAATACTGGCACAGAACTTTAATTGATGGTGGCAATGAGAAGCCAGTTAAAACAGGCCCTTATTTTCTTCCAAAACCTCCTTCCAAAACCATTACATCATCATTTAAGCATGCTTTTAAATGAATGCTATACCTTAAGCTCCTGCATGGTCAAGTTGTAATCCTGTTCCTTTGCACCACTCAGCATGTAGTCAAAAGCATCACAGTACTCATCCATGTCCTGCTTCTTCAGTTTCTCCTTGATAATGTTCTCCATCTCTGCATGCAGAATGTCCCGTGCTTTTTTCCCCTAAGAGGAGAATTTGAAAGGAAAAATATTGGTGGGAAAGTTGTAAAAGAATGTTACTAGTTTTTATCTTGTTGTTTTATCTTGCTTGTTTTTATCATGTTGTTTTAATTCTACTTGGAGCATCTGTACTTTTGACTCATATTTCTTTGATATATTTTTTACATTCTAGATCAATACAGGATTTTTAATAATATATATTTCATTAGTTAATTATGTAACAACAATATTCAATCGTTCATCTTCTATACTGCTTATCCTGAACAGGGTCAGAGCCTGGAGCCTATAGAGGAAACTATGGGCACAAGGGAGATGTTTGAATCAACTGAATTTTATTCCATTTGGTTTAAGAAATGGAATTAGGGTTAGAACAAAAATGGGTAAATAAACAAATTTCTCAGTTTGGTCTATAACTTCTTAACGTTGTCTATAAAACAAAAACATGAAACATGATTGTATGTGAGATATTGTGACTCATAAAAATGTGTTTTCTCACTTTGCGCAGGCCACTAAGAGGTGCGTCCACAGGAAGTGAGAACAGGTTGTTCATGAGCTCCTCAAAGGTCTTGGAGAGGTCGGTGATGCGCTGTTCGTCAAGCTTTAGGCCGAGAAGGACGCGCACAGCGATACGGAAAGTGAGTGACCTAGAAGCACTGTACACTTCCACAGGGCCAGCCTCAGCACACCACTTACTGATTTCACCCTTCACCACATCCTGAAGGCGTGTCATATAGGTCTCCAGTGCTTCACAGTTAAATACTCTTGCCAGGATCTAAGAAGGAGACAAGGATTTTTAAAAAGTACATGCAACTCAGTTAAACATTTATGTTGCAGTTGTCTAAATGGTTCTTTATTTCTAAAAATTCAACAAGTTATTTGACATGACACAAATAAATGCTTTTTTTTTAATGAAAAACACTTTACATATTACACATATTTTCAGTCAGATAATTTTGACCCTTGTGTTCATATTTAAAGCTAAAGTTGATTTTAAAACCTGCCTTGTTCCCTCTATCACTTATGTAAAAATCACAAATTGTATGCATATATACCTGATATTAAAAAAAAAATCCTCCCAAGTATTTCCCATACAGTAAAACTAAAAGCAAAGATTAATGTCAGATACTCAAATATCTACAGTATGTTGAAACCTGACCATCACACCATATGTGCCTATTCCAAAATCTTGGACTTGGTTCCCCTTTTGTTATTCTAACATCCCCCCTCTCTTTTGGGAAGGATTTCCACTAGATTTTGGAGTGTGGCTTTGAAATTTTTTGTTCATTCAGCAACAAGAGCATTAGTAAGCTTAGGTGCAGTTACAGTAGGTTGTTAGTATGTTAGGATGATGAGAATTCTCCATTCTCCAATTCATCCTAAAGATGTTCAGTGGGTTTAAGTTCAGTCAATGCTACATCATATACAGAAATTCTATATTAGTTTGTGCTTCAGACTTTGTGGCAAGGGTTTTGAGGAAGATCCAAATATAGGCTGCAATAGTCAGGGGTCCCCAAACCTTTGGCCATATCGTGTACTTTGAAGACTTAAATGGCACTAAAATGAATTCATTGAAAGTCTTTGATGCATAGATGTTAAAAGTACACAGAAACCCTAGGACAATGAAACATGCATTAAGTAATTAATATAACAGGGTTTACACTTTACATGCACCTAAATACACATCTGCCATCAATATGATATAGATATATATGAATCAAGAATAGAAAAATAATTTGTGTATTTCCTTACATAATGAACATAAGCTATGAAATGTTTGCTTCAAATTTTGTTGAGAAGTGAAAAAAAGCATTACAGAGCATTAATAGGTGCCACAACATCTTATATAAATAATAAATAAACAAATACAAATAAAATATAAATAATAAATAAACACTGCAACCCTGAATACAGGATAAAGCGGTATAGAAGATGAGTGAGTGAGTAATAAATAAACAAATACAGATATAGAGTAAATTCTCCTTCCATGTAAACATTTTGACCTTATCATCAACTCAGATTGGCCACTACTTATTATTATTATTATTATTATTATTGTTGTTGTTATAATAATTCCAATATATCCAAATATAATTGAAATCACAATCACTCATCATTAAAGTTATATTTATACATAATTGATGTATTATATTTTTTATAGTTTATCTGGAGCCTTGAAGGATTCAATCCAAACATCAATAACTATGTAAATAATGTCAACTTGGACCTAATGTGTTCTGCTGATGTCAAATTTGGGATGAAAAAAGCTCCACAGCTTGAATAAATAATTTTGCAAATGAAATGATGTATAAATGTAACTTATGACCCTAATAGTTGATTAAATAGTTTATTATAAATATATACTGAGTCTCTGAAGAAAAAAAAAGTTTAATAACCCTAACTCAAGTTTTCTGGTCAATTTGTGATTAGTTAAAAAAAACTGCAAACATCTCATATTAACTGTTTGAAGTTATTGCTTACTTTTCTTTTCTTCTTGTGTAGCTCACCAACCGAGTTGACGAGTGTGTTTGGTCCAAGGATGATGCGCGTGCTCTGTGGCCACTGCGTGCTCACCAGTGTGTGTTCACCGAGCAGGATCTTGCGAATGTTTTCAGCGCCGGTTACACGAATCACAGGTTTCCCCAGGAGGTGGGTCTTAAAGACATTGCCGTGTTTCTCTCTCCTGGAGATGTGGAAGCTTGAACCCTGTGGAAGAGTTGGAAAAAGATGTTTATAAGAAGGAAATATGGAGAATTATTTAAATGTTTATTTCTAAATCATTAGATGGTGAAAGAAGCTTATTTTTGGTTAGATTTTTTTTCTCTGTGCTTTGGTTGAATCGCATCAGACAGACTCAAGCTAAATCTCAAAGAACTCCCTCCTCCCTAACTCCTACCCAGTTATGCTCTATATTTCAAAAACAGGAGTCTTTTGAAATTGAGCTACGGATTTGCCTTGGCAGGGTACTGTGCCTGGAACTGAGGGGAATTCTGTATTTTACTTTCAGGTCTGCGCATGCAGGGAAATAATTTCATACGTGTATTAACAAAGCAGTAGACTGAAGATTTTTTTTATTGTGCCAGAGATTTGCCATAACTTTAATGTAACAATAAAATTGAATGACCTCATACAATAGAATACAATTTAAAGTAAACTTGTAAAACACTATGAGTTTCTTTCAATAGTAATGAACTACAGCATTATGGAGAAATGTTAAAGGAGACATTTATAGTGAGAATTGGACAGTTGGAATAAAGCAATGATTTTAGCAAAATGCTAGAGAGCTAAACCAATAATCTCTCTCTCCCTGGATGTTGACCCAATGACAATTATCCAAACACCACTCTGTGATAGGATTATGACCAAGGCATGACGGCTCTCATAGCTGGAAACATATGTAGTATTTAAACACACAATTAATCTTCTAATCGACTTGATCAGTATTGGCAAAATGTCCCATCCTTTATTTTTCAGTAAATAAAATTAATAATTTGAAGTATTTAAAAGTGGTAATTCTGTAACGGCAATAGTAATTGTACATTTTATTATTATTATTATTATTATTATTATTATGTTTAATGCATTGTGTGAAATATAACATGCAAGCACAAAAGTCCAACAGTAGGTTAATGTTTACTTATGCAAGGTTATTGTTCAAATATGCCTTAATTGTGCATCATTATACCTGTAATTTGATGAGCCACAGATCCAATGAGCCACAGATCCACACACCTCATAAAAATAAAATCCTAAACCTACACCAATGAGCAACAATAAAAGCATTAACATTATAACCATCTAGGTTTTAGGCTACCCTTGTGCCAACAGGACAGCTTTGGCCTCTCTAGACGTGGCTCCGCACTTCCCCGGGCGGTGGTGGCGTTGTGGTGTCTGGTTGTGGGGTGGGGTCTCCGTTGATCTGCGGAACTTAGAGACCAAGTTGGCAGCCTTGGGCTCTTTGTGTGCCGGGCCAAATATGGAGCAGACTGTGGTGTACTTAGAGTTATGGTGCCTTTCTACTGTGGCCAGTCAGTTTTTTCAGTAACTTGTGCTACATTAGCTTTTCTGTGGGATCAGACCTGACAGGTCGGCCTTTGGTCTCTCCAGGCATCAGTCAGCCTTGTTTACTGGTATACAATTGATAATCTTGTCACCAGTTTACTGGTATATAATTGATAATCAGTGTTAATGCTGATTTGTGTAAACTGCCATTATCTGCTTGCTTGTTTTCTATTCATAAACAAAAAGTTGCTTATTGTGAAAACTAATAAATGTATTAGTCTTCACAATAAGCAATGTATCATATCGAAATCATCTGATTGGACTTATCAGATGTACTTGGTTTAAACATTGTTAGTTGTACAGATTTCATATTTTGTAACCCCCTAAATAGTACTCAATGACAACTTGACAAAAGACATTTTAAGAATCTTTATCTTAAGATATTTTACCCCTGTCTTTAATGCTGGTGTATCTGCTGTGGTTAGTTCTTGTTAATAATTTCAAAGTGAAAAGGTAAGAGACTGCTGATAAGCCCATACTCATATGGTACTCAAAATAAGATGCCTTAATGGGTAATGGGTGGTACGTACATTAGGAAATGTACCACAGGTCTGTTGAATTTTCAAACCTGATTGGTCAGAGCATGTTAATAACTTTTTTATAACGACTGACAATTGTGCCAAATGCAAATCAAATGATTGTGTGGATAAAAAAAGAAAACTAATAGGCTATTTAAGACTGCAATATAAGGATGTTGTAATGCTCAGTAAGTTCTTGTTGCAGGAGAATGCTTCAGGACAGAGGGGCTTGTGTTATGCAGTTTCTCTGTAAATGATAAGCTGGGTTTTACCTTTTTAATTTCAATCAACCAGAAAAAAATAAGGCTGGTGGTGGAATGACTCTATAGTTGCTACAACACAATACATATGCTACATACAATATTAAACTCAACTATATGTATAAGGGATGAAAGCACCATTTGGCGTTCTTAAATATTAGTTTCTAATTGTTGGCAATACTGTTAGAGTGGTAGCATATGGTAACAGTAATAATTAGGTGCATCACTCCACTGCATCCTTCATTATTTTTCTATAACCGCACAGTGCAGTTGTATCATTGTATCGTATCCACATATTAAGTGATTTAATGCTGCCTATTAATAACTTGTAGTGTATTGGGACCGACCTGATCTCGTGGGAAATTCATAGAAATTGAAACAAGTATGGTCCATGTCCTTCGGTCATATTCAGTTTTTTCTGGATGTAGTCATCAGAAAACAGGCAAACACTAATCTTATCCCAACCACAGTCCTAACCTTTGTAACATTTCACACAAACAGAGTTGTTTAAAAAGTTACAAATTTGCAAAAGTGAGACTGAGACATAATGTGCTCTCAGAAAGAGAGAGAGGGAAAAGAAACAAGGAATATGATTACTTGTATAATTTGGGTTCTGTCCAAAACCGCACTAAGTTTTGTCCTGGAATAAAGCCAGCATCATACAGTGCACACAGCAAAATCCCCAGCGTTGAATAAACACTTAATATCAGTGCATCTGGATTGTATAATAGATAATTTTGACACTTCAGGTGGTAATGTTAGACTTTGTATTTTTGTATTTTTAAATATGTGACTACTATATAACATAATATAAAGAAACATTTTAGGAAATTAGTGTAGTTTAGAGTCTCAGACCACACGTGTCATGCTCTTTTAATAAAAGCCTAAACTCACAACTTAAAGTTGGCATAAACACAAGAAAACGTCTTGTTCTATTTTGTGTATTAAGAATAATCCAAAGCATTTGGATTATGTCCAAAACCACAGAAAATTGTGCGCTACCATCACACAGGTAATGCGCGCCGCAAAATCCCCAGTGTTGAAATAAAAGTTCACACGAGTTCATCTGCGCGTTATAATACAGTGTTCTTCATGAACCAGTTCATCATGATCTGGAGAGACGACTGCAAGTTTGTTTATAAAGAAATGACGAGATGTGTTGTAAATAAAATTGCATTTTGCTAAAACATGTTAATGTCCCCTATGTTGGGAGACCTTTTGGATACTCTTTAGCAGTAGGCTTTAATTCAGCACCGGGTAGGACTCATATAGTGAGCCTCGCTGACGTTTTTTATGTGATCATCTTAATCAAAATTTAATCTTACCTGAAAGAGCCAGTGGAAGCTTTCTCCGATCAGCGGCCACCCCATGGAGCCCTCAGGTAGCGGGAGCGCGCATGTCTTGTCCCGGGCTGCGCGCCATCTGAGCGCCCAGAGCCGCCGCGACAGCGCGAGCAGCAGCAGCGCCGGAACCACGGAGCGGAGGAGCGCGAGGAGCGCCGACACCACGCAGCTTTCACTCCCAAACATCATCATCAAGCATAAGAACCGAGCAAAAATAATAATAATAATAATAATCACGTCTTCCTTGTCAGGAACCAAGCGTCCAAGCTCTTTATAGGAGGTGGATACGTTTCATCAGGTTGCTAGGGGGATGTATAAAAAGTTGTGTTCGTTTTCAGAAAGAGAAAAAAAACATGCTTGGCACTTTCCGTCTGCTCCAAACGCGCAAGACGAAACTGACAAGTATGCCAAATAGTTTTACAAGTTACATGCGCTAGCATGTCTTTCATCCGACTTTATAGAGTAGCCTGTGTACAGTTGGAACATTAGGACATTGAACATGCTCAACATCTTCTCTGCGACCTCTTTGCATGAACAATCATATTCACTAGCTATGTATATATACGCATGCGTAATGCCGTTTGCATAAACCTTTCCTGCTTTTAACTTTCTATATCACCTCCTTATACTTGATCATTTGTATTGTTTATTAAAATGCATTTTATAGCATGACTGGATGATAACGTACTTTAACAAGCAACTGTGCGCAATTAATTTAATTTAATTAATGCAGCGTAATTAACTTCTTTACTTTGTAAATACATGGTGTTATGAATAATCATAGACATGCTGTTGCAAACAAAACGATACTGCATTACCATTGTAGGCATGTTTTGCATTTAATAGCTTTATAGACCAGATAGCAATATTACACTCTAACAAATTTAAAGAATATCGCAGAATCACTGCTCTTAAGCAGATCAAGTGCAGAACTAAACTAGGCTTAAACATAAAAAAAAGAAGTAGCATATGACTGAATTAAAATGGTTATACTACTCACCTAAATGTTGCCATAAAAAATAAGACACAAATAATTCCTGTAATTTACTTGGAAGATAACAAGAAAAATAATGATGATATAAAAAGTAAGCACTCTGGGCGTGTTATCCTTCTGCAGGAAGGTGTGCTTTGTTCCGTCTTCTCATCCTTTACTAAATACTAACTGATGGAGAAATGTTTTTCCTCCTAAATCATGAAGAGCTCATTGATAAATCATTGGGGTTGGGAATAAGTTATAGAGCAGAGAGAGGGAGCGAGAGAGAGAATAAGCAGGTAGCCAATCACAAGCGCTCTCTCTCTCTCTCTCTCTCCCTGTGTGTGTGTGTGAGAGAGAGAGAGAGTGTTTGTGAGAGAGAAAGAGTCCGTAAAGAACTAATGAATCAGATTCACAAAATCAATCCCCGGCTTTTTTCCCCTCCGAAACATCTAATCAGTTGGAATGAATGAATGAATGAATGAAAACAAACAAGCAAACAAACCTATTTTTAGTGTAGATTATTTGCAACATAAAATTTATTCTAAAACCTAATATAGTTATTTGCCTTTTAAAATTATATATATGCATTATCCGTTACATCTATGCATGTATTTTATTTATTAATTTATTCATGCATTTATTTATTTGCTTACTTTTTCTTTACGCAGAACTTTACGCAGAACCAGTTTTGTTTATGCCCGTTTAATTGTATTTTCAATTAATAAAGGAGCTATAAAACGGTTCTAAAACTGAAATAAAAAAAGCTACAAACATACCTTAAAATATACAACGTTACCATACAATATATAACATACAACGTTAATCAAACGTCGGACTCATATTTGAGCATATTTAAGCGTAAATTATGTCAGAATTAAGGCTCGCTGCGTGAAATTCTCACATATCATCAATATTTTAAGTATTATTAAAACATAATGAAGTTGTCAGTGACTTTAAATATTTACATTTTAATTCATGTAATAGCTAATGTTTCCCTCAGTCCTCAGCTAACGTTACTTACCGTCATCTCACAAACATTTTAACCGACAGGGCAAAATTTCCTTTTCCCCCGCCTGTTTGTTTGTTTGTTTGTTCACTAAACATTTAATGTAAATTATTGTTATCCATTATTTTTATTAAAAGCAGATTTTCTGTTCATTTGTTCAGGATTTTCTTATTAGCCAATTATGCTAAATAACGTCTACACAGTATTTTAAACACGTCTCGCGCTTTAGGTCATGCGTCTCGCGCTGCCTGAGATTTTTAAAAGATAACGGTCACTGTAACGGCTACTTTAGATCCGCCATGATGGCGCATACACTACAGGTATTTCTCACATTAATGATTATAATATCTTCACGGTTTAATTAGCCTTTTAGAGACAATAAAACATGACTAAGACAATGAATTATTTTATAATAACTTTGACACTTTTTAAGTGAATTCTGGTTGAAATGATATGAACATGTTTGTAACTTCTTGCTATTATTAGGCTAGCGTAATGTGTAACGATATTTAATATTCTAGACATGCTATAGGTCTATAAAAAGTACATAAAATATTTGTCAGCATTTTTTTTCTATTCTCTGTTTTTATTGTAAAAGTCAGAAAAATGAAAGAATGTACATGTACAGTATGTGTAATGTACAGTATTTAGTGGGATATGGACTAATAAGTCTTACCTTACAGTTCTCTAATTCTAATATCATGTTACGCTACCAAGCTGTTTTGTTATCTAAATAGCTGTACACATGCACATTTTTCTTATTATTATTCAAATATTTGCATTATGAAGTTATGGTTCTTATTTCCAGACTTTATCATAGCAATTTATAACTTTATACAAGATAATTGGTATGGAGAATGGATGGTTGGATGGTTGGATGGATGGATACTTTTTCTCCAATGATAATCACGAATGGCATGTTATGAGCTTATGAAAAAAAAATAAGTCCTTATGATGATGTGGTGAACTCCAGTAAGACAGTAAGGCTGAAGTAATGCACAATCAAATGAATGGAGATAAAAAACATAGGCTAGTCTAAAGAGTAGAGCGGTTGTGCCATTCTCAATATTTTTCCTTTGTATATATATATATATATATATATATATATATATATATATAGAGATCTCTCTCTCTCTCTCTCTCTCTCTCTCTCTCTCTCTCTCGGGCTCTCA
>JAQMYJ010000005.1:5993701-6009797 GCA_030014305.1 Clarias laeviceps
TATTAATTGGACCTTTCCTAACACTTGAATGTGCAATAATTCTTCATTACAATGACTTTTTTTTTCCATAAACAAAACTATACTTTTGGCATATTCACTAAAAACGTGAGATGCAGTTGGTGAGATCAACAAATATGATGGGCAGCAAATTATGTGTTTGTGTAATTGTGCAAATACATGCAACATGGGTAGGTGAGGAGGAGGTGAACTATCCATCCAAGGAAGTCATCAGAATAACACTTTGGACATCAATCACTCATCGTCTCTGACAGACATTTCCTGCTGAGGATGATGATGTTTGGTTGTGTTGAGTGCTGAAACACACCTTTAACACCACGATTGGGTCTAACAAAGCATCTGGTAAAATCTAAGTTATCACAGAATGGTTCATGGCTCATACTTATTTCATGGATGTTCCACAACTTTAAATGAAGTTATGAATTAATAAAATGTATGAGATGCCATTCTGCAATTTGTCATTCAGATTTGTTAGTAGTGGCAAATTGTTTCGGTTTAAGAAGAATAAAGCACTATATGACATGCTATTATTGGAAAACAATCAACATTGGGGTGGAAAAGTATCGTGTCTTTGTGTCAAGGACTTTTGTCTAGTATGCTCTGCACCTCACTGTTGTGTGTTCCTAACTGTATTCAATTGTACTTTTTAATGTTTGATTAGTTTGTTCTTGGTCTTGCACTTGTTTTAATTTAGGTGTTTATCCATTGGTTTTTGGTTGGTTATGCTACACTTAGTAGCATTTACATATTGATATTATGTTCATTTTACTATATTAAATTATGCTTGTAATGTACTTAATTGTATTTTAAGTAGTTCAACCTAAAACATACATTTTTACCATTATTTACCATTCTTTATTTTTGTTCAACATATTTTACTTGAATGGAAATTCTGCCCTTTACTTAAATAGTAGTGTGTAGTTTTACATTCTTGGTATTCCACGCATTCTGTAAAACAGATGCTCTAGTAATAAGCCCAAGCTAATGGCCTTATGGATAAATAAAATATATAAGATTTTTTTTATAATAAAAATAAAAATATGTATATAAATTTTTATAAATAAATAGTTTGAACAGTTTTTTGGTATTTTATTTAATTGCACAATAAAAGTGCAAGCACTTCATAATTAAAATAAAAATGAAAATTATGTGCAGGTGAAACAAAGACTAGAGAAAACAAAACTTTGCAAACAATGTAAATACCAACACCTGAGCAAGTCAGTCTGTTATAATGCTGTCACAATGGTTGCCACTCATGGTTGAAATACTGTCTGAGGCAGTCACTGTCATGTAAATATCTACAGCATTGTATCTAACTCTTTTTCCTGGTGTACCTACATACCTCTTATTGCATTACATCCTCTAACTCACCTAGTGACCTTGTTTGAACTTCTAAATCTGGTGATTAATTAAAGCTATAGAGATTTGGTAGCACTGAAATGTGATGGTATTCCAGAGCCAGGATCTCAAATGCTCAAAAAATCAACAGAGATAATGTAGTAAATGTGGCCTTCCCAATGGAGAATTCTTGGGGAAAAAAGAAAAATAAAGCTACAGATATAAACAGTAAGACAACCACCCAAAAAAAATGCACTCATATACTCCCTGCCCCCTTTCCCACAAGCCTCCCCCCTCCTTTTGGGAGCACTATCAATATGAAAGAGGAGAGGAAGGAAGTTTTTGGAGTCAGTGAATGGACCGAGGCCATTTCATTTAGAACCCCAACTCTGTGGATCTCCCTCTCTCTCTGTCAGCCCTCTAGATGATCCCATTCATCCTGCCCTACTGTAATCTAATCAAAGCCTAACTGGATTTATCTGCCGTCATTTCACATTCAAACACACATTACACACACCTGCCCCCTGCCACTGAGATGGATGGCTGCTGCGGAGCGGCATTCAACCCAAGAACCACACCAGAGTCACGCTTCTTTCACTACTCTTTATTTATTAATTAACACTCTAAGTTAAAATGTATTTACCTCACATTAATTAAAGCATTAACATTAACATTTCATGAGTGCTTCTATTGATAAACATCTGGCAATATTAGCAAAGCACAAATAATTACATTCATCAATAAGGCAGATAATTAAGACCTACAATGAAGATACTCTACTATTAATGTACAAAATGAACAATGAAAAACTTGTTTTTCAAGAAAACTTGTGTATTGCAAAACTTGAAAACTTGTGTGTTGCAAAATTTTAAAAATGTTTCCTGAGAACAGCAAAAAAGTGTTTGTTACTTAGTTTGTTAGCTGGAAATAATCTACAACAGGATTTTGTGATGTTAATTATTTGTTTATTCAATAACATTGTATACTGTTGTGTAATTTTGGTAATGATAAATTTTTTTTTAATTTATGAATGAATGGAATGAATGAAATCAGTTTACAGCTATGTTTAATGTTGTGTAATGTCTACAAGGCATGTTAGCTCTTGTTCTTACCAGCCTCTCTTTTTGTTCTCTTTGTTGAAGTTAATAAAACATAAAAACACATGCCATGTTGCCATGTTACAGTCAAACCACAAAGGGAAAACTCCTCTTTCCTGTGATGATAAACTTACACAAACAGATTTACCTTTTATTATTACAAAGTGAGGACACTCTGTGAGGAAGTGAGGAAAAAATAACGTAATGTTTAAATGTTTATCATCATAATTTTGTTATGCTGAACAACTGGTCTAGAAGTCTATATGAATAATCCGCTACTATAGTAATTATCACATATTAGAACAGGGACATTAATATAAACCAGTTGTTTCTACCTGAACTCTTGTCAAAGCTGTTGTGGTATAAAAAAAAAACTTATCAACATCTTCTGATCACTCAAACTTAGGAATTCAACAGTGCTATCAAATATAATAAATAGGCACCAGAATAAATATTAGAATTTAAATATCCCAGTCCACTTCAATTAGGGTTCTTTTTTTGTTTCCATTGTTTTATTTTATTTTTTTCATTTCTTATTAAAATGAATGAGTTTATTTACAAAGCAATAATTCAACCTTACTTGTAGCTGTTTTAGCTACATATTTTCTAATGAAGCCAAAACCATATATTAAATTAATAAGCCATGAGAGAGTATAGATTACAGTAACTATTAGTTTAATTAATGTATAGAATTATTAACCTGGAGCTTTAATACAGAATTTTATTACTGCTGTGTGCATTTCAAGGATTTTACAATCACCAATCAGATTTCTGGAATGAATCCATAGTTTTATATATGTGAATTGAAGTGAATTGAATTAAAATAAATAGTAACATATGGATCCGCATAAAATATAAAGGTGTTTCTTAATGATAAACCTTTTGTTTAAATGTAATTTAATCGAAATTGTAATTTCACATAAAACATTTTTTGATAGTGTCAGAAATCTAAATTCATGAGTTCAACCACTATTTCCTGTTTGGCAAGAAATCCAAAACCATAGAGAAACTATAGAGAAATAATCTAAAAAATGTCCTTTAATAAAAGAGAATCCAGAATTTGCTCCGGGAACTGCTTACTCATCGATCAGTTTCAGCAAAGCATGTTATGATGTCTTTAACCGTGTGTGCACAAATTGCTCACATTTAGATGATTGGACAAGGCAACAAGCACTGACAAATGACTCCCTCCTCTTCTTTTGTGATTAAAGTGATTTTCCTGCTCACTTTCTAGTGAATGATTGGAGTATTCTGTGTAAGGCATGGACCAACAATTTTGTTCAAGTTTAATGGGATTGGATATTCCTTTATGAGTCAAACGCATGGCTGAGCACAGTCTGCGATTCAATTGAAAATCAATTGAAAGTCCTTTATAGTTAGAAACAAGGCTTGATTTAGTCCATTAGCCTTAATCATGCTGTTCAGATGGTGGCTAAAACTTATCCACTCAATAGAATGTTCTGATCAGAAACTGTTGGTTAGAAGATGAACAGTTGGTATAAGTTTAGAGCTTGCTAACTGTTCGTATTTGGATTGCTGCATGTCAATAATTAAAAACCGCTGTGAAAAGGTTCCCTTCCATCTTCAGGGATGTCTTGGGAGCCTCAGAGCGGCAGCCTTCAAAAAGTCTGCTGACTCCATCGGTCCTTTCAGAGATCTGCTCAAAGGCCCAGAGAACAATCAGCAAGGCGAGACATTCCAGACTCAAAGAGAAAACACCCAAGGGGCCGAGGGAGCCCTGCTGTACACATACTCATTCAACACGTCTCAAGCTTTCCCTCCATCTGTCTCCTTTTCTGTGAACAGCCAGAAAAAGGGAGAGAACCTTACCGTTTGGCGTGTGGCAGGTTCGGTTTTCATGCTCATGTCAGCATCAGTCTGTATGATTTATGGCGAAACATGACCACCGGTGGTTAATAAGCTTAGCATTATCCGCTGGGAGCCAAGCACAGCGCCAGGGCAAGACCAGGCCAAGACCGCGCCAGGGGAGGAGGGAGGTTTCCCAGAGCGCCATCCATTCTCACAGTCAAGCTGTCAATCACACTCAGCAGGGAACACACAGGGGGCGGGGTCTTATAAATTGGAGGTGGAGTAAGGGAAACACTGAAGGAGTGCAGACCCTGGGTGTTACAATTCAGAATGATTGACAGCTTCACCACAGGGCCTGAGCAGGGTGTGTTTGGTTCAAGTGGTTTGTGTTTGTGTGTGTGTGTCTGCCTTACTGACTGTGTTAACATGCTGTGATACACACCTGTCAATCATTCAAACAAACAATGACCAGCAGGGGTCTTTTTCTTTCTCTCACACACAGGCCAGGAAAATTCACTTCCACCTCATTCTTGACAATTAGTTGAATTAGTAAATGAATCTGGCTGGTGTGTGTGTGTGTGGGTGTGTGTTCGTGCAGATTGTGTGTTCAAATGTTTAATATTATAAAATGCATTCTGGTATTGTTTAGCCTATATATTTTAAAATATTGACAATACCAATTTTTACAAAAAGGTTAATATGGGAAACAAATGAAATCACAAAAGCCTATTATCCACTGTAAGCATTTTATTCTCATATGATATTTTGCTTGATTTTTTTTTTACTTTCCCCAACAAACCTTTAAATTATTATTTGCTTTACATATTCTTATTTATTAGCTACTTTGAAATACGATGAAACTAATAGTAAATAAATGTAGTTAGAAGCCAAGTGACTTTCAGTGACTTTCATTTTACTGTATACATTGCAGACTCCTTCCAAACTGACTTCTTAAAGAAAACATCAGCATATCAATGTGTACACATTTTTTAAAACATATTTTAATATCCAGTGATTTTAATGATTTGAGAAGTTGGATATTCATATAAACAAGAGTGACATAAATGTTCACAAAAAATAATAAAATCTTTTAGTATTTGAAAATGATGTATGTGTAAAGTGTATCTTAATAAATTATATTATGGAAAAGTAAAAAACTTTTCCATGATATTCTGATTTATTGAGATGCACTGTATGTATAGCTATGCAATATAGTTTAAACTGACAGCCCATTGCTCTTTCTTTCACCTTTTGATATTTCACACATAATATAATTTTGTCAATGACTCACTGTGAAAAAGTCTGATTAGCGGGTGTCGTCTATATACCTAACATACCACAGTGAGAACTACAGTAAGGGGTGTGTGCGGATGTGTTGGGTTAAAGAGGAGAAACTGAGCACACCCATATAAGACATGTAATAAGTGTTTGTCCTTGCATGTGAGAACAATTGTGCCTAAAATCCTGCAATCAGTGTTTGTATATGTCTGCAGAAAGCAAGAATTTCTGAATAAGATCAAAGCATGGTTGATTTATCGGATGGCATGTCTGAGACACACAAATGACTTCTTTAAGTCAGCAGGATTTTATGCTCAAACACTGTTAAATGGTTACAGATCACTGTGAATGTGACTGAATTGTTGTTATGGTTCCTGTTTTGTCTCAAGCCCTTGTTTAAAAGCCTCGAGTCAAATGAATGTGTTGAGTCCCTTAGTGAAATCTTGTTCTAGTCAGCACAGTCACCTCATCAATCTTGAGTCTTAATACTTTCACAATGTCACTTTTAACCCCATAACCTCTGACCCCTGATTCATGCCAAGACTTAACAACAGGTATCCCAAAGTCATCAAAATTGTGGATTCCTGCAACAGCATGTATTATGTGATTCAGATGCCTGGACACCCAGCTTTGGGAAACATCATTGCTAAAGTCAGCACTTTTTTCAAAGGAAGAATGTTTCATCCTTAAAATTAAAAGTCTTTTGCATGGTGCACCTGCAGCTGACTGTTGGGAATTAGTGGTTCAGAGGTATTCCATGTGGGAGACCTGAGTTTAGTGACCAGTCAACGCCCCACACCTAGCCACTGGGGTTGCACAAGTTAGCATGCAATTAGTATTGTTCGCAGGCCTGAATAAATCAGAGGGCTTGCATTAAAAATATCAAGGTATGTGATGTGAATCTACTGATTCAAATATGCAGAAATAAATGCAGAAAGAGCATGACCCGCACTTGACTATTCACAAGGATTAGTAGTTGCATAATTCTGCTGTCCCAAACCCAACTCTCATTTTGAATCACAGACCATACTCATCCAAAAATGTAATCACCATCCATTATAAGTCTGCTTTAAATAGTACAGTATGTCAATCAATTGTTAAGTAGATGACAGATACAACGTAATTGTAATTACACAGGTAAAGGTACAGGTACTCAGCAAAAATGCAGTTTAGCATCTATCAGATGTGCAAATAGTAGTTTATATACTTTATTACAAATATTGGCATTGAATATACAACAGTACTGGATTATCCATGTACGTACACAATGTACTTTATTATTCTGTATATTTACAATAATATATGTAATATACAGAACTTTATTATTATGTATATTCTGTATTATCTATATACAATTGTACATTTATAATATATAATATATAATTGTTTATAGATAATACAGAATATACAGAATAATAAAGTTTAGAGATTTGAAATGATTACAAGTAGTAAGCTACAATTAGCCTAACAGTGTAGTGTAATGTTCAGCATAGTAATGTCTCTGATAAAGAAGTCTTGTGACTTGGAAGGGAGGAGTCTCTGATGATGCTGCAGACATCTACTGTGATGAAGATTTTCAAGCTGGGCACTGATGATGTTTTGCATGGTTTTCATCAACATTTCATCAAGTTTCTTTTTTCAGACACTGTGCTATACCATACTGTGACAGAGCTGTTCAAGATGTTCTCAATGGTGCAGTGAGACCAAGACCAAGTTCATCAGGATTTAAAGGTGCTGTTGCTCTTTTCTAAGCAGAATTGAAGTGTAATGAAGCCAGAACATATCCTCAGAGATGTGGACACACAGGAACATGGTGCGGGGGATATGGTTCCCCTTCATGTAGATGGGAGTGTCTGCTGCTTTTTGATTTTTGGAAGTCTATCTGACTTGCATAAACAGTAACATGGCCAAACTTGACATAACCAATCAATGCGTTGGGTTCTTGGTACTCCAAAGGTTGTCGTTGCACCAAAGTGGCCCGTGTTTAATATCATCCTACAATTGTTTCTCTTAAATAGAACACATTTATTTTCCTTTGCAAACCATCCACCAAATAATCACAAGTCTGAATGATGACCCTGATCCTCTGACTCTATTTATGTCTACCACTGTCTTTACCTTCATCTGGATCTTCAAATGTGCTTCACCTGTGTTTGTACCTGTACTGCACCACTGTATTTAGCTTCACCTGTGTTTTTGCCTGTCCTGTACTAATGTATTTATCTTAACCTGTGTTTTACCTGCATTGTACCACTGTCTTTACCTGGATCTGCTTCTGTCTCTATGTGCATCTATAATTATTCATGCATTATTTTTTTTCCATTTCTCCACCTGTACCATCTTCGATTCATTTTTCTATATCATCTATAACTCGAATCAATATTACCAGTATACTAATCATCGGCCTGATCATCTGTCATCATCTGTACCTGTTTCTCATTGATTCATGCCTTACGTTAGAAGGTTTTATTATTTAATGATTCATAGGTCACTCTGTGATTTAACAAACAAATCATATTCCTCTGAAACTGGTCAGAGGCTGGACTAAAAAAAAAAAAAAGTCCATCAGAAGGTCTAGAAAACTGTTCCTTAATGCTACATTAAAAATACAAGAAAGCCTGGCTCTTTTGTACTGTACTGTATGTGTCTATGTCTCTATTTGTTCCTGCACTTTTACTTCTGTCTACCTGTTTAACCCCTCAGCTCACAGACTTTAATTATGCTAATTACAAGCAATTATGCCACACTTCTCCCTGCCTAAAGGCCTTTCTTTACGTTCTGTCTCTTCCTGCTATGCACAATTTAATAGCCTTTAGTGGAAAATTCATTTATATACATACATATAATTGTTTATGTTAAAAATATATAATTTTTGGCCCTTCAGGAACTTTTTGTGGAAGATATGAAAAGGAGTGAACAAAAGATCCAGATGTTTTTTTTAACTTCTTATTTACAAAGGAGGAGGTTGCTATATTTATATAGAGTATCTCTAATCATTAAAAGCTTTATTAAAAGCAAGAGTATTTTAAATATTTGACTTTTCAACTATTTGACTAACCCTAGACCTCATCCATTAGTCTTGTGCAAAATTTGCTTAGTTTAAATTAATTTAAATTGCACACAGTGCACAGCAAGACTGTTTACATGCTAACACACTCATTCTCATTTTAATCCCTGAGCACCTTCCACAGATGTAATGATTAATGTTAATCTGAATAATGCTATGCTGCACCTAAACCTAACCTAAACATTTACCTCAGCAACCAAATGAAAGCTGTAAACATTGTTATTTAAATATTTATCTATTTATTGCCCCCTAAAGGTGAAAATAGTGTGTTCAAACTATTTATTCTAAGTGAGAGGAGCTAATAAACATTTACTCAGGTTAATTTGTCTTGTCCTAGCAAAGATGCTTGCATGCTAATGGATCACTTACTGTATATGATTTGTATATTTGGGTGTGGATGTGAGGGTTCTTTTCCCTAATGGCAGATGTTATCTCACCCCAATGATTTTCAGTGGGATTGAGATCAGGACTCATTGCTGGCCATTTTAAAACAGCCCATTTTTTCCTTTTCCACCGTTCCTGCATGATTTTTGGTGTGTGCTTTGGGCCTTGTCTTGCTGAAGGACTCATGTTGTTAAAGCTCCATTTTTGTTTCATCTATCCACAGAACATTTTCCCAGAAGGTTTTTGGTTTGTCCAGGTACTCTTTGGCAAAGATCAGTCATTCTATTCTATGTATTTTCTTCAGCAATGGTGTCTTCCTTGGCCTTTGGCCATAAAGCCCCCTAGTTTTGTGTGCAGCATATAATACTTGTTGAAACCATGGACCCCAGACTGGTCCATGTTGGCCTTCAGATCTTTGAATGTTTAAAGTTGTGTTTTTTCCACCATTTGCAAAAACCTTCGAAGAGTTCTCTTGTCAATTTTCTCTTTCCCCCACATCCAGGGAGGTTCTTGACAGTTAGTGGCTAATTTCTGTGACATGGGGACTGACAATTTATCACAGGTGATTCTCATTTATGATTCACCACAGCTGGATCCAAATGTATTTACATTCTGATTTATAATAAATGTCCCAATACCAGTTTCACAGCAACCTTTCAGTTTTCCTATCTTTTCTCCCACTGTTTTTTGTTTTAAATTGTTGTTTACCATTAGCGCTTTTGTATCAAACACAAGTTACATCTGGTTACCTCCCACCTATCAAAACCATAGCAGTTTTTGGAGGTACAGTAGAGAAAGATGAATTTGCACTACGTGTGAAAACGAATGTGTAAAAGTGTGCATGGTGCACATAGTGTAACGAATGTATAAATGTGTGGATGGTGAACATAGTGTAATGAACTGGCATCACATCCAGCATGTATTTCTGGCTCTTGCCCAGTACACTGTGAACCTCACCAGGATACTTTCTACTATCTTTCACCGTGCAGTTCGGAACTGACATTGTTTTATAACAAAGCCATGCTGAGTTCTCAAATCTTGTGATTATGCTATTAAATTATTAGAGCTCTGGAAGCAAGGCAGATTTTACAGGCTTATCTTATAGTATTGTACTGGTTCTACTACGTTATTGTTCCTCCATCAACTTGTACAATGTATTGGTGCTCCACATTAACATATGCTGAGGTTCTTTTTTAGCATTTATGAATGGAGTCTCCAGTGTCACCATTAAAAATGGATTAAACATGTAATGTGTTATTTCTTTTGAAAGGTTGCTGTGGTATACAGTAAGAGGAGTAAAATAAGCCATCTTGGGGATTACTTTCTGCACATATCTATTAAATCAGTGGTGTTCAATCTTATCAGCAAAGAGCCAGCTTGGCTGTAGGTTTTCATTCCAGCCGAGAAGGAGCCACACTTGATACAACTTATCAAAAAAGACTGAGCCCAATTGATTAAACAAGTGGAAGTGGCTCCTTCAACCGCACTTTGGCACTTTGTGGATAAGACAACTTACTGAACTTCCTTTCAACACTGCAGTGCTGTTACTATTCTACATCTACAGTATGATTATGATTTATAATAACACTGTCCGCTGTCACTAAGATCGGGGGGGGGGGGGGTTGGGGGGTTACCTGTTACCTTAGTGTTCTTTGACTATGTTCATGTCCTCAGTTGTAATTGCCCCTGTCTACAAAAGGGACGTAAATGTACTATTCATAACAAATGTCTGTTCTAAAAAGTGTTAAGTTAATTTGCTTCTAATGAATGAAGTTTCCTTCCTGAAGTACAAGCAGTGGTATGTTTGCTATCATCTTGCAATATTTTTGACCTTTAGGTGTTGCCTTTTATGTACATAGAATTTATACAGGTCAAGAAGAAATTCAACTGTGCTGAGAAATTAAGCTTTCTAAATGTGGGCCAAGAAAATTCAGCCATGACAGTGTTAGCATCTGAGTAGGAGAGTGGAGGCTTTTTAATTTTTGCTAGTAGCTAGACAATTATAGTTGATGAGTATTTGTGTATGTTTGTATGGGTAAACAGGTCAGGGAGACGCTAAATCTGCTACAAGTGGTGTTCCTCTGGGCTCAGGGCTTGGCCCAATTTTGTTTATATTGTATATGCTTCCTCTGGGTTTTGTCATCAGCCGGCCACGAAATTTAACTTCATTGCTATGCTGATGATACTCAGCTTTACCTCAGGATAATTAACCTACTCATCTACTCTGCCATCATTCACTTTGACCATCTTTTTGGAGAAGATAAAGTCTTGGATGAAGCAAAATTTTCTGCAGCTGAACAGCTCTTAAGACTGAAGTTATTTTAGTAGGAACCCCACACCAGATTAGGACATCTAACATCACTAGTATCACTTTTCCTGGTCAGGATATCCCGTTGTCAACATCTGTTATTAACCTCGGGATTAAAATGGATTCTCATTTGATGTATGAGGCTCATATCAAACATCTGTGTAAGACATCTTTCTTTCACCTCTGGACCATTGCTAAACTGTGTCCAGCACTCACTTTTGCAGATGCGGAAAAGTTAGTCCATGCATTTGTCTCCTCCAGGTGGAATTTCTGCAATGCACTCCTCATTGGGGTTTCTGGAAAAATCCTTCAAAAGCTGTAGTATATTCAAAACTGTGCTGCTAGAATTGAGCACGTAAATATGATCATATTAAGCCCATCCTTAAATCTCTTCATTGGCTCCCTGTTTCATTCAGAATTGAATACAAGGTTGCCATTAATACCTACCAGTGCATCTATGAGGATTCCCCTCCCTATCTCGAAGAACAACGCTCTGTCGCAATACATCATCTGAAACCTCTGAAGACCAATAATCATACTATGGGAGATTGGGCTTTTTGCTCAGAGACACATAGACGGTGGAATGCTCTCCCAGAATATCTGAGGATGCCACAGACTGTTGATGATTTTAAATCTGGTCTTAAAACTTATCTTATTATCAGAACTTTTGGGTTGAAATAATTTGTAGCACTTTGAGATATGGTTCAAATATAAAGTGCATCAGAAATAAAATGTATTATTATTATTATTATTATTATTGGCAGTTGGGGTATTTGCCCCCTTGGAGTACATGGCATATTATATAACACTCAGTAATGTCACTATAAAAAGTAATAATTAACATTTAACACAATTCTTGTTCTACATCCAATTCAATTCAATTCAATTTTATTTATATAGTGCTATTAACAATGGTCAATGCCTTAAAGCAGCTTCACAAAATGAAAAGAAAATTTATGGAAGTGTGTATGAGTGAGAAAAAAAAATGTGTTTTTTCATGTTCATCCACACCCTTTGCCCTAAATTTAAACATCTTTCATTGGTTTATGACATTACATTGAAAACCATGCATTAACAATGTTTGTTAATTAGCTGACCCATAATAACTAATACATGAATTTTAAAGGAATGTCATAATCCAATGAAATCCATGTTTTAATTTTAAAATGATAAAATATGGACAATTATATTATTCATTAGTCATTTCAGTAAACTCAGTTTTGAACAAGTCACAAAGTTTCCAAACCCTTACTTTGCTATAGTATATCTTTTTTTTCTCTCCTCCAAATGTTTAACCTAATGCAACATCCATGCATTGAATCATTGGTTCTTTTGATTAATCTAACAGAATACTTTAAAAGATATGTTAAACATTTGTGGTCACTTATTTTTAGCAGCCTAAAAATACCCTAAAACTTTTGATGAGTTGGACATCATCAAAAGTTTATCTTTTGATGACTGTTGAAGAAGAGATCCATCTGGTTGATACACATCACATGATTTTACAGAACCTCAGGTCACCACAATCAGAGAAGTCCTTCTGGGATTCTCTCATTTCAGCAGAAAACAAGAGAAAGCTTTATACCTTTTTTCTTATGTCCACTGACAGCCTGTCTGAGAGCAGGTGAGGAATGCGTGCATAGCAGTTATCTTGACTCACATCCGTCTGTTCTTTACTACTCTGGGAATACAGAGTTGCTTTAAGTCTCAGTTTCTCCATGCAGCATTTATTTGAACCTTAAATAAAATCTACCTTTTGTATAAATACACTGGATTGAACCAAATTCCTAGAAAGAAAAACTGTAGAGAAAATGATTTCTGGTCTTATTAATTAACTGACAGCTTGACAATAAGGGAATGTTTAAACATGACTGGACTAAAAGAATGTGTTTATGTTCCTCACATCAATTTCAAAATAGACATGTCTCATCTGATAATTTCCATCGCATTAGTCAAGTGGTAAAGTGAACTGCCAGTTCAAAAAAAAAAAAAGTTTTATTTGTAGCCTACAGCTTGAGACAGCACTGATCCAATAAATAGAATTTGAAAATTTGACAGCAGGAAAAGTAACGTAAACCAATTTTAAAGTAAATATATTAGATATTGAAACTAGTAAAATTGGCAAGGATTGCAATTGGTGTTAAATACAAATGTATTTTTAGAACTTGAAAAGTTTACATTTAAGGACACTTTGTTTGTTCTGCATTTTTTTATGATTGATCTGACAATAATTCTACTTCTTCATATATTTTATATTCACAATATTTAAAGGTGGCGGGAGAGTGGCATAGTGGTTAGCACTATCTCCTTGCACCTCCAGGGTTCAGGTTCGATAAACTCCTCAGGGTTTGTGTGCATGGAGTTTGCATGTTCTCCCCGTACTTGGTGGGTTTTCTTCACGTACTCCGGTTTCCCCTCAGAGTCCAAAGACATTCAAATTAGTCTAACTGTCGTTCCCAAATTGCCTATAGTGTGTGAATGTTGGCCAGAGGTAAAAATAGGAATGAGTACAATTGTCACCATTGGCCTCCACGGTCCCTAGTTGGTCTACAGAGATTCCTAGATGAATGATGGATGGATATTTAAAGGTGCCATATATTACTATTTCTTCAAGAAGTTAACACAGATTTCAGAGCCCCACCCCCCACCAAACTATGTGTGTTAATGCTTCAGCTGAAATATCCCTCAGATAATGCATATTTTCACAAATAAAACCATTTCATTGTCTATGTAATGAGATCCTGCTATGCTACTGATAAGCTCCACCCCCTGTCAGAGAACAACAGAGCTGAGCAACAAGCCATAGGAGGAGGCTCCTCTTATATGACGTCACATTAGGGGGAAAATCTAATTGGCTTGTTAAAGCCCTGGTCAGTACAAAAGTAGAAAAAGGACAAAAAGGCAGGGGATGTTTTGTTTTGTGTGTACATACATACTGGGATGAACAGTGAATTTTGAACAATATGCCCGCTTTGAAATGTAAGTGATTTTTGTGTGAAAGAGTTAATTTTTTTTAAAGCCTTTTCTTAAACTGCTGTTTAAGTGATTTAGTTTACAAAAAGAAAATGTTTAGTTTTTAAAGAAAACAATATTGGATAAATATTGGCTGATAATCAGGGTATTGGTATTGGGAAAGAAAAACTAGTGCCCATCTATATTTATAAGCAAACACTTATTCATTAAATTGATTTTCATTGAAAGATGCTTCCTAATGTCTCAGGACAGAAACCATACACAGTACACTTTATCACCTTAAATAACCTCTTCCCCTCTCCTAACCTTTTATATAACCTTTTGTGTTGTATCGTTTTTCTCAACCTACAATTAAAATACTTGACAGAAGTGTGTCATTACCGTGTCAGATTCAGGTGATGCCGCAGGGTGGAGAAATCAGGCAAGTCTTCCTGAAGTAATCTGTTGTTTCATGCTATCAGTATGTTTCTCTCCCGAGGCACACATCAATGGGCTGCCGTACAGCACGTACACTTTATGGCACACTTACCTACAGTGAACCTTTTCTCCGTAACACATCTCTGCAAAGGACTTAAGTCTCCATCTTTTTCCTCATAATTTATCTTCTTCTTTTTCTTCTTCTTCTTCTTCTTCTTATTTTTTTAATTTATTATTATTTATTTATTTATTGTTGCCATTCATGTCTTCCTGCTGTACAGAAAATGCTATCATGACAAGCACACAGAATATGCCAGTAAAGTACTTGCATGACTGGGATGAGGACTTAACAGTAAGGTGAAGCCTGAAATTTAGTTTAGGTTCTAAGAATATGAACAAAACAGACTTAATGTTTAGATTGAATTCTCAGACCATTTTGATCAAAATCTTAATTTTAGATTAAAAAATTATGACTGAAAAGATTTCTTTTTAATTTGTGAATCATTAGCACACATGAAGGCGGTATGATGGTGCAGTGGTTAGCGCTATCGCCTCCAGGTTCGATTCCTTCCTCAAATCTGTGTGTGTGGAGTTTACATGTTTTCCTCCGGGTACCCTGGTTTCCTCCCACAAACCAAAGACATGCAAGCTGTGTCACTGTTTCAAAGCTGTATCTCCACTGTTACTAAAATTTACAGTATCGGTCATCTTTGAAGACAGCATAAGGAATTATTGGACCAGTTACATACTGTAAGCCATGTTTGATGTACAAAAAAAGGATTTATTTTTAAACATTTGTTTTATTAGTTTTGTGTCACTCATTGTTACGAATAAGTCTCTCTTTTGCGTGCATCTCTTCCTAAACACCATTTCTTTACTACTCATAAACAGATCTCGTAAATGTTGGTGGAGATGGGAGTGATTTTGTATTTTAAGAATTGTAATGAATAGCTCTTAATCCTACTCCTGAAATGGGGTCATTCTAAGAATTTTTGGCTACTTAGGAGCGATTACCTACTCTGAGATGTTTAGTAAATATGGACGCTGGTCTCCTGCCACCCTGTACACAGGATAAAGTGGTACAGGCGATAATGACAATTAGTAAGCATGCATAATTAATCAATTCTCTTAACATTTACTCTCTGATCCAGTGAAAATATTAGATTAAAACATCATCATGGCATAATTAACTTAGAACCAAAGATCTCTTCTTCTCTGTCTTTCGCTGTTCCCTTTCAGGGGTCGCCACAGCGAATCATCTGCCTCCATCTATCCCTATCCTTTGCATCCTCTTCTCTCACACCAACTAACTTCATGTCCACTTTCATTACATCCATAAATCTCCTCTTTGGTCTTCCTCTAGACTTCCTGCCTGGCAGTTCCAACCTCAGCATCCTTCTACCGATA
>JAQMYJ010000005.1:6009897-6039374 GCA_030014305.1 Clarias laeviceps
GGGATGCTCTGCATCACTTCATCTAACTCACCCCAGAATTTCTCCTTCTCTTCCAAATCACATCCTACCTGTGGGGCTTAACCACTAACAACATTGAACATCACCCCTTCAATTTCCAGCTTCACCCTATCTGATACTCTTTTCACCTCTAGAACATTCCTAACAAACTCCTCTTTCAGAATAACTTATACTTCATTTCTTTTTCTACAGTGCCAGAGAAAGAAGTTGATGAAATTTGGTTTCATCAACTTCTTTCTCTGGCACTGTAGATTGCAGAGGCTGGTGTTGTTACTGCTACATCTGTCATTACTACCTAATGAGAAGCTAATTTTAGGCTGTTTTTACACTAAACATGATTGCTTTGGTCAGCTTTCACATTATCATTTGTATTTTATACCTTGTGTATTTACAAACTCTGAAACTGTAGGTGACAGTATGCACAGTATGTTGATTTGCGATTCTCCAAAAATGACAACGAAAAAAAACAGGTTGAACAGAATTGACCTTTGTTCTATGGTTGATATTGATATTTTGGAGAAAAGGTAAAGACAACGCTTTCACATGCTTTCCTAATTTATCAGCTATGTCCATGGAGGTTAGAGGATGAGATTGAGTCATGTTGTGCACATACAGTATGCTGATTTCAAATAAGACCGGCCGTGTTAGTGATGTCACATTATAAATAACAGAGTACTTTAATTTTTGGTACAGTTAGATCTTTATACCAGATTCAAACCATATCCGAGTACAATGCACTTCTCATTTGGACCCAGTTATGGTACACTGATCTGTGTCTGGGCGCGGTACAAAATGTTCACGCTACTAAACCATACAAGACTTTGGGGATCGGTTCCATGCCCAGTCAGAGTCCCTAGTCTGAAAGTGATTAAGAAGAATTTTAAATGATCATCCTCTCAACAAGTAGGCTATATGTGTCTAGCATGCTTACTCTGTATTTTGACTCTATGCTTTGCACAACTTGGGACCTCTGGTGTTTAAACAGTTGAACTGCATTAAATGCATAATTAACAGAATATTTCCATAATGCAGATTATCACATTTATTAATACATTGTTACACCCCTACATTCTAGTAATGATTTCCACAGACATGTGGTTCGTGGTTACCTAATTCCAGTGAGAAAATAAAAGCAAAAGCTTTTCTGATTAAATATTCTGAATTATTAGTGTCATTCCAGATTTGTAGGTACATGGTGGTAAAAAAGGGACGAAAAGTGTCAAAACCTAATTAAGTTTGCTTTTGCAGTAGTCTATGTAATTTGCTTGTTAGTGTTAAATGAACAACCATCACATAACATTTCATGTAGTATCCTGTACAGTAGTTCCCCTCTGCCCCCTCTGTATGAATTGCATAGGATGTGACCCTTTTGGATGTAAATTGTGTGTGTTATATGGAATGGTAGCAGCCCCAACTGTCTTTTTTCCCTAGTTTAACAAAATTAATTTATTATAAATAATTAAGCAAAACCTAACTCTTTACACTTAGCCTGAACAGCTTTTTAAAAATGGATAACAGCAATAAGAAATGTAGGTTGCGTAAAAGTCACACACTCAAAGCTGGTAAAGGTGATGGAAGCACAAGGCAGCATTTTCCCCAAGTTATTCTGCTTCATTAAATTGGCATTAAATGCCATGTTACCCCCAGCGCTGTTTAATGTCTGCCTAAATACAATGGAGTTAATTCATACTTCTGTTGTGCTGAGCAAAGAGAGGAATGATGCAAAGCAATATATTTGTGGTGAAACACAATAAAGTTGTGCCCAGAGCAGATGGGAAGAACCACCCTGGGGTATTAAAAGTGTTCAGGAATCCTCTTGAAGACATGAGCAAGCATGCTGGGGCTCATTTAAACACACACGCGTACACATTCATCCAAACAACATTATTGGAAAATGATATAAAAGTTGTATATAGAGGCTGCCTTTAACACACACACACACACACACACACACACACACACACACGTAAAAGTGAATACCACCACAGATGTTTGTGCATGATCAAGGTTTCTACAAAACACTGACTCTGTTGTGTAAGACAAAATGATTATGCCACGTTAAAAACAGATTCAAACCTTCTGCACAGAGTCTGTGTGTCCATGCATGTGGGTGTGCTCGAATCCAGGTCTCTTTGGCAAGTCGAGTCAGTAAACAGATTTATGAAGCATCTGTAATTGTGAAATAATGACTAACCATTCTTAATTTCACTGAAACAACTTTTAAAAGCTTTCTGTGTTGATTTAAATACTATTTTCTAATTCCACATATTGCAGATGTAGACAAAAGTATTTTCGTCAATATCCTGAGAATGAAATTTAAGCTCAGACAGAATTAAGAATTAAATACGTGGTCACCGGTGCCTTGGACGAGTGTTGCTGTGCTTTATTCTGAAAATGCTTTTATTCCAAAAAATTTGAGTAAATGGCAGAGTAAAAACGTAGCACGGAGTCATATGCTTTTCCCACCACTGGTTTCCAAACAGGTTAGAACATAATCAGATACGGGAGTTCATTTCAAATAATAGTACATTATTTATTCCTCAGATCATTGAATCATGGCTTTTTTTATGATGTCATACAAAACAACTCAGTGATGGAAGCAGAGTTACTGTTGCTAGCCTACATTTTATTTTTGTTTGTTTATGTCAAAACATTCCGAACTGTTTATTCTTCCTAAATCTCAGCAACATGTCCACAATTATAAATTTTTGTTCATTAAGGAACATATCAAACTTTTCATACATTCATATTTTAACCATTCATTAACAAGTTAAAATGATATCATCTGTAAACAGGCTTTTCTTATCCAACATTCTTTGCTAAGACAAAATCAACCTAGGTTTTCATTTTAATGAGACGTTAGAAAAAATACCTATTATGATAACAACATCATAGTTTAGTCATCTTTTAGATGGGAGTCATTCAGATGTGTGTCCAGTGTCCCCTAACGTCAGGTCATTAGAGGAGGGGCTTAACAGCAGCTCATTTACATATAGGCTACACTAAAATGTCGCAAGTTTTTGTGTATGTGTAAATGAGCTACTGTTAAGTTGTAGATATTCAAGTCTGAGATATATTTCAGCTGAATAATTAACAGATATAATTTAAGGGATCATTTAAGGGAGTTGTCCTGGTGCCCCACGTCTTGTTGGAGACCAGAACTGTTCCTGAGAATGGCCCCATATGGTCATGTGATAACTAAGGACGGTTCACCTTAATCAAAAAAAGATGGATTGGATTTCATTGATACAAATAATTTTGCTATAACGGCTCATGAATGCAATTGATTGATACGGTTAAGGACTGAACTTAAAATGCCATAGAGTTTTGTAACCAAACCTCCATCATTGAACAGTTAGTAACCTCAAAAATGTAGACTTTATATAAACTAAAACATATTTTCTTTTGACCTCACAGTACATAGTTACATAAGGGATCGAGTTCTTGTCAAAATGAGAATGATTTCCCTTTTCAGTCTGGTTCCTCTTAAAGTTTCTTCTCATGATGTCTCAGAGAGTTTTTCATTCACCTCCATCTTGCTCATTAGGGAAAAAACTTTATATATATATATATAATTTTTATTCCTGAAAGCATATTTACGACAATATCCATTGTAAAAAGCGCTATACAAATAAATTTGAATTGAATAAAAAAAAAAAACAGCATACTTTGTTAAAGGATATCCAATATCTGTTAAATAAACGTGTCTATTTTCAGGTAAACTACAGATTCCTTTAAAGTTATTTATTAATAATCTTAAAATATGTGGCAGGTCATCCATCACATCCCACTCCATCATTTTCTCACTCATCAGCATACACCACTTTATCCTGTATACAGGGTCGTGGGGGCCTGGAGCCTATCCCAGGAGACTTAGGGCACGAGGCAGGGTACACCCTGGACAGGGTGGCAATCCATTGCAGGGCGCACACACACACACACACACATTCAATTCACACAATTTGGGTATAACAATTAGGCTAATCTGCATGTCTTTAGACAGAAGGAAATCGCAGTACCGGGTAAAATCATGGGTTTCATTCATGATGAAAATTCATTCTTCGTTCATTCCTACATTTATGAGGAGAACATGCAAACTCCATGCACACAGACCCGAGGCAGGAATCGAACCCAGACTCTGGAGGTGCACGGCGACAGTGCTAACCACTAAGCCATGTCATCAAAATGAGAACATTAATATGAACTTGATATAAGCATAATTTGAAATCGATGTTTGTTATAATATGCCATTAAGTTTGTTTTGGCTAAATAAATCAATATAAGCTTTCTAATTTTATTTCCTGATCTCAGGTTCAGCCCAGTGCAAGTTTTAACTTCAACAACTCTCTTTATCTTTACCAACCGTGTCGTTGAATTAGTCTGATGTGCTGATTACTGCTACATCCTGTAACCCGACTGAAGTGTTTAGTTGTAGTGCGTATTTCCTTCAGGCAGCATCTGGAACGAGAGCCGTGAGACGTTTAAAACATTTCTGGATGTGTGCCATCATCACTGTCTTAGTTGTATGTAATTAAGAAGGGGTCAGAGGTCACAAGGGTTGGGTGACATGGTCTAATCAGAATGTGTTGAGTTTGAGAAAGATGATGATCAGCTGTTCCAACCTGTGAAGCTCCATATAAGAGAGAGAGAGACAAATCTGTGAACTTATCCTTTTACTTTTAACTTTTTTTTAAAGAATGCCTAGATAATATTGGTGAGAAGAACATACAAGAATGAATGCAAAACACAGCTTTATTTTCAGTTACAGTTAATTCTGCTGTGTGTTGAGTGCTTTTGTAGTTTTTTTTAAAGCATGAGTATAAGACTGATGAGGTTGGGTTGAGTTAGAGGACTGAGTGGTGTGTTTAAGGGATTCAGTCCTTTTATGGGAGGGACTCCTCACACAGGAGAGACAGACAGACTCAGAGGAGGATTAAACTGGATTTCTTCTCACAATAGACCTGATTCAAGCAGCCCATAACACACACAACATACCCTTGTGTATGTCTGCTTGTCTGGCCTCTCATGTCTAATTAACACACACATTAGAGCTTTTTATGAGCTCTTTGCCAAAGCACACTCATTTAGGGATGACAATAAGAAGATTAAAAGATTATAGGACGTTTTTTTTTTTTTTTACTTGTTTCCCATCTCTTTTGTTTTTGTTTCTTCTTTTGCTTCTTCTGCAGACTTTTTGAAAATTACTTCAGCCTGAACTACATAATGTAATGACTCTATTGTAATTGGTTCTTTTTTCTTTAGCAATAATGAAGTTTTGAAGTATTGCTTTTTTGCAATAATGATGATATTTATTTTTGTCTTTCCCCCATCCACCTATCCATCCAATTATCTATCCACTCCACTGTCTATACCACGTATCCTGTGTAGGCTTGCAGGTGCCTGGAGAATTTCTCAGGGATCTCATGGCACAAGGCGAGGTACACCCTGTATTGGGTGCAAATCCATTGAGGTGCACAAGCAAACTAAGCATACACATACACAATCATACACCACAGGCAGTTTGCCTATTCTGCCTGTCTTTGGACTGTTATAGGTAAACTGGACACCCAGAGGGGAGTTTGCATGGGCAAAACATGAGAACTTCACACCCAGAGACAGAAATGCCCAACCCTGGAGGTGTGATGAGACAGTGCTTTCCACTGAGCCACTGTGCCTCTTCTTTACTGATGAATATATCATTGAAATATGCTAAAGTACAATAGTGTGACGTCAAGTGTGATATTGTATAACAGTAACTGTTGTGTGTGTACATCAAATCAAATCAAAAGTTCATTTATATAGCACCTTTAATAACATTAATAAAGTACTTCACAGTAAAAAGTAAACAATACTGTAAACAATACTGTAAACAAAACAAAACAACAATAAGGTTTAACATAAGCCAGTCATATATTAAAAGGCAAATTATTCCAGAACTTTGGAGCAGCCACAGCAAAAGCTTGATCACCTACGTTTTTGTACTTAGTCCTGTGTATAAAAAGACATAATAGCCATAACATTAACACATGTATGTTGATTATCAAATAAACCGATAACAGGATCACAGTTATTCAAGGCTCACTCATGCCCACGGGCAACAAAGGTCAGCCTGTCTACTCCGATACCACACGGCACAAATTGCAAAAAAACGTTATGGCTGGCCACAAGATCAAGGGACCAGAACACCTGATGTGCCACAGCCTGCCGTACATGATGTCCAACAGGCTGAGAACCCAAGGATGCTGACTCAGCCTCCAAACTCCGAAAATCCCAATCTGATTGAGCCCCCATGAGATATACTTAACAAACAAGTACGATCCATGGAGGCCCCACCACAAAGCTCTCAGCACCAAAGGATCCACTGCCAATGTCCTGGTGCCAGAAATCACAGACACATCATTACAGTAGGTACACCTGTTCAACTTTTTTTTACATACAATATTCAAACAACCAATCCCATGGCAGCAGACATGGTCAAGACGATCAGAAGTTCAAATTGAGCATCAGAATGGGGAAGGATGGTGATTTAAGTGACTTTGAACATGACACAGTTGTTGGCTCCAGAAAAATTTATCTTGTTTGCCTCATGAGTCTTGAGCTCCCTGCCCAGTCTCTGGGATGATAATGATTAAAATATAAGAAGGTGGAGGAGAAGAGTTGTCTACTAAACTCACACAATGAACAATACTACAGTACACACAATACATGAAATTAGATGTGACTTCTGGATGTAAATTAATCATTTACACTTAACACTATTCCTATCCAAATGCACTAAAATCACAATCAAGATGTTCTTAACATCTGTAATCTGTTACAAAGTCTGAGCAGAATGTGGCCAACTTTTTATTGTCCTATTATTTTAAAATGTCTAAAAATTTAAAATAAAAGTCCTTCTCAAAATCAAACTTTTCTACTGTCACAGAAAAAAGCTTAGTGCTGTTGTAGCCGGATTGGTAGCTAACAAATAACCCACTAGCTATCTAATCAGCCACTTATCAGTTAGCGAGATAGCACTCAACATAAATAAACACTGTTAATTCCTGATAGCGATGCTAAACAAGTATGTATATCCATGGGATTTAGATAACGTAACTAATGGGCAAAGTTTAGTTCAGTTTATAATGATTGTAAGAGCTTCAACCAAAACCACATGTGTTTCAAATAAGTGTTAAACTGCATTCTTGTAGGAAGCACAATTATTGATGATTCAAAGACAACGTATAGAATTTGTTCATGTGTAGGATTGTCAGATTCAATGGTTTTTCTGAAAACTCTGAGGCCCTCTAACATCATAAATCTACTCCAGGAAACCTATTAACTAAATAATTTGGATGTTATGCTCTAATATCAGTGTTATTATAGAGCTTCCCTTAGGTCTACTGCACACTGTAAAAAATCCAACTAGATAAAAGTTGAATGAATTAATACTGTATTGCTGGCTCAACTTCTTACAGTGGTATTTGTTGAGACAACAGGTAACACTGTGTTTTTGAAACCTTTGGAGAATGAATAAATGTAAAAAATCAAGATGAGCCAGCAATTTACCTTCATTTACTTTACTGTACCTTCATTGAGGTGCAGTCACGTATTTTATAAGATTTATAAGTTCCCCCTGTCAATGGCCATTTTGTGGACTCCTTATTCGTTTGGTAAGTATTTATTGAGTATTTATTATTATTATTATTATTATTAATAAAATATGTTTCAGTTACCCTACAGGTATTTTGGACAGTTAGCGTTATATACGTGAGGCCGGTGTTTCCGCTTATCATTATACTGAGGCACCCTGACATTACTGAGGTGAGCTTATCTAACGTTAGGTACACTGTACAGGAGCTCAGGAGCTGAACATTCATAACCATATCTATCTTTTTTCCCACTTTGCCCTGACTTTTGCCCAGCAACAGCGTTCTGCTCCACATCAGCATACACAGCTACGCGAGCGCTCAGCTAACGAAACTTCGAGAAACCCTGAAGTTAACTTAACTTAACAGTTAAGGAGTAGTGGCGCTTCAGTACTCTGTAAGTTAAGGGATATAAAAATGTCAGTGTTAGTTTGGCGTCAGAGTAGTTAATGCTCATCTACGAGTGTTATATCGGTTCACTTATCTGTATGAAAACCGAAATGAGTAAATACCTGGTCATTTAAAACATCACTTCAAAACATGAAGTTACTCCTGAGAATAACAAAGTAAAACCCTTGAAAATACAAAACCCTTTTGAATATGAAACAATGCATAGCTTTAAACATCATTAGAACTCCAGAAACAGTTTTTTGCACTCTCTGGTCGTATATAGCCTTATTAATATATTTTACTTTCTATCATAGCAGTGATGTTTGGTCAGGTCTGTGCTCTTAACATTGAATTCCAAAACGACTGGACGTACACCTAAAGCCATCCGAGCGATTATTATTGGACCTCAGATTCACATGTTGAGAAACAAACTCTTGTTGCCATAGAGACTTTTTTGTGTGTGTCTGATGCATTGGAAAAAATAGTCTTCAAAAGTCAAATCTTTGCTAGATTTTAAAAATGGTTATGACGTTGTAATGTAAAAGAATCAGTAAGATGTTGATAAGCATCTGGTGGTCTCCAGGTATTTTATTGACATTTTAAGCAAAATAGAATGTGTATTCACCTGTTTTATGCAGATAACTGTTTTAATTTTGACTAGTTTTGGAAGAATAAAGTTTTTTTAAGCAATGTCTGTGTGTTTTAATTGTAACCAACCTAAACCAACCTAAGGCCAACCTAAACAATCACTTTAACATACTACATCTGTGGAAGACAACATACCTTTTTGAATAGATGAAAAGCTGGGCTAAGATAACCCTAAAGAGATATAATTAATTGAGCCCACAAACAATACTACTTGAGCTGACTTAAATATTTAAGTTACAAGTAATATTTTGAACTGGGTACACAATGTGTCAACTAAACAGCAATGTGAAATATTTAGAATGGCCAACAAATTTATCAAAAAATTACTTGTTACTAAACTTTTTTTACGTTGAGGCGACCTGTTTTTTTTTTTTGTTTTTTTTTACAGTGCAGTTAAAACATCTATCTACAGACTCTGGCCTTTTCAAATGAAGCAATGATTTCTTCCACATCCATTGATCTTCACACCTGGTGCTCAACAGAGATTATAGGAAGCATAGTCTCTCCTGTGACATCATGGAGTGGAGATACTTAATGAACTCTTAATGAGATCTTAATGGGCATCAAGTTTGACCTGATTCTACAGTACAGTAACTGGAACTGTTAACAGAAGGCAAAATGCTGTGCAGACATCCAAAGGTTTGCAGTATAAATGTAGACTACCATAACATGTCTTGTTCACACATGGTCAGGGAATGTAGGTACAACTCCCCTTATCCCTAAAAGCAAGTCCTCTGCATCAACATCATCATCACCCTGTTTTCTTTCCAAGTTCTTGAAATGATAAAGCAGTGTTCCATTTTTAATCGCTGAGACTAAAAATGCTTAAATAGCAATGGAAACTTCCAGTTTATACAATGGAGAGTCCTGTATCCACAAGAGGAATAAGAAAAACTTCTTGATCGAACTACTTCTCAGGAGTGGACCGAGATTCTTCAGTACGTTTATAGAGGAACTGTAGCTTTGATTCTTTTTGTGGTAAACCCAGGCTTAAATCCATTTTCTCTGCTCTCTGAAGCCCTCTTCTGTCTGTCCGTGCTGGTGCTAGACCCTTATCCCTGTAGTCTACTATACTGTCTGAACCATTTTGTTACCTCCCCAAGTGTTTCTATGGATAGAAAAAGGTTCTCAAATAACTTACTCACCCTGTTTTCTGAATAGAAGATGTTTTACTAGATTGAAACCCCATGACATGATTTCTTGCTAAATACTTTTTTTCTCTGTAGATGTTCTCACAGCATTCTGCTGAAGAAGTAATAAGCCCAGCCAAGGCCTTAAGGCATTTGATAATGTAAAGCCTTGACACTTTCAACTTTTAAGTGTGTCACATGTTCTTTCAGGATAGTCCAATGTTGTACTGGGAAGCTGAGAAGGAAAAACCCCAAAGAATGTAACAAAAATCTCTTATAATTGAGCTTCATCACCTAGAAACACGTTAAGGATATTGACTACCACAAGAGACATACCTTGGCTTTTTTGTTTGGCTCTAGCAATCTCACATGGACTCCTCGTTTGGTGGCCTGTATGCTACTTACATTTACATTTAGACAGATGCTCTTATCCAGAGCGACTTACAAAAATGCTTAAGTTTCCATCATTGGATAAATCCTTACACTGTCACTACTGTAGGTTACTAACTAAGTACCATCAGTCAAACACTGTTGGAAAGGGTTTTTTTTTTGCACCTGTTTTCCCACCTAAGCCATTCCAGTGTTTGAGACATTTCCTGCCCAGTGTTGTCATAAACATCCAAACAAGCCAACAAGGTGCTCGGAAATTGAAATGACAGTTGAACGACAATTGACAAACGTACAGTCTGCCACTTGTTGCTGACAGTTGATAATATCAGGTGTACAGCCAATTATGATAACATGAAACTCAGTTTGTTTGTTTGTTTTTTCAGATTTTGGACATTTGCATCACACTGCTCAACCATTGCAATAATTTGATTGTTTATGTTTCTGCCCGATTTAGATCCTTCCTAAACTCTCAGTCTTGTCTCCCAATGTAAAAATTTCCATTGTGCACATCATATAGTCTGTTTGTTTATGCAGTGCTTGGCTACATTCTCCTTGGTGACATCATTAAAGCTGTTTCTTTACCTTAACCTGACCTCAGGTTCTGCCTGCTTTCTAGATCAGTGATTGGTTGGCTAAATTTCCTCTTGAATGAAAGCAGAGTCATCAGAAATGTGCTGTTACCGGTTTTACTCCATGTTTTTTTTTTTTTTCAGTCAACTGCACTGCTGGGTGGAAATACTGTAAGCAACCTAAGACAGTTTCAGGGGGAAGTAGGGAAAGGGTTGTGTTCTCTCCAATGGGGTACCAACATAATCAGGGACAAAACTAGACATGTTTTTTTCTTTCTTAATAAAATAAGTAACTTTGGGGAGAGCTGGTTCACTGTTGGATAACCAACTGTATGAGCTTAAGATGAATGATATGAGTAGGGTGTCTGCAGGAGGGCCACTGAGTATGTCAGAAAATTGTGTATGAATGGTGATGGAAAACAAAAATAAGAGAGAGCTTTACTTTATTTCTGCAATTTAACATTTTATGTTAGCGGTACATGAATAAGCTTGTGATGGATATTGTGCCATAATTAACAATGTAACCGTGGGCCCCAAGCAGTTGTTTGGTTTACTCTCTAACTCCAGCCCTGGTCAGGATACAATATTAGTCTATTTCTTCTATTTTACTCTTTGTTGTTTTGTCTTTCCTTCTTGATTCTTTTTGCTCATGATTAGGTTACAATTAGCTTGAAATTACTGTATTATTATTATTATTATTATTATTATTATTATTATTATTATTATTATTACTATTATTATTAAGTATTTTGATTGATTTCTTTTTTAAAGCAAATCTCTAAGCAAAACATATTCTTTTTTTTTATTTAATTTTTTATACACAACACAGTTAATGGTGTCAACAGTATTTTGTGTTTTGGCAGTCATTTCCTCTGAACCAGACTGAGAATCCTGTTTTATGAAAGAAGACATCTTTCATCACTTTCTTTAGATACTTAAAGGAATCGCTGACTAACATAACAAGGATTAACACACACACACACGCACACACACACACACACACACACACACACACACACACACACACACACATACACACCATTATACTAAATTCAGTTTCATAGCCTGACTCTTAGACAGGATGGTACATAGACAGATGCCCTCTTGACATACTGTACATATTTCTATTTGGTTTAGGCAGTCAGTAGTGTGTGTGTGTGTGTGTGTGTGTGTGTGTGTGTGTGTGTGTGTGTGTGTGTGTGTTTGTGTTACTCTCACTCTGCATTGTTCCGCATCGCAAACTTGACGTCAGTGGAAGTGGCATATTTGCATAATAGTTCTTGTGTTGTTTTGAACAGGTTCCAGGGCGAAGGTTGGCATTAAGGGGGCATCTATCTTATTAAAAATCAAGAGAGCTGAGATTAATATTTATGTTTTAAAAAACCGCACAGGTTTACCAAAAATCCATGGTCCTTAACAAGAGTCAATTTCTGTAAGGCCACATTATTAGATAGATTTATTATTAGGCGGCATGGTGGTGTAGTAGTTAGCACTGTCGCCTTGCACCTCCAGGGTCCGGGTTCGATTTCCGTCCAGGCTCGATTCCCGTCTCTGTGTGCATGGAGTTTGCATGTTCTCCCCATGCTTGGTGGGTTTCCTCCGGGTACTCCGGTTTTCTCCCACAGTCCAAAGATATCAAAGAGTTCCCAAATTGCCCTGTAGTGTTTGAATGAGTGTGTGTGTGTGTGTGTGTGTGTATATGTACAGGTGCCCGCGACCCTGAATACAGGATAAAGCGGTATAGAAGATGAGTGAGTGAGTGAGTGAGAGTAGATACTATTATTTAGACCAGCCTTTATTTATTCTTTGGATAGCTACAGTATAGTGCAGCCTAGTGGCAAACAGCAAATGATAGCAGGCTGCATAATTAATCAAATCTAAATGTTGTTAAAGACACAACACCATTAGATTGTTCTTGGCTGAGAGAGAATGTTTGGTGTTTAGGGAAAATGACAGAAAATTAACTTAAGAAAATTTGTCTTGTCTAACTAGGAGGTGTGTGTGGACACCTGACCATCACACCCATATGTGCTTGTTGTGCATCCCATTCCAAATTTAGTTCCCCTATTGCTCTTACAATAAGGTCCACTCCTCTGGTAAGGTATTCAACTACATTTTGGAACAGGGCTTTGGGGATTTGTGTTCACAAGAGCACTAGTGAGGTCAGGTATTGATGTTCAGTAAGGAGACTCTAGTTCCAATTCATTCCAAAGGTTATCAGTGGTCTTGAGTTTGGTCAGTGAACTGTGCAGGACAATTGAGCTCTTCCATGCCAACAAACGTTTTCATGGAGCTCACTTTGTATACAAGGGCAACCTCATACCAGAACAGGTTTGGGCCTCTTAGTTTCGGTAAAATGGATACACACAAAGACATTCCATACAATGGTGCGCTTCAAACTTTCCGCAACAGTTGTAGGGAAGAACCACATGGATGTGATGCTCAGGTGACCCAAAACCATTGGCCACATAGTGTAGAAGTAATGGAACCTACAAATGTTTAGAATGTACAGTTCAGAAAGAGGCTAGGTGGTAATTGTGGTGCTGCAAAGCTGTTGCTTTTGGAGCTAGACCCTTAAGGACTCTGTATTTTGGCAGTGGAGTTGACTTGAAATTGACTTGACTTGGCCTGACTTTGTGGTTTTCCATTAGGAGGGGAGAAAGAGAGATGAGAGAGGGAATTATATTATTGCTATGAAGTAAAGCTTCCTCATTAGGAAAGTGCTGCTGTCAGTGTCTCTCAATTTAACACATTTTTATTTCACAGATCTGCTGAACTATTAGGTGAGCAGTGAAGCCCAATTAGCTCCATATATATTAAATTATTTGCTAATTACTCTCTCTCACACCATGTTCCATGCTAGTGTGGCATCATTAGAAGGGCCAGTGGTCAAGTAGGTGTGGCATCCCCTCACTTTTGCATAGGTAGTTGGGATAAGAGGCAAATCTGGTGGCTATTTGGACCTCATTAGCACAAAATGTACTTTTGAACAGCACTGGTGGTCAGTGAGCTAAAGACACTGTTATCAAACACATAAAACACACAATTTAACAAAAATGCTTGGAATACATGCATAACGTCAACACCCCGAACACCCTCAGCCTGTCAGATGGACTTCAATTGAAAGGGTAAATACCACTGCTCTGGTAATCACATCCAAATCCAGTGCTATTTGGATGTGATTTTGACAAAGGGCCATGATCTAAAACAGGAAAATCCAAAGTTCTGTAGTGTCTGGGCTGATCATAACAAATTCTTTTTGAAGGCACTTAAAGAAAAGACCCTCTCCTGCCGATGTGAGCTCACCATTCTCTACCATTCCACAGGTCATCTTTACCACCTTACAAACTTGTAATTGCAAAGACACCAATAGACTGGGATGGGCTTTGCTATTATTCCTGAATCCATTACCGAAAAATGTATTGGCTTGAATGCCAATAGTTCTCTCCTATGACACCGGACTAGATCTGTCAATGATAACCTTATAGCAAGTAAGCCTATTTATCTTAGACTTGTTTGTGGAAGCGAATCTGACTACACATACCGAGTTGGTTAGCAATGCCTGTGCACACACAATTCATGAAAAGAGTAGGTGTACAGACTTTATAGACAGAGTTTGTCTTCTATTCAGGACATACATGATGTATCATATCTGCTTATATACAAAACCACCTTCCAGTTTAGTCAGTATAGTACTAATGATTCAGTATAGGCTTATGTGGTCTGGAAAACTGTCAAATTATTATTTTTTTTGGAAATAATACACAGTAACACACAAAAGGATCATTGATCAGCATCTGCCTACAATCTTTAAAAGAAGAATTATTTAAGTTTTTTAAGGATCAATATAATTATTAAGCTTCTTTGCATCCCAAATAGGTTTCCGCTTGCAGTCAAGTAATGAGCAAGCCCAGTCCAGTCCCTCAGGCTGTGCAATCACCATGATGGATGTTTTGTTTGCAAATGTCTGCAATCTAAAAATGTCATTCAGTTTTTCATTTTATTTGTGGATTCTATTTTCTTCTCTTCCTTTCAGTTAATTGCAGACATACACAAAGTCTTAGACCCACAAAGAAAACACAAATCTCTCAACTTTTTTTTTTTTCAAATCTGATTGCTGTTTATCTCCAAAACCCACACCTAGTCTAAATATATGTTCATACGGGTCCTTCGTGACTGGACACTTATCTTCAATAGATGCTCACCTCTGCCAAAAACAGTGCTTTTTTTTTTTAAAGCAGCTGTAATACTTCTCAATCTAGCTATGTCTTATTTTTAAGCACAAGTATCCACCAAATCTTTGACTTTTGGTAGGGAACATACACACTTACACATCTAGCTCTACTGTACTGTACTTCTAGATGAAAGAACCATTTCTGAGCATAATATGGCTTTAACACAGTCTTACAAATGACATGTTGAGAAACTGCGCCACTGAGCTTGACATCACAAACTACTCTGTCAAGTCCAGAGCTCCTATTTAGGCCTGGGTCCTCTGAATTGAGATTTTTGGCCGGTAATGGCAGCTTGTGAAAAATTTGACAGCATAGTATAATTATATGTGTCTGCTGATCACCTGATACTTCACTAATCTATTGACTTGGATTGGTTTTGCCCCTTTTAGATTTATTTATCGGTTTAGTTCTGTTTATTTGTTTCAGTCAAACTTAAACTTTTGCACTTGTCAGAATTTCGCCAAACCAACAAAACAAAACATGCATGTCTCAAATTTGGGTCAAAAATGTCTTTGGTCCATATTGTGTCTGAGTTATGGGTTCATCAGGGTTGGATTGTGGCTGCGTTCTGACAGCTAGTTTTTGTGCTAGATGAAGGTGGTGAATGTGGGCTAGCACTCGGTCATCACTTATTTACTATACAGATTCTTCTGGTTCTGTGTGAAAGAACCACTGGTTATGTAATGAGGTAGGACACCGAGTTATTTTTCTGCCCATCACAATATTTTTTCTAAAACAGTGTCTTGTGCTGGCTTTTGGTAAAGTAGCAAGGTTTCATTTTAGCCAAAGAAAACGTTTTTGTCTCTTGGAGCAAATTCCAGCCCTTTTTAAATGCTTGCAGTGGATTGCTGTTTACTGTAGGCGCAGAAGTGAAGAAGGTCATTCTAAGTCCATCCATGTGGTCTATTTGTGCGTGAGTGTGGGTGGTGTGGTGACTCTTTTGGGTACAATAGCACCTGTGTCACACTTATAGGCACAAACACACATACAGCTTTCTCTAAAAAAAAAGAGCTTTCTTTGTCTGTGTTTAGGTCCAGAAGCTAGGCGTGTCATTATGTTCTCCTTTATTTTTCTTTGCAAGCCTCTTTTGGTACAATCACAGCCATGTCCCATTTTTGCACGTCTTTAAGCTGTGTCTCAAAGAATGAGCTTTCAGTTTCTATAAGGTTTGGGGTGCAGAATCAAGGCATTATGTTCTTCTTTGTGTTAATCAGTGCTTCCTCATCTGCCCCCCGCTGTTAACTTATTATGGATAGAGTTGTCCAAAAAAAAAAAAAAAAAGAGGAAACCTGGAAAAAAAAGGGGACAGAGGTATGAAATAAGAAAAGGAGGCCTCAGGAACCTGATCCTGGGTATGTGTCGGGGGTCTGGACCTTTGGGTATTAAGGATGGATTATTAAGGCCAGACAAGGGAGCGGAGTGTTAGTTGCGCAGTAGGAGAGACAGAGGAAGAGATTCAAAGGCAGAATGAATGAACGAGGCGGTTAAGGTCAACCAAGAATGAGTGAATGAGAAAGGGGGGAAAATGAGAGAGAGAATGAGAAAGAGAACACATTCTTTAGGAGGACAAGTGAAAGACAAGGCAGAGTGTGTCAAAGACAAGTTGAACGGGTAATATTGAGGTACGGACATGTCAAACACACACACACACACACACACACACACACACACACACACACACAATCACACTCACACACACACATATTCCAAAAAGTTCTTGCCTTACAAACCCAAACTACAGTGCGTTTTTATGTTAATGCTTTTGTTACTTGTTAGTTTTAGTCAAAATATTGCTCGTTTTTATTTGCAGAACTAAGTCATCTAATTAATCCTTAAACAGTACCATTTATGCAAAGTTAATTTTTAGTCATTTTTAGACATTCGGTTGGGTCTCCAGTGTGTGTATTAGGAACATTGAAAAAAAAAATCTGTTTTTTGTTTTTGTATTAACTGGGGCGAAAATTTGCCAATTTGATTTTTCTCTAATGTGACCTCATATAGAAAGATCCCCTTAGCTGACTATCGCTCGGCTCTACAATTCTCCGGCAGGGCGTGGCTCAGGAATAGCTCATTTACATAGACCTTGGTGCATTTAGACGAGGAGAGTTCGAGGTTAAAAGAAAACTGTTGTAACAAGTCTTATTTTGTCTTTTTGTCTTATTAACTTCCAGACGGAGGAAAAAAGACCTTATAGCTGATTTGATTGCGAGTGACAACAAGAACTAACTTGTCTCAGTAAGTAATTCACTACGTACAGTTTCGCTGGTGTGTAAGATGCATTTAGCTTTTAACTCAGTACCCATAATGCATTTTAGATCAGCAGGACTGAACAGTCTGGCCTTCTCTCTCATCACTTCCTCGTTCTGTACTTGCAGTAGAGATCCTGCGCACACTCTGACCTTCGACCTCTGTGCAGATAAGCCTTGTCTCTTTCATTCCGTCTCTCTTTCTCTTCCTCTCCTCTCCTCTTTTGCTGTCTGAGACACTGGACGTCTTCAAAGTGATGCGATGAAAGACGGAACGGTGTCCTTTTGACAGGAAACACAATAAAACGACTGCAGTAGGACCACACACACACCCACGCTAACACACACACCCACGCTAACACCCACACACACAGATACACATACATGCAAAAACAACTTCTGCTGCCTGTTCCTATAAGCCCAAGGCACCGACATGATTCACTGATATGTTCTCTTTTCAATAACCTTCGCAATTATATTTCCCTTTTTTTTTATTTTAATTTTGAACCTTTGTACATTTCCAGCTGCTACGTGCGTCACTCGGTAAAGCTGCACATTAGGGCTCATAATGGAGAGCATCAAAACAACAAAGACGAGTAAATTATCAATGTTGTCGAGTGAGTCAGAGGCCCTCGTTACTCATTGTTCAAAACTTCAGCGGCCCTCGAGCGTGTTCAAGCTTGTGTGTCAGGGTAAACCTTAATTTTTTATGGCCTGGAGGTGTGAATATTGCGGTAACCCTAATCAGAGGTCAAACACGTGGAAAACAGATAAGACTGTAAACAGGGCGGGGCATCAACAGTAGGGTTCAAAAGGGTAAACGTGCTGTTTATTAATCAGTTATGAAATGCTTAGAGAAAATTCATGAAAACGAACTTCATATGTGAATAATTATGTGTTTATTGGTGATTTACAGTCATATTCCACTTAAAAAAAATTTTATAAATAAAACATTTGCGACTTTATTTACTTACACTTGCAACTTTCACCATAAATTTATTTTCATGCATGGCTTTCATCTTTTCTGCTATGATTTTCTCCATCCAATTTTTGCAACATTTCGTTGCGGGCATTTCTTCAGCATTGTCTCATTATCATTATCCCATAAAGTCAACATGTCCCAACATCATCTCATCAAAATCGTTCAAATTTCTAATAACCTAATTCCAACGTTTTCCCAACATCCTTAACATTGCCAAATTGACGTCACCACAATGTTTCGACAACCAAAAATTCCTGCAGGGTTTACACTGATGTTATTACTCCTTCCATGCAGTATGAACTAATGGTTGCAAAATCATTAGCTTTTTAATACCTGATAAAATACAAATCAGGACCATTTGTATGAAAAAATTATGTAAAACTCATTAGCAAGCGCGCTCACTCTGTTTTAGTTTTTCTTTGCTCTGAAACATCTGAAAAGCAACACCACTAATGTGTAAAGTACATTTTGTTTTGGTCAGGACTACATCAGGACACAGCTCATCACAGTTTTACTCTTATCAGGAAACTGATTTTAGGACAAGAGAGAAAAATAAAACAAGGACAAATGCTCCATCTAGTGGTGAATTCAGAGTATGCCAGGTCCAAGGATTAGGCAAGATGGCTATTTCACAGACACATACAGTACGGCCAAAACACAAAACATATATATTTATTTTATTTTTTTTGTTGTTATACATGTAATATGGAAAAGGGTGGTGGTGGCTCAGGTGGCTAAGGTCCTAGGTTGGTGATCTGCGGATCTGGGTTCGAGCGCTGTAGTTGGTGGGTTGCCACACACCATAAAATCCAGCCACTGCATGCAGTGCCAGTCCCAAGCCTGGTAAAAAAAAAAATGGGAAGGACATCCGTCGTAAAACCTGTGCCAAAGTTGTGTGCGGACCGCATGGTGGTGCTGTGGCAACCCCTTGCAGCTGAAAGAAAGAAATTAAGAAGCTTATAATACAGAAAATGTGTGTGCCAAAGAAGCTACTTCTGAAGTTTAGGGAACATGGAAGTGACCAATCTTGCTTCCCTAAAAATTTCAAGTTGCTAACTTCAGCTGTTTTGGAGAAATGATTTTATATGTGTCCCAAAAATGGCCTTTATTCAGCTTCAAACAATAAAAAATTAAAATACAAATTATTCATATTTCTTTGTGAGTATTGATACTAAAAGCATATGACCTGTAAAAATTGCTGCTTTCCGGGTTTTGGTAAAAGGAAAAAATCTGTTGCAATCTAACAATTTAGCATTTTGGAATAATACACTCTTTCAGGTTTGTCTTTTCATGTGAAATCTAAATTGGCCAAGTTGAATGACAATCTGAATGACAGTTAAGATCATTGAAAGATCTGAATTCAAAAAAGTTACGGACACTACATAAAAGGGCATGAAATTGTAATTAGCTAATGTGTTTCTTTAGATCTGATAAAAATATAAATGTGTAGGAATATTTACAAAAAACGAAAGCATGGTTTGGGAGATAAGAAGCATTAAATCTTATGAAAAATGGTGTCATATGAACCTATCTGAGAATTAACTTTTTCATCTAGGTGAAACACTTTTTAGCACCAATACCATGTTTTGACTGATAGTAGTATAGGTGTGAGTTTTGTTTATTAATAATAATAATAATAATAATAATAATAATAATAAAAGAGTCTAATTCTGACTTTGTGCTTGTCTGGTTTGTTTGTCTCAGGTTATGTTTGGGGCCGAATAAAGCAGATTGCAAACTTTCACCAATGGCTTTGTCAAAAACGAGGTGAACTCATTCTGTTACACTCCCTCCATATCTGATTTGCTCCTATATTTGATTACACACATCACCTGGAGCATTCCTGCAAGGCTGCCTTGTGTGCTTACTGCTTCCGAATAGCATGTAGTATTCAAGAGTTGTCATTTTAAACATTATTTGTCATGACATATGAACAGTACATTTGTTGCTAATTAATGTGAGAAAGACCATGATGCAAGGGGCTCAGCAGACAAAGAGCCCAAGGCGGCCAGCCCAGACACCACAGCACACCCCAGAGGTCTTGTGGAGTCATGTCCTGGGGGGATAAACCTGCCCCAGTGGCACAAGGGAAAACCTACACAATACTGCGCTTAATTTTTCACTTTGCAATGTTATAAATGATCAGTGTATAAACCTTTCTTTCACAGAACCCATAATTAAGTAATGTTTATATCCATGTTACATTTAAAGATTGACGTTGTATCACATATTTGTGTGCATTTTATCGGCCATCTCAAATAAACGTTGTTTTGCATTAGAGTCGATAAACTAATGTAGTTAACAATTAACTGAAGTGCAATATGCTTCGCACCTTTATTGTTTTTTTTGTTTTGTTTTTCCAAGGGGCATTCCAACTTTATACAACCAGGACCAGGACAATATTCTAATGGGAGTCTTAGCCGCAGTAAAACATTTGAATGGTACAAACATTTTAAAGATCGCTGTACATCCGTACGTAGCCGGAGGAAACCCACGAAGCACGGGGAGAACAAGCAAACTCCAGAAACATAACCGAGGCCAGATTTGAACTCCCAACCCTGGAGGTATGAATCAAGAGTGCTGACCCCTAAGTTACCATGCCACCACAAAAAAAAAAAAGTAAAAGTAAATAGACATTAAAATTGGTAATACAGTCCATATTTCTAATACAAATTTATTAAAACTAATTGTACACATACTTTATTACATAATTTCAACGTAGGCACCGGTGGCATCAACCAGTTTCCTCAAATGGCCAGGGATGGAATGCACAGTCTTCTGAAGAAAGTCATTTGGGATATTGCTGAGAACCTCCTGAATCCTTGCCTCCACATCCTTTGTCCTGTACGAGGCTGGAGGAATACTTTGCTTATCACCACAGGAAAGAAAATCACATGGAGTGAGATCTGGGCTTCTTGGAGGATATTTATGAGGTCTGCGATGTCCTAGCCAATGTCCTGGATAATGCTGGTCTAAACATGCACTCACAGTAAGAGCAATATGGTGAGGGACTTGTTTTTATCATGACTCCAGTGATACTACAAGTTCTGTCGCTAACCGTTAAATATGGCCTAGTTAATTTTCACCCATCCTGTATATTATAGGTAGAAAAACATTTGGTAAAAATGAGATTTTTTTTATTAGAATTTCTGTCGCTCATAATGCAGTGGATTTTTCTTGACTCTAACACACGTTCAAAAATTATTATGGGCAGAGCAGACACAAGTTTAAACCAAAGAACATTTTTTGTATACCAATCACATCATGCAATGTACACCATATATGAAACTGTAGATCTTGACTGGTTAATTGACACAAAAGTGACAGTTATAAAATCAAATATAATGTTAGTGTTTTCTCCCTTTAATTAATTTACACTCACACAACAAATGCAATCAATCGTCAATAAGGCAAGATTTTACAAAGCATCTCATTCAGTCATATGAATCTAGGCCAAATGAAATGTTTGACATTTAAACATTTACAGAATGGATTATCAACCATACAGAAAACGGAACTGAAAGTTTCGCTTACAGATTTACACACACATTAGGCACGAAAACAAAAAAGGTCAACACTGTCGTGGCAAACACTGATAAAATAATACATTAGCATACAGTTTTTGGTTTTCTACACATTTCATGAGTATGGTTTAAGTCTGTCTAAAAAAAATAATAATAATAAAGCTAAATAATATTATTAATGCTTATTAAGTTTAATCCAGAATTTAAATGAGATTTTAATATAAAGTGAAGTCCATGATTGGGATTAAATAAATGCAACACAATTCAGATCAATTCTAAACCAGGCCATGGTGCACAAGTGCTCAATGTGCGTTACTTAATCTGTATATTCAATTTATATCATGTGCGTGTGCGTCACTAAGGCACATCAAACATAACAATTTACATCTTGTGCTTGAAAAATTGTTGGTTTTGCCACAGTTTCCAAACATCTGCAGGAAATTCTCATCCTGTGAACAGAATTATGGGATACAGCCTTTCGAACCCAGATTTCTTTCTGACTCAAACCCAGGAATATATAACTTTTGAGATGAAAACAGTACAATATTGTGGTTATAGCTAAATAATCTGGACAGTCCCTAAACAAGGCACTATAATAAGTACAAAAAAAATGCACTTATAATAAATAGTAAACAAGCTGCAGAGCATTCTGACTTCCACTCACACAAGTTTAAAAAACATAGGTAGGTCAGTGTTGGAGCAGTGCTGAATATTAGCTCATGCTGCATAAGGAATGTTAAAGCAGTATACCTGAAAATCCTTAAAAACCTGAATAAGGAATTAAAGGACACTTTTTTTGGTATTGCAAATCAAATCAATCTAAACAAAAACTGATTACTGTTCTCATCTCTATATACAAAAATGAAGACCGGTATATATAAAACATGAATGTACTGTATGGATGTTTGTCGAGCATCTCAATGATTAGTGGGTGTCAGTATAAGATATACTGTAGGCGTGCTATTGTAAGTATTTTGGTTCTTAGTTCACAAATATTAAATAAATAATATTCCTATCTCCCAGTGTCTGATGCTGATCTGATCCAGACTTTCATAAATGTAAAAGCTGATTAAAAGCTCTTTAAAAGAACCCATTGTATTATTCTAGGTAAGAAAGTGCTTAAGTTGGGTAACAATCGTAAGGGACGTATCCTTATGTCATCATAATGTTCGCAGTGTGCTTAAGTCAAATTTCATATTTTTACCAGTCCAGCATTTTAGGCAGCTTTGAATCCACAAAATATTAAGAGGGGGAAAAGGCAATACAACTAGGTGCTATACTAAGGATCTAGGCAGTGTTAGATGAGAACCAAGGGTGAATTAAGACTCCTCAGGTGTGTTTGTTATGAAGCGATGAAGCCCATTCGTGTAAAGGATCCTCAATTGTGTATTAAGGAACGACAAGGCTAATTTTTTTTAGATCCGTGTACAGAATGACTAAGACCTTGTCTATTGAAGGTCCTTGGGTTTGTTGAATGATAAAATTCACTCATACAGCGGATCCTCTGCTCTGTGTTCTGGAATGATGAAGTCCATTCATATACAAGTTACCCGGATGTGGTTTATGTTATATCAAATCCCTCAGATGTTCATCATCAGGTGTGGGTTATGGAATAATGAAACCTATTCATGCAGAGTGCATCCAGTGGTATGTTTTACAGAATGGGGAAACGAATTCATATACAAACAATTAAGATGCGGGTTAGACAAAAGCAAAGCCCTTTAGTATAAGCTGATTCTCATAAGCCCCCACTCATATAGATGCAATTCCTGTAGGTTACGGAATGACAAAGCCCATTCATATACTGTTAGTCTTTTAGACATGAGTAAAAAAATGAGAAACCCATTTAGATAGAAGGTCCTTATTCATGTGTTATGAAACGATGAGGCCCATTTATATACAAGCTTCCAAAAAATATAGTTTACTTTATGATTAAGCTCATTCATATAAAATGTCTTGGATGTGAGTTACGGAATGACGAAGCCCAGTCATATACAGGATCCTCGGGGGTGTGTTATATAATGACAAAGCTTCTTGATACAGTGGTTATATTGATTTGTATTATGTGATGACAGGGTTTGTTCATGTACTGTATTTTGTAATGATGAGGACAGTTTATAAAGGCTCTGAAATGTGACATGTCTTTTGAAATAACCACCTCTGCTTCTACATAAACATCACAGCTCTGATCGTCAGTTACGGAATGACCAGCCCTGTTAACATGGATGTTTTTGTCTCCAGGTTTACTACATGATCTGTCCTTCTTCTGTGTGTTACAGACTGACTAGACATGCTAATGTAGAGGGTTCTGTGGTGTGTTGAGGGATGATCAGGTGTGTTTATATAGATACTCCATGTAACGTATTACACAATGACCAGGCTTGTTCTTGCAGACACTTCCCATTAGTGCATTGTGGAATGATCAGGCCTGTTCATAGAGGCTCTTTAAATGTCTTTTGGAATGACTGTGCATTTGTAATTGTTAGCATGGTCCTCAGTGGTGTGTTATACAGTAGAATGACCAGGCATGGTGATACAGATGCTTTTGTTGTGTGCTATTGCATAATCTGTCTTGAGTCCTGCTATGTATTACATATTGACCAGACATTTTCATATAGAGGTTTGGACGGTGTGTGTGTGTGTGTGTGTTTTGCAGAATGATCATGCCTATTCATACCACAGCTCATCAGACATGCACTGTCGAATGACTCTGCCTGTTTATATGCAGGTTAGTGGGAGTTTAGCGGGTGTTACGGAATGACTAATTGTGTATACTTTGCTAGTGCATTACAGGACGAGGAGGTCTTTTCATGGAAGTTTTGCTGGGTAACACATAATAATCTGGCCTGTTCAAACAGAGGGTCCTCAGGAGTGTTTGTGGTTTGTCGAATGGGATGATCCAAGCTGGTTGTTGATGTGTTTCCTGTTCATCGCGGCTCTTCAAATGTGTTGGCAGAAATCACAGGCCTCCTTCTGGTTTTCATTTTTAGGGATCCATAACGAGGCTAGACGCAGGATGTACACACTTGGGATTAATTAAATGCACAGGATAGTATAAAGTAAGTATGTCAGGATTACATAGCATATTTGTTACCAGTTGAATAAAAATAATGGTCAGTAATGGAGAAAAAACTGATTTCGCAATACTACAAAGTTGTTTCCTGTGAATACACACCTCTTTACGTATAACTTTGGCACGACTCATCTTCACGCTCTGAGTTCTGCGCAGACCCTTTGGCAATGACGAATCGTCTTCTGAAAACATTCCATCTACTTCCTCGCCCTGTCCTGACTGTTTGTACACTGAATGGGAATTAACAGGAGAGTAGGATTTAAAAGTTTCATGCATTTATAGAACAAATTTAAAATAGCATAACTACACAGATCTGTGTAATTATTGAGATAAATACCAATTTCTTTTGTCAAGAAATACTGTCAAAATCAGTAATATTTAATGACTGAGGTTTCTCAATATTCACCATTATTTGGTCACACGTCATGCAGTAGAATCTGTCGGGGTAAATTTAGCCAGTGATCTATCATGATTTGGGGGTGATGGTATTATCCATGGCTGGCAGGATTGCCAAACAAAACAGTGAATGTTTTGATTCTGCGCGACGTGACTGCAAGAGCTCTATATATGCGGTACGTTAGATATTTTTGTTTTTTACTCAGGGATGCTGGTAAGAAACAAAGAATTCTTTTACAGTGTGAGATTGTGATTTCTGTATGAGACAGAAAACAAGACTGTATATTGTAAAGCAGCATTTTGGCAGGCTATATCTTGCTCTAAGTCTTAAGCACGTCTTAAAGTTCAAGACAAGGTTTATCGTTATAGCCAATCTCCAAGTGTGTGACTGATCCAGAGTGGGTGAGGAACATTTCTGGAATGTAGTGTCCTTATATATGTAGGTTAGTAGGAAAAGTCTGAAGCTAGCCTCAGTGTAAGCGATTCTTGAAGTGTAGGAGGTTAATCCTGTTGCTATAGCTGTCTGAATCGTGACCTTTACAGAGCTGGAGATTGCTGCATGAACCACCACAAAATTTGAGAGATTATTGGGTCTGACTATCATTTCAGGCAGCTTAATCACGGTGCATCTTCCCTTACTGTGCAACACAGCCACAACATCATCTATGACCTTCTTGGGTAATCCAGTAATAAAAATATTCATATCTGATCCATAGATCTTTGGGGAAAGTTGTAAGTAAGGAACAGAAAGTTTTGCAGGATGTACAGAGTAAACAGGAATAGACAGAGTAGATATGTGGTAGGTTTATAGTGGATGGTGGTATTCATAGAATATTTTGACTTTACTGAGAAAATGCAATGCCTGTGACAAGGTATATGATGCTCTATTTATATTCCAGAAGTGAGTGGAAGTTGGAGAAGGAAGACGTATATTGCTAGTACAGTGAAACACTGTGTGTGCATGTCTGCTAAGTCTGCTCAAGAACATTTTTCTTAATAGAGCCCCAAAAAAATAAAACAGAATAATTCAGACAAATACTATTGTGGTACTTCCAGTGACATTTCATACTCTAGTAGTTTGGGTTTGATAAAAGTTCTCACAGTTTTGTATTAAGAAAATATCAGTGATTGGGTTCTTTTGTGGTTGGGCACTGAGAAATATTACTCAGTTCATACTTTATTAGGTATTTCTGTGTTTATACGCTTAATATCCATTGTAAAAAAAAAAAGAAATAAAGAATCATTTAAAGAAAATGTAAAAATGGCTAAGGAAGATTATGTACACATAAGATTCCACAATAAATCCCATGAAGATATCCTGAATGAACTGTAACCTGGGACCAATTGATTAATCAACCTTCCTATAAAAATGGGTATCAAAAAAAACAACAATGCTGTGTGTTCTAGAAATATTTTTCCACCCCCCACACTGATTTCCTCTCTAACTTCGTCATCTCCCAGCCAATCCCCATCCGTATTGTTATGCCACTCCAACAGTGAGGGCAGAGGCTAACATATGCTTCCTCCGATGCACATCAAACCGCCAACTGCATCTTTTTCGAACTGTCACTCATGCAGTGTTAGGGAGTGCCGTAACACACTCGAAGGAAGGTGCTACCTGATTCCTTTTGCTTGTATGAGCTCACAGACACCCATGATTTGCTATCATCGCTATGACTGATGTGAGAGTGCAATTCTTCCAGCCCCTCCTGCCCCACCCACAGCCAATCTGCTCTATACGCGCCTGGCTACAGAATTCTTATTCATTGACGTGAATGTATTGCTAATAAATATAATATTTTTATATCATCACAAATTCTGACAAAAGAAAAGTTAGAAGGTTAGAAATGAAGGTCAGTTGCCTACCAGAGCCATGGGTGCTGGGGTCTGCACTCTGACCTGCCAGCTGTCCAGGTTTTGCGAATGATTGGCCGGAAGGAACCTGGCTGAGATCAGGAATACTAAAGCTCCTTAGACGCTCACTGATGGCACCCTGTCCCTGTAAAACACAAATCAAGTTACCAAATTAATCACCATGCTCATATCCAAATACTTTAAATTTTTTTTTACTGCAGTTCTGTAGCAGAGGATTGCATCTCTCAGAATTCAGAATTATGTTCTTTAATATCATGTCACTGATTAGATTAGTTACTGAGAGAAATCTCTTTCTGGAGACTGAGGTACTGCTTTAAGAAGTGAGTGCGGATGTTTACAAAAGATGTCTTGATTCCTACATTTGTCCCTTAGAGCAAAGGTGGATTAGGTTTAATCGAGCAGATGATACAGTTGAACTGAATCCTAATGCCATGTGTAATTCCATTCATTTAGTGGAAATCTGCAATGTCGTCAGAGAGATTCATATCTACTAAAAAACACCAGCAGACAGAACTGTAGCTCGGTCTAATTATATTGCATTTCATTTAGTTTTCAGGAAGTACATCAGTAACTTCCTAAATCTTTGTGAACTGTCCAGTTATTCAATGTTCTATGAACAGAAGGAAGAAGTCTAAGTACACAAAGTCCACGCAGTATCTCCACTATGCTTCCCAGTCCTATGCTGTGGTTCACTGGAAACCTAATTATGGCCAAATAAATGTCATGTAACATAATGCAATACAATACACAATACGATAATTTTTGCCTTTTTAGTGCATTAATACCAGCTAAAGAAGACAATCGAGTATGTGATCTTTAACTAATAACATAATTTTTTACATGTTATGTATCATGTTTGGAGCCCCAACAAAATGTCCCTAGCAAACAAACCTTTCATGTAATAAAAGTCAGTAAGCTTTTTTCCCACAAAGGAAAAGTTTTTTTTTAGCTTACTTCTCAGCTGACCAGCTACAAATTTAAAACTTACAGCTAAGCAATATCACAAAGTCTACTTTGTCTGATTTGTCTACTCCAAATTTTCTTTGGGATCATTTGTTATAAATTAATGACTTGCACACTTCAGGACCACGCAGTCTATCAAATATCTAGTAACATACAGATCTACCCTATTTTCAAAACTTTTTATAAAGTGCTTTCATCCGAATACTTCTGAAAAAGTATTCTAAAACTAGTGGTAGCATTTTGGGTAGCATCAGAAATGTTTTATTGGTAGCATTATTCAGCCCTGATTAGTTAGTTCTATTACAGTATGCTGTACTTTTCATCCCCAGAAATATTGATATCCTTTCCTCAGTGTTCTGCTGTCCTGTGACACAACATGAGCAACAGTGATAAGAAATAAAATTCTAATTGTTTTCTTTGTATTCAAATTCTTGTGCAAAAAATAAATAATAACAAATAATCATAACATATCTTTGTTTTAAAAAAAGTAATGGCTTAAAAATTTTTGATTTTAATCATTTAAACAACCCTTTAAAACACTTTATAATACTGGTGCATTCTGGTAGATCACATCACCCTGCAAAGATTAATAAAACGAACAAACAAAAAAAAATCACATCAATAAATCATTTCTGGATACCTGGTCATGTTACTACCCGCTACATTGGAAACTTATTCCATTTCCCACACTTTCTTTTGGCAAATTATGTATGTGCATAGCATAATTTGTTAATTATCCTTACCCTTAATTATTAATATTCACAATTTTATAAATATTGTTATATTCTTATATTTTTAAGGTGACACACAAGCCAATTAACCACAAAAATATTTTTATTTTAAATAGACCAAGGTGGAAATAATTATTAAGCAATGCTTGTGTGCATCAAGTGAACATAAATAAACCATGGTGTTACCTGCAGATCCACTACCTTTAGCCAGGTACAAAGACTGTTGTGAGGTTAGTCTAGTGTACGGAGAGAGGAAGGAAGGAAGGAGAGAAACAGAAGGAGTGAAATACTGAGAAGAAAGCACAGCTGAAATGCATACTATCAGGAACTGCACTGCATGCAGAGGCAAGAAATCATTTTTAGCAGCAATGCCTGTGAAATAAGGTCTAAAACAGAAAAAAAGTCTATACTGCTTAATCCTGTACAGGGTCAAAGGAAACTTAAGGAAACTTAATACAAAGCGAGGTACACCATGGACAGAGTGCCAGTCGATCACAGAGTACACATACATTACAAGTTGGGAACGACAATTAGGCTAATCTGCATGTCTTTGGACTGTGGGAAGAAACCGGAGTATCCCGTAGAGTTTTTCCACGAAGATGGTCCTGTCCTTGGCTGATGCAGACAGCTGTTCTCTGAGGACTTGTGACTTCAGTCGCTCGATAGTTCAGGACTGGAG
>JAQMYJ010000005.1:6079103-6090174 GCA_030014305.1 Clarias laeviceps
GTGTATACAGTATATACATGTGTGTCTTTGCATGTTAAAGAGAGAGTGTCTGTGTGTGTGTGTGTGTGTGTGTGTGTGTGTGTGTGCATTTTTAAGGGGATGTGGAGCATGTGTACGTCTTCATATGTTTGTGTGTGCATGTGTGTGTGGGCATGTGTGTGTGTGTGTGTGTGTGTGTGTGTGTATTTGAGAGTATATGAAGCACGTGCAAGTTTGTATCGTATTTAAGAGTATATGATGTAAGTCTAAGGATGACTGTGTTAATGTATTTGATTTCATGTAGAGTGTGTGTGTGTGTGTGTGTTTATAGAGGAGCATAACGCACTTCAAAGGCTTGCAGAGTGCTCTGAGAGTATCGGCACCTCCAGCCATGGGTAAAAAAGGCACTGTCCATCTGTCATGCTTGTGTAATTGTATGTGTGCGTGTGTGTGTGTGTGTGTGTGTGTGTGCACGTCTGTGAGACCCTTTCTCTTTTTCATTTCTTTCATCTGAAGGACCAAAACATGTGCTCTGATTCAGTTTCCCTCTCTCTTTGTCTCACACATTTAATAAACAATTATACAATTATTTAATTATGCGCTTTGGCCTAATGAATATTCATAAAGATTTATTTGCATATCCCAGTCTTTCTCTGGTCCCTCTTTGCTGTAAACACTGTGTGTGCGTGTGCTTTTGTATGTGTGCGCGCGCGCGTGTGTGTGTGTGTGTGTGTGTATACAGGTCCTCAGCTCAAGGACAAACCCATTTTGTGTCGGTGGTTTGGTGGATTATGTAACCCAGGAGGAATTTCAGCTCGTCCAAAACAGGCAGCATGCCACTCTCACTTCCACTCTCTTGCTCTGTTACCATGGCAACCTGAATGATGACGACATAAATACATCATGTCAGCCTTGAGAAAAGGTTGAGCGAAGGAAAGAGAGATAGAGAGATAGAGAGAGAGAGAGAGAGGGTGAGAGGAACAAGTCCTCAGTAATTGCAGAAGTCCTTCAGTAACCTTGTCTAGGGGAGGCTGATAACGCTGACAGTCATTAACACACACTAACGTGTTTCATATCAGTCACAACAGGAGCGGCAGCAGTCTGTAAGAGTGTGCGTGTGTGTGTGTGTGCACAGTCCAATAGATTAGATGTGTATGCATGTGGGTGATGGAAGATGCTGTGCTATTATTTGGTTTGAGTTTGTGTGTGTGTGTGCGCTTTAAGTTATGGTACCATGGATATAAATTTATTGTATGCATTCTGAAAGATTTTAGGCTTTTAAAGGTGTGTATAAGTGTGTGATTGTGAATAGGAGCTCGGTCATTGTGTAGTTGTGAAAAGGTTCAATATGAGCGGTTTTGTGTGTGTGTGTGTGTGTGTGTGTGTGTGTGTGTGTGTGTGTTTCACTGAAATGAAAAAGCTCAATTTCAGCATTATGATGATACTTGACCGTTAAAATGATAACATTTAATAATGAATTTTTGGGGGGTTCGCATGATAAAAGGACAACAACAATAATAAAAAAAATAATAATAATAATAGAATAGCATGATGGCTTAGTGGTTAGAACTGTGTCCTTGCACCTTCATGGTCGAGGGTTCGATTCCCACCTCGGGGTCTGTGTGCGTGGAGTTTGCATGTTCTCCCTGTTCTTGGTGGGTTTCCTCCGGGTACTCTGGTTTCCTCTCACAGTCCAAAGACATGCGTTCCCAAACTGTTGGTTGTGTTTGTGTCTGCGCTTTGATGAATTGGCACCATATTGTACAGTCGACGCCCAAAATTTATGAGGGGTTTCGTTCCTAGAGCACCCGCGAATTGTGAAAAAACACAAATTTTGGATGCGGTCAAAAATGTCTATAAATGTCTATTTTTATAGTTTCTAACCCTATATGCCCCCAAATATACTCCCCAAACACTTTAATTACATTTCAAACTCAGTCTAATACAATAGAAAAACAGAATATAAAAGTAAACCTGTATACTGTACTGTACTGCTGTGTCTCCTGCAGTGCTGTAAAATATTACTGTAATGTACTGTAATTCATGTAAGCATCGTTCTCTTGGTTGTTATACGCTGTCATTTCAGTAGGGTGAGTAGGGTAGTAGGGTTGGGTAGTAGGGTTTAGTAGGGTAATAATAATACAGTAATAATTCTCCATCCCAAGCTGCGTTTTCCTCTACGGTTGCTTTGTGTTCTCTCTGTAGTAGTAAAAAATTTATACATTATTGGAAATTTAGCTGAATTTACGTTCATATTTATGTTACAAAAGTAGTAAATTCTATTTTTCTTAATAGTTTAGCATTAAAACATACGAAAAATGACATTTCGTGACATAAATTACAAAATATAAATAAACAATAAAAATATTTTCGGTTTCTGCAAAATTGCGGCAGTTTCCATAAACAATTATTAGTTACTGTAGGTTCTAAGGAAAAATCTGCAAACGACCGCGAAATCTGAACGGCGACTTTGCGGAGGTCGACTGTATACAGTACATAATGCTAACTTTTCCTAACTGAAGTAAAAATAAGGTGAGTTTGCTCGGTTTAAATCCTGTTGTCTGTAAAGTGCGTGTCATCGCTTTTTGTTTTGATGATGAAGCCACGGAGCCTCACTGAACTATTCAGGACTAAGTTCATTTCAGTACGGCACATAAATATCCAACAACTTGTTGTTTGTTGTTCGTGAGGCAGAGAGGAGGATTGTGGGTAAATGTGGCATACAGAGACATCACAGATCTGTGAGTGAGCGGCAGTAACTTGTCACTGTATGTATTGTGTGCTATGCGTCGGTTGAATGCTGATTGTCATTTTCCGGTTGCGTATCCACAAAGGTTTTGATGTTCTGTTTGAAGATGTAATCGAATTTGGATAATACTGAGCAGTATGAATAATATTGCTTAATTCTTTCCACTTTATAATATAGTTTGTGTGTGCTTTCTGAAAGTGGCGTCTGTAAAAATGATCATTTCATCCATCAATCTGTAATCTATACTGCTTTTATTGTGTAGGGCTGCAGTAAGCACAAGGTGGGCTACACCCTGGATGAGGTGCCGAGCACATACAGTAACATGCCACAAGAGTACACACACACACACACTCACATACAGTACACACACATTCTCTACTACGTGTTTATTGCTTGTGGCCTTTTCACGCAGTTGTCAATATATTAGCAAGTTTTTTTTTTTTTTGTGCGTGTTTTTTTTTTGTTGTTGTTTTTACAGTAAACATATTCCTGCATCAGGTTTGGACAATTTTCTTGTCATTTTACAGAATTTAGTCAAATTTCTCAAACTACCACTCACATACTAAGCTTTAGTTTTTCCTCCTTCCTGTCTAAGCAGGACTCTACATATATAAAAAGATCCATTTTATATTTAGCCAGCCATGCCGCTACCTTCTAGCAATACCCAGCCCCTCACAGACCCGTAGTTAAGGTGTGAATATGAGTGTGTGAGCAGTAGAAAGTGCTGTGCCTTTGTTAATAAGTGTTATAAATAACCCTTCGCCATCTTTGGGAACCCATTTCAACACCGGTATGAGGAGTAATTGAGCAGACACATTCTTCCTGTTCTCTCCCGGTGCATTATGTGTCTCTCTTCTCCTGTTCTGCTTTGAGTGTGTGTGCATGTGTGTGTGTGTGTGTCTGTGTGTGTCTTCTGAACCCACGCACAGAATGCTCCGAGCTTCAGAATGTGCCTCGCTCTCCAAATTAGCCCACAATGCCTTTTATTGCAAATGGCAAAACCATACACACACACACACACACACACACACACACAGGGCTAAGCGAGGTTTTGTCAGAGATGCACAGAGCCGAAGGGAACGTTGCAGAATAAAAACACAACTGATAAAAGCTAAAGCCTTAAGGGATATTTTTTGTGAGAGATGGTGCTACAAATCCCTTGCCATTAGCGCTAAGTGAATTATTGATTTGGCTCTAATTATAAGGCAAGTTTCATGTCCAACGGCATCTGCCGCTGTGTTAAAGACTAGGCACGTATCCAAGGGAAGATTAAAAAAAAATATTAATCCCAATGCATGCGTCAGTTTCTACTGATAAGCCACCTTGTATTGCATGTAGCATATTGTTTGTATCACTCCTGAAACATCTGTTCTTTTCTTACTATTGTGTTGTAACTTACTATTATTTAATCTATGCATTTATGCTAGATCCACTACATCTGTTTTTTCCTCTTTCTTTCCTCTTCCCCTTTTTTCTCTGCGTCTCTTGGCACTAGTTTCAGCAACACACAGAAGTGTAGTTTTTTTTGTGTTGCTAACAAAGTCCCTATAGAGTTATAAGCGAAGGATTTAAAAATGCTAATATAATCCCCATTAAAATGAAACGAGGCATGTGAGAAAAGCTGAAAAAAACTGTCAAAACTGGCTGATTAAAAACATCGTCTGATTTTCATCAAGAATGATTGTCACTGAAACTTTACTGCTAATAAATGTATGACTTTTTCCAAAAAATGTCTGTCCTGGTTTAGCAGGAAACAATAGCTAAAACAGGTTTAGCGCTGTTGAGTTAAGTCATGGCTCTGTGAAGTAGTGATGTGTTGTTCATGAACGATTCGTTCTCTCAGAGAGTGATTCGCTCATTTTCTACTGGGCGCGCATGCGCAAAGCATCGCAAAACCTCTGTAGGTTATGTACAGGAAACAGCAATGAGTAGTTACCTTTGAATCTTTTGGTCCGAAATGTTTGTTCTTTTGTCACGTGACTCACATAGACGCTATGCATTTTAATACACAGGAAACAGAATTGAGCGGTTCTTCTTAACGAGTCTTCTAGTCACATAGACGCTATTCAGTGCAATAGATTCAAAAGAATGAACGACTCAAACTTGAAGATATGATGGTAAGCTGCTCATTCTGTTTATCATAATATGTCCTTAGCTGCACTGTAATATTTAAAAAATAATAATTTTCATTTCAAAATTTGTGTATGTAGACATGCTGGAGGTCTGTTTATTGAAAATTTAACATTATATTTTATTTCTGATCAAAAGAATCAAATGAACTAAATGACTCAAAAAAAGATTAGTTCATTTTGATGAACGAGATTCAAAGAACCGAGTGACTAAAATGATCCAAACTTCCCATCACTACTGTGCAGGACACTCGAGACTGATCAAAGGAGGCCAACTGAATTTTATACACTCATGCCTTTACTATAAAGTGCTTTATTGTCCACAATTAAAAAAGGTAGAGATGGGCCTCCGAGTGGCGCAGTGGTAAAGTACTCGCCCTATCATCCGGGGATCGCTGGTTCGATTCCCGGGTGATGCTGTTACCTCTCACAGCCGGAGGACTAGAGAGAGCTGATTGGCTGAGCTCTCTCAGAGGGGAGGGAGGAGAGGTACTTTGTGCTCCCACATTAATCACGGCTCTACAGCCAATCAGGGGCGTCTGTGAGCTCGCGCATGCGGAAGGAGTGGCTAGCGCTTTCCTCCGAGTGTGTTAGCGAGCAGTTCGAAAAGATGCGATCGGAGGAAACACGTGATAGTCTTCGGCCCTCCCGGCTGAATGGTAGTAGTAGCCTTAATGTGGGAGCCCCCTAGTGACGAGGAGGAATTGGACACAAGAAAATCGGGGAAAAAAAAAAGGGTAGAGATGAAGCAACATTTTAAGAGGAAATCTTATTCAAGAAAGGAAGTTTTGCAGTCTTGCTTTATTACTCTAATCTTAGTACTTGTTCTACAAGACTCTTATTCTTTAATACATTTTAACAACAACAACAAAATATGTTCCCTGAGAGAGAAAGTAATTTGTCAGTTTGTACAGTACACTAAAGTGTGCGCAGGCTTTCATACCATTAACATTTACAGATGCTAGATGATGACGTGGCTGTTTAGACAGCTAGGGGAAAGCGTATTCCACCACCTGGGCCCTGGACACAGAAAACACAATTCAAGCCAATTAAATTTTTATTTGTATAGCACTTTTAACAGTGGTCATGGTCACCAAGCAGCTTTACAGAATTTAAAGAAAATTTGGGAAATTAGTTTGAAAGGTGTAAGGAAATATGTATAAACCCAAATTATCAGATGGTCCCTGATAAGCAAGCCGAGGGCGACTGTGGGAAGGAAAAACTCCCTGAGATGGCAATATGAAGAAACCTGGAGAGGAACCAGACACAACAGGGAATCCATTCTTATTTGGGTGATGTCAGATTGCAGGGATTGATCTGCAGTCATACATAGTGTTAGGAGACTGGAAGTGCAGTATTACAAGAGAGGTTATACTCCGGATGTACTCTGCTTTCATTATTTAAGGTTCAGGAACAAAACTGTTTGTAGGAATGTCATTGCTGAACTAATGAGCAACAGCAGTCAAAATTTATCAGAGAACAGTCTGTATCAGTCTAAAAACATCTTCATGGTCCCCAGTCACCACATGCATCCCAAGCAGACCACATGGGGCCTTCATGTGGGGGGATCTTCAACCCGAAATGGGGCACCAGGATGAGTCAGACAGGTCCGGATGGCAGAGGAGGTCTGGATCACTGTCGAGCTGCACATTGAGCTCCTGAGCTGCCAGACAGAGCGAGAGATAACAGTTAGGTATGCTCACAGTCTTGATGCATGTCTTTCTAGTTTCTAGAGTGATGATAGGTTAAGCAGTGTTGTGCTAGAATCTCGAGTGGAGCATGTTGCTAAGTGGAATTTAAGTGCCTTCAGGTTGGTCTGTTTTGGCTTTGGAGGTAAGCATTGAACTTGAACTTTAACTAGTGCTTGAACTTTAATGGCAATAGATGGGAAGACAGTTGTTGTGAGGGAGAATTTGCTAGTGGCTGAGATGCATTCTGGTTGATCTGTGATGATCTACAGGGGTTGACCATCAAGGGTGAGTTTCAGTAGTCCCTTAATTGGACAGTGAGATGACAAAGCACTCAATAAGCACCTGAGACATGTCTCTGGCTAGAAATGGCCTGATTCACCTAATGATGGGTCAGGCTAGCCAGGTTAAGATTGAATTGTTGATAGTGGGCTCATGGGCATGGACAGGTAACGATTTTGCAGTTCTGACCTTATTTCTTCTGCCTTGAATGGTCCTACGTGGAACATATGTGGACAGAGACATATGTCCTTATACTTAGGGTGGTTACATGTTATGAACTAAAAGGCCCTTGAAATGAGGCTTCTCCTCAGGTTTGCAGAGCTTACTCTCTGTGATAGTTGTGGTGGTTTGGGCATTTTACAAAGATGCCCCCTGGTCAACTGCATTTGCAAAACCCATCACGCACCATGAAACTGGTTCTCATGAAGACCATCCCAGAAAAGAAAGACCAAAACTTGCCTCTGCTGCAGAGGAGAAGTGCGTTTAGAGTTACCAGCCTCAAAAATCACCAATTACAGTAACAGCACCTCAGATTAGAGTTATGAAGGCTTTACAGAGCATAACTAGAAGACACCTATCAATATCAATTGTTTAAAGGAGATTATTGCATATTTTGAATCCATTCAGCATTGTTTTATAATGTAGAAAGAGTAAATCAGGAAAGACCTTGGAAATAGAAGGTATATGCTTTTGACTGATAGTGTATCTCACAGTCACCTTGGGAATATCTGGTGATCTCCCAGGAGCTGGTGTAATCTGTGTCTGAGGAAATAGAAGTCTGGGCTGGAATTCTCAACTTGCTGTCATCATGACCCCATCAAGAAAAGCAGAAGGAAGATAAATGAATGACCCTGTATTTTATAATGATTTATAATCTTATTATCTAAGATGATGACGGATTCCCTTTTGAGTCTGGTTCCTCTCAAAGTTTCTTCCTCATGTCATCTCATCTTTGCATTGCTGCTATCAGTTCTCGCGCGTTTGGACGTAAATCTCTTTAAAGCTGCTTTGTGACAATGTTTTTTTTTGCTAAAAGTGGTAAACGAATTAATAGATTGTCCAAAACTAACTATGTATTCAGTGTCAGATCTTTCGCTTTGAGACGTAGATAGTTCTCTGTTTAACTTAAAATCATATCACTGTGCTGTCGGGTACATGTGACAAAATAATTGAATCTTAATCGTAAAATTCTGTAAATATCACATGGGATAATCTGTCAGAGTTAATAGGTGTGAACATCCACATGGCATGTTTTTTGCCATGCTGTAAAGTGGACGACTTGTGCAAAATGTACTTTTGCGTGTGTGTTTGTCCTTCTCTCCTGGTTCAGGTTTATCCAGTAAGCATATGGAGGTGCGGTGGACACATTTAGAAATAATTCCTCTTCTTTCAATTCATCTTAAAACTTCAACAATCCAGGCATAAACCTATTAATATGGGATCCTTGTTGTACATGCTAGACTACATCTAGCATCAGCAATCATAATCCAGCCATCCAGTCACTGAGACCTTTACCTTCACTGAAAACCTTTGTCGACAACGGCAGATGAAGATGAAGACTCTGTTTAACCACTAACTACATGAAATCCTGGAGTGCATGCTAAGTCAGATCAGACCATATTTACCACAAATACCAACTGCAATAAAAAGCAAACCTTCTAATTGAGAATTCGATGATATTCATGGTACCTTTCCATTCAGCAAGGTACTGATTCATTTCCAGTCGCACCCTGTTCTTATTATGTATCATATCGGCTACCAGGCAGCCGGAAAACTCTCCCACTCTTTTGTCGTCCTAATCAGTTGCAGCGGTGACGTGTTCCTGAGGTGTCCAGAAGACCGAACAGATAGCCTGTTTCTATTTCTGGAGCACCACTTCGGCTAATTTCACACTCACTGGCAGTTGCGTAGAGCTCTCGTCAAAGCTGTCACTTTCATTCAGTTTTACATAGTATCACCGTCACCGCAGAAATGCGTAGCGCCTTACGAACTACCAAGAGCTACCTAAAGAGCTGATCTTGATCTTGTTCTGGATTCACTCTTAGTTTGCTGTTATCTGGTTAGGCATATTTTAGCAGTTCGGTAGTGCGAGTGTGAGTAATGGCTGAGAGGTCCACTTCTGATGAGAATCTGTTGGCTGTGGTGCGCGCACAGACAAGTGTCCAGACAAGTGTGGTACTATTCTGTTACCAAGAATCGCCTAGAGTACATTTACACAAGAACAAGGGCGTCTGATGATAGAGGTATTAATACAGTACAGCACAGGGGGTTGAAGAACCTTTGACTATCAGTGTAAACAGGTGAGAATAGAAGTGTCCTGTAATAACCTCATTGGTAAAAAGCTCTCAGGACGCAGGGAATGAAAAGAGAGGAGCTATTTGTCTCTCTCACTTTTTTTTATTTTTCACTAGACGCTTTTTAAGCACAAAGCTTTTTTGGTCCTCAAGCACACGCACGCATACATGCATGCACACACACACAAACATCAAAATCAAACTCGCCGTCCCACTGCTCGGCTAAATTTCAGCTCGGCTCAGCTCAGGAAAGGGCGGATACGGTTCACTTCATCTCTCTCTGGCGTCTGGCAGCCTACTGGAAAAGAGCGAGCACATAAATAGGCTGCCATAAACCACACACAGGTGTAAATACTTACACATCATCTACTTCTTCTACAAAACTCCTCCGCTTAGTCAGAGCCGGGGATCGTTCTCACTCCCACTGCCACAATGACTCTATTTGAGAATTATACCTAAAAAGGTGTCTTATTTCACTATTTATAATAAAGAAAAGTGTTAGTCTTAGTGTGATGTCACATTCAAGCGAAGGTAGTGGCTCGGTAAATAGCTGATTTAGGCTAAGCCATGGTTTTTACCCTGTATTCGAATAATTAAAAAAAAATTATATATATATATTATCTATAGGCGGCACAGGAGTGTCGTGGTTAGCACTGTCGCCTTGCACCTCCAGGTTCTGGGTTCGATTCCCGGCCAGGCTCGATTCCCGTCTTTGTGTGCATGGAGTTTGCATGTTCTCCCCATGCTTGGTGGGTTTCCTGCGGGTACTTCGGTTTTCTCCCACAGATCAAAGAGATACAGATTAGACTAATTGGTGTTCCCAAATTGCCCGTAGTGTGTGTGTGTGCCCTGTGTGCCTCTAATGGATGCAGCCTAAGTCTCCTGGGATAGGCTCCAGGCCCCCCGCGACCCTGAATACAGGATAAAGCGGTATAGAAGATGAGTGTACAGTATATATTTGTGCTTAGTCGTTTTAGTCTGGTTATCTTACAGCCCCAGATACTGTATACAAACCTAAAGTCTTCTGTTCTGAGCCTGCATGTTTCTCTTGTTTCTCATTGCTAAAATGTCCTTGAATATCCCGTCCCCCTTTTAATCTCTCTTTGTCTCTCTTCTCTCCCTTAATGAGACATCCATTAGCACACTGCCAGAGTGAAGAATCCAAAGTGCTCTCGTTGGCTTCAATTAGCACTAACATGTTTAACCAGCAGGCCGGCAAGCGATGTAGAAAATGTGTGCGTGTGTGTGTTTGTGTGTGCGTTTTACTTTTAGTCGATTGCATACTGTACAATTAAATAATCAGTCCAATCTACTGAATTTGCTGTTTCGCATTTTTTCCCCCCGCTCCCACAACACCGCTAAATACACTGCTACATAACTCATCAGCTAGCAGGCTTGTCATACTGTCCGATGCACAATTCTTATTTATTTTTGTTAACTTTCGGATGGAACTGTATGCACTTATCCATTTCCTTGCCTGCTCTCTCTCTCTCTCTCTCTCCTGAGCCAAGGTAGAAGCGGAGGCGGTGTGCGAATTGTTTTGGGCTGTTTTGAACGGCGCAGTATCCTGACCGAATTACGTGTCATGATGGTGTTTGTCAGCCTGCACTGACACACCATTCTGTGTTGACGTGGCCCTCCGGAACAGAATCGGGGTGAAAAAAAAAAGACATCACATATTTTTCTGTCATTTCTACTCAAAGCCAGTGAACCAAAAAGTCAAAGAGCGTTCTTGACCTCTACTGGTTTCTACCTGCTAGAATATATAGAAATATGGGAAATGAGATGCACTAGATTAAATGTGACGGTGTGTGAAGATTTAGTTCATAATGTCGATGTGTGTTGATGCAACATACTGTACGTAGCCACATGTATAGCAGTGGCGGCTACTGGTCTGTCAAATAGGGGAAGCTCATTTTCGGCCTCACTTTCACGGCTCATTTTCACTTG
>JAQMYJ010000005.1:6090274-6109934 GCA_030014305.1 Clarias laeviceps
TTGACCATTCATTTTGTGACATTATAGGGGAAGCTGAGCTTCCCTTGCAGTCTTAAAGAAATCGCCACTGATATATAGTCAGGCATGTAAAAGTTGATGTAAATACAGTATAACTGTGTAAACATGTACACAGTGGGTTTGCTTGTGTATTTTAGTATTCGTTTGCTCATGTTTTAACGTTTTGTTGGAGTCTCTTTGAGATACTTCTGTTCTGTCTGTTCATCATGACCTTGAGCCCAAACAGCTCTGGGCTATGGATGAATAATCTGCTAGCACTTATCAAGTCTTATTTGTCAAGCTGCGTCGGATGAAATTTATTTCTACATCATTTACATGAGTCTTGTTAGTCGGTTCAATCCAGTTAGACTGGAAAAACATTCACGGTTTACAGTACGTTTTCTGTGAAAATGTTACTTACTAATGTGACCTGTCACGAGTTCCCGCAATTATATACAGTACAAGTACACAAATATACAGATTATTTATACCAAGCAGCCATAACTTTAAAACCATTAACATTACAACCACCTAGGTTTTGGGTTCCAGTTGTGTCCCTGGCGTGGCTCTGGCCCCTCGGGGTGGCTCTGAAGGGCCTCTAAGGGTGTTCTGTTGGGTCTGAAAAGTACTAAAATACTCGCAGCAGATTCTATGGGTGCTGTGGGTTACGGAGTGGGGCCTCCATGGATCGGCTCACCCCATGCATGCTCGATCAGATTGGGATCTCGGGAGTTTGAAGCCTGGGTTAGAGCTTCTTGGGCTCTTTGCTGGCTGGGCCCCATTCTCAGTGGGCTGTGGTGCACTTCTTTTCTGGACAGCATTGGCTTTTTTGGAGATTTGTACTGCATCTGCTTTTCTGTGGGATCCGACTGGATAGGCTGGATAGGCTGGGCTTTGGTCCTATGGCTTGAGTGAGCCTTGGGTGCCCGTGATCATGTCACCAGTTTGCTAATGTGTTAGTTGGTGACCAATGTTGTTGATTGGTGCATATCGTTCAAGGTTGAAACACTTATTAATTAATGAATTAAAGGAAGAATGTTCATATTAGAGACTTAAAAATGAAGCCAACCATTGAAATAGGATAAAAGTAATGGCACCCAATAAAATGAGGAAAAGTCATAGTGACAGCTGACATGGTGCAGTGGCTGAGCCGCATTTTTTGGAAAGTGTACTGTATTCCCTACTTCAAAAGTGCTATCTTTTCTTGTTTATTAATTTTGTTAATTGTTTTTATTTTTAGCTCTGTGTGAGTTTTGCCTTTAATGGATTTGTGTGTTATAATGCTCAAGTCTCACTCTCTGTCACTCTCTGTTTCTCTCAGATGGAAGACCTGATAGCTCGGATGCAGGACGAGAAGAACGGCATCCCGATTCGTACCGTGAAGAGTTTTCTCTCCAAAATTCCCAGTGTGTTCTCCGGTAAGGCACATGAATAACCATACACGGTGGGCTTAACAAAGACAATGCAAATCTCTCGTTTATTTAAACACACGTAGACAAGTAGACAATATCATAAAGCTGGCTAACAAGCCTACATGATCTTAATACTAACATGGCGGTTATGTTGTAGCCGCACAATGCATAAAAGCATGCAAGCACAAATCAACAGCTTACATCACTCATCTGAATCACTAAAATATAAGTGACTTTGAACATGACATGGTTGTTGGTGCCAGACTGGCTGGTTTGAGTAACTCAGAAACTATTCAACACATTTTGCACAAATGGTGAGAAAACATCAAACGTGTAACTCCTTTTTGTCCAGAACGTCTAGCATCGAGAATTAGAGAGGATTAGAGAGAATAGACACGGTTTGCTTCTGGTAAAGATTAAAGTACAGTTTCTACTGAATGCATAACACTTCTGCCCCATTGTAAAGTCGAATATTTCATAAGTCTAACCATTATAAGTCTGTCAGTCCATTCTATTGCGGAAAAATACTGTGTATTGACCCCTGCTTAAGTTTTTTTTTGACATTGTGGCCTGCAGCCAAAGTAGCAAGAGGGTTACTTTAACTAAATGTCTGTTATTTTATATAGATTTATTTATTATTACTCTTTCTATACTATTCTGTTTTTTTTTACTACCTACTCCTGTTATTTTGTGGTGACTTATTTCCAGGCCTTGAATCATGCCAATAAAGCACCTTTGAATCTTGAATTTTATAAAGGAATAATCCAATACAAGTTCTCATATTACTCCAACCTGTGGCAAAGCACGAAAAACAGAATGCAGTTAATGAGATTCAACTCATCTAATGAACAATGGAGAGAGAAAGCTGGAGAAAAAATGGAAAGTCATTAAAAATGACAAGTTATTAAGAAAGAGAGTTGTGGATGGGATTTAAAAATATATAAATAAAATGAAGAGAAAAAGAGAAAGAGAAAGCGAGATACAGAGATTGCCAGAGAGAGAACTCTAGACAGAGGCAGAGATTCTGAAATTCCTAGAAAGAAGAGCAAGAAGACAGTCCCCTATCCATCACAACACCTATTACATTTTATTTGAATCTCTCTCTCTCTCTCTCTCTCTCTCTTTCTCTCGCTGTCAGGTTTAATGAGAGCTCTGGCCTTACCACATCCTAATGGTCCAGATTAGATTTGTAAACGCATATGATTGGACGACGAGAGCAGAGGCCCGTATTTGTCCAAGATGACTGAGCAGGAGTGCTGAGCGTCCAAATGTCTTTTCTAATCTTATTCACTCCATGTGAAAGATGAGTCCTCAATCTCACGGTCAGCAACGTCAGCCCTCTCTCATAACCGTATCTTAACATGAGATGAAAAACCAGGAGGCAGAGCCGTTATGTGAAACACAAAAGCTGGGGGGTGGTGGGGGGGGGGTCTTCCAAATATAGTGTTTAATATACTGTAGGGATTCTTTTAATGAGCTCAAATTTTCAGAACATTTAGGAAATTCTTTTTTTTATAGAAAAATAATCTTACATACTGTAGAATTAGAATAAATACTTTTTTTTATATATAGCGGATATTTTAATAAATAAATTAAAAAGAAACTTTAATCCATTACTTTTTATTTTGTATGGCTTCAAATGATAATGAGAAATGCCAATAAAATAATTATTTTAGATTCAAATTATGAAATTTTTAGATCATTTAGGGAAACATTGATATATTACTTTTTCTTTACTCATATATTAATTAAATTGACTTAATTTTGAGAAATTTTAATGAAACATTTTTCCCCCACTGTTCTCCCAAACTCTTTCTAAATTAGTACTTTTTTTTTATTGCCTCAGTGTTTTGCACTGTTACAGTAGGTAGAAACACAAACTGTGTACAGTGTTATAATACCTGCACACGAAGATCTTCCATTTTATTTTTAATACCTGACCTTTATTATCTCTCATAAAACCATTTTATGAAGATGTTTGTTTTAGACATGCGGCAGGTTGCGCTCTGGGTAATCAGAATGATTTTGCTTTATAAGGGTACATTAGTTTCATGTCTTGCTGATGGAAAGGAAATGCACACTTGGCTATTAGTTCAATAAAACAGACATTACATGACATTTCAGGGTCACATCTACTTTTAAACTGCCGGAGGTACGTAAGGGGCACAGAACAAGCACTCTGTCAGGGATTAACTGAAGGATCAAGATGGATAGACAGAAAGTCTAGGACACCTCAATCCAGCATTCTCTCCCTCCCTGTCTCTCTCTCTCTCTCTCCAGTGATTTTGGTTATAGCTGAATCTGATCTCACTAGTAAATATATATGTTTTATTAGGTGCATCTTCTTCTTCATTTTACTTCCTTCCTTACCCCCTTTCCATCTTCTCCTCTTTGATCTCCCTCTCCTTCTTCTCCTTCTGACTTTTCTGCTTCTGCTCCTTTCTTCTTCTTTCTCCCCTTTTATTTTCTATTCCTTCTTTTTCTTTATCCGCTTCACCTCCATTTCCTTTTCCTCCTTATCATTATTTTTGTCCTTTTTCTTCTTATACTAGTTCTTTTTCCCCTCTTCTTTTTCCATTCTTCTATTTTTTTATTTTCCTTCTCTTTATCAATTCCTTTCTTACCGTCTTCCTTTTTTTCATCCTAAACTACAGTACATCCTTCTTTAGGGATCAGGGGTAGCTCAGTGGTTAAACCAATGGATTACTGATCTGAAGGTTCCAGGATCAAACCCCAGCACCACCAAGTTGCCACTGTTGGGCCCTTGAGCAAGGCCCTTAACTTTCAATTGCTCTTTGTTCATTTTCTTTGCACTTTTCTTGTTCTCCTTCGTTCTTTTTCTTCTATTTCTTCTCCTAGCACCCAATTCCCCTTCTTTTCCCCACCTCCTCCATTATGTTCTCCTTTTCCTCCTTCCTTCCTTCCATCTTTTCTCTGCTTCCTACAGTATCATCCATCCTGTTTTTTTGGTTTGACATTTCATCATCTATTACCTCTTCTTTTTGTTTCTTTCTACATTTCCTCAATTTCTATTCCTTATATGTCTTTCTCTCCCCCCCCCATTTCCTCCATCACACTCTTTTTTTCCCTTTTTTCTTCTCCTTCTCCACCTCTTCGTCCTCATCCTCCTTTTCATGTGAGTAATTTAGCTTCACCGCTGTGTCTGCAGGTTCGGACATTGTACAGTGGCTCGTGAAGAACTTGAACATTGAGGATCCAGGTGAGTGCTGACTCTAACACACTCATGTGCTGTAGTTCAGGGTTACTGATGGTCACTGATGTTCTAATGAGCAAGAAATAACTAAAATACTTTTCAGTACCCAGTACCAATTCTACTACAGATTTCACTACATACTACAGTATAAGCTTCCAGTTTGGCCAATTAGTCTGTTTAACGTACATTATACTTTTCCAATTTCTAATTGTTGTACATCTGTTATATGTTATATGTATATATATTTTTAAATTATTACATTATTATAGTAATATATATATATATATATATATATATATATATATATATATATTGCTTGTATGACACTCAGTACAGTATGTGAGAACTTTTACACCAAAATATTGCACAAGACCATAAAAAAGTGTAAAAATGAAAAATCGTTGCTGTATCATACACTTTATTAAATGTCAAAGCTTTATAAGCTTAATATCTTAAGTTCACAGAATTGCCAGAACCTCATAATTCCAAAGGCTTAAGACAATATTTGAGTAGTTAGTCATTTTCAACCTGCACCAGCGAAACCTGGTGATTTTGAAAGTAAACGGGACACAAACAATAAAGCTTCTCGGCAGAAAGCTGAAGGCCATTAATTTATAATCACAACCAGTGTGTCTGGCAGAAATGCTGAAATATTAACCGGTTAATCATTTATTAATGAACACAACACTTTCGGTCTATAACTCTCCCCTGTGTGTGTAGGGTTTAAAGGTCACAGCATGAAAAATCTACTACTGCGTGAATGTGTTTGCGTGCATGCGTGCGCGTGCGTCTGTATAAAACTGTGAGCTTGAACATTTGCAATCAAATTGCATAACAATAAGAATAAATTCAAATAGGAAAGTTGTTAATACTGCAGGTTAAGATCATTCAATCAGAGATCAATAAGGCTAAAAGGACATGAAAGCTAGTTCTACTAGTTCAGTAGGTGTATTAGTATTCCTGATCGTGCAGCAGACTGAGGGAAGGGTGGATTGATGGATGATAAATATCTTTATTGATGACTGATAGATGGATAGATCAGGAGTGGCGTAATTGATTTAAGGATGCACTGATGCATAAATGAATGGATGGATGAATGAATTAGTGAATGGAGTAAATAAATGAATGGATAAATAGAAGGATGGTTACATATAAAAACGGTGGTGTGTAATATGGTTTCCAGTTTATGTGTGAAAATGACTTGTCCTGGAATGTGCCTGTGCCATCAGGGAACAAAAACCCCACAGATGTGATGGTCATTCAGTACATTCAGTTTGTCAGCTGACTTCATTTTATTGCCACATAACGTTGCTGAGCTTCGCCCTGAGCAACTTGAAGCAACCCCAGATCATAACTGGAGAGGCTTGTTCAGTGGCCACTATGCATGATGGGTGCATCGCTTCATGCACTTCCCTTCTTACCCTGATGACCCATCGCTCTGGAATTGGCTCAATCTGGACTCATCAGACCACATGACCTTTTTCCATCGCTCTAAAGCCCAATCTTTATGCTCCCTAACAAACTGAAGCCTTTTTTTCTGAATAGTCTCACTAACAAGTGGTTTTCTTGGACACACAGCTGTTTAGTCCCAATCCTGTGAGTTCTCATCACATTGTGTGTATGGACATTGTCACTATTAACTGTTCCTTTCACTATTAACCATAACTAGGGTTTCTACGGTCTGTTGTTACAATGCAAACAATTGCAAACCCTATGCATTATTCTTTTCAGTCACAGTTGACAGTTCAGCACGATTCTTCAATGTTTTGATAATATGTTAGACAGTTCTTAATCCATTTTCATAATTTCAGCAAATTACAGTACATAGTTGTTTTCTTTGCTTGATGCATGCCCTTCTGCAATACAACGTAGGCAGCATAGTTGGTAGGATGAATGCACTGATTTTGAAAAATGTGCAAATTAATAATCAGCAAAAATTAACTTGCTAAATAATGGAATGGATATAATTGGTGGATTGGTTAAAGGACCAATGATAAATGAACAGATGAGTATCTACTGTAGGTGAATTGATGTGTTGATTAAAGGATGGATGATGAACAAATTGACAAAATCTGCCTTAAAACTTGATTAAAAAGAAATTTGTTAAATAGCTGCTAAGATGCAATGACTGAATGATGTGTAGATGTAAGAATGTTTAAATGGATTGTAAAATCTGTATTAAAGGGTTGAATAAAGGAATAAATAAATTCTATAAAAATGCAAAGAGGAGTACCTACAGTAGATAGGTGGATGGATGGGCAGGCACAGTGTTTGATATGTGGATCGGTTGAAGAATTGCATGAGGAAATGGATGGAGGGATATCTATGGGAAGGGATGGCTTCACTTATGAATGAATAGATCTATTCTGAATTGATGGATGGATGCATGGATGAACTGAAGGATGGAGGATATCTTGGTGGATGGATGGGATGGATGAATGAATACTTTCTTATCTGCATGGAAGAATGAAGAGATAAAACCTTTATGAATAAGTGGATGGGTGGAGGATGTATGGATAGATTGATGGAGAAATGAACATCTGGATGTGCGTACTGTATGTATGTATGAGTGGATGGAGGCATGGACAGATGGAATGCTTAATACAACCATCATGTCAGTAAAGGAATAGACAGATACAATGATTGATGAACGGTGCTGTGTTTGCAGTGGAGGCTCTGCACCTGGGCACTCTGATGGCAGCACATGGATACTTCTTCCCCATCTCAGACCACGTGCTTATGCTCAAAGACGACGGAACCTTCTACAGATTCCAGGTCTGTGGAGCAGTTGTGTACAACATCTCTGTGTGTTAAATCCATGTGTGTGGGTTACTAGAGCCACAACATTTAATGAATGTGAACAATTGGTGTGTGAATGGTTAATAAGTGGGTAGGGGTGGAGGCAGGGGCAGTTACAGAGATTTAGGGACAAAGAGAACCAATTGCCAAAGAGCAAAGGTTAACGAGAACAGGACAGTATGACCTTGGGGAAAGCATTAGTGTTTATTTATTGATAAATATTTGTGTGTACATGGTTGGGGAGGTTAGAGGGTAGGGGCTGTTATAGGCATTTAGTGACAGGGAGAAACAATAATCAAAGGTTAATGAGAATAGAAAAGCATCTTTATAAGCGTCTTTCATAAGCATGGTTATTTCAATTTTCACATCATGACAGAGATAAAAATATATCCATATTGTAAACTTTTAAAGACACATTTAGGTGAACATTTACAGGACATAGAGTGTTATTTAATAGAAACAGTTATAAATAGCAATTATAATCAAATTCCAGAGACAGGGACTTCTGGGTAATGTCACTTCAAGCACTAAATTGTTCGTGTCTCTTTTCTCAGACGCCGTACTTCTGGCCTTCGAACTGCTGGGAGCCAGAGAACACAGACTACGGTGAGAGTGGCTAACATTTTGGAGTTATTTATTTATTTATTATAAATTATTAATATTATTAATTATTTAGTTAGTTAGTTAGTTACAGTAGTAATGTTGTATGGAAATGTGTGAATAAGCCAAATTGAATGAAAAGTTTTTGTTGGATTTTTGGAAAAGTGGATTTTCTTTGTTGTAACATGCACAAGCTGATAATCTGAACTAAAGTGTGTAAGTATGTCCTGCTGTAAAAACACCTGCAAAGCTTTATAAAAAGTCAAGTGCACAGGATGAAATGAGCGATCAGGGTAAATAAACAGCAGTGAAAGTCATATTGAGTCACAGTTAGGCAATAATAATGCTTAACGTTATTTAATACTGATGATAATAATGAACTGTTTATATGGCACCGTTTCATATATCATAATTAAGTTATTAATTTTGTTAAGACTCTCGATTAGTCACTCTGCATACGAGCATCTGCTAAAATTTAATACGACTAAGCATTTAAACCCCACAGTATATTCGCAATATCACACTAGAGGTCGTGCTGTTGTACAGAATATCAGCACGGCTGTAGACATGAGGGCGCAGCCCCAGTACTGAACATTTTACCGCTGTGCTGATATTCAGCACAACAGCACAACCTGGACTGAGATATTACTTTTATGCAACAGTTCCACAAACACAATTTATTATCAACAGATTATGATTTGTTTGTTTATTTAACCAGTTATTTTACATTCTTACTGGCACTTTATAGCCGAAAGTTGAGGAGTATAAACAATGGAAGTAAAGAAACTTACCAGATTTACTTTATTTTCCATTTATTTCACTTTAGAATATTAGCTAACTTCAGGGTCCTTGTATTGAATCCAAAATTGTGTTAAATGGAAAGCTAGTGCTAGTGTACAGTATGTAGGGTGTACAATCCCTTGTTCAACACACCAAGTAGTGCCCTTGATTAGAAGAGAGAGATTTGGGATTCAGCCCTGTGTTAGAAGCTAATTAGCTTTGTAGCTCATGTTAGCCGTGAACAGAACAAGTAGGATACGAATTTTTTGCCCAAATTCTGAGTATGGAATCTCTTGTGTAAGTGCTCCAGCTTGAATAACAGTAACCAGTGAAAGGACTGATGCACAATAACTCGTTAATCGCTGTTTTCATTGAAACTTTTCATAGTTTTAGAATTTTTTTTTTTTAACAAATTGAACAAATACTTTAAATCAATGTGTGTTTGTATGTGTGTTTGTTTAATGTAATTCTCATCACTCTGTCTCATTGTGCAGCTGTATACCTCTGCAAACGAACCATGCAAAACAAAGCTCGTTTGGAGCTGGCTGACTATGAGGCAGTAAGAAATGACCACATGCACTGTGACATTTTGTGACTGAATGATTCTCAGGGTCAACATAACCATTAATGCACCCAGCCGCAAAACACAAACACACAGACAGACACACACACGCACACAAAAAAAATGAGAAAACACAAGAAAAAGATTTCAGCCCAAACACACAACAAACCAACCAACAAAAAGTGCAAAACCCTAGGAGGAAAACAAAAGGAAAACACAAAATCAAAAATCTAAAGTGCCCAGAAGTGCAAAATGCAAACACACAAATATAAAAACGAGCGCTCCCGTGGTACAGCTTAAACATTATGGGACTGTGTCATGACCGTCATCAGCCACATCCATCCATGGTTTTTCAGGAAGAAATTTTATGTCAGTGATGACATTTGGACTCTGCATGCTTCTGTAAGTTTTGTTTAAAAAAAAAATTTTTTTTGGTAAAGTACAGTCTTGCTTGTTTTACCAAAGCAAGTGGAGTTAAAATGGTACATCCTAAGATTTGGCTGATGACGTCAGTCATGACATACCCATAGCAAAATTTAAAGATAAGAATTGTGTTTTTCTAGTTTCAGGGAGACTGAATTGAGCTTTCTCTTTACAAGCCAGACTTTGTCCTTTTTATTTCCCCTGAAGGTGACTTAGGAGAGACAAGGAGACACAAAATAGATACAGCACAAAACTTACTTAAGAAACATTTGAGAAACCTGAGACGTACATGAGAAACAGGACTGCATTTGAAAAAGAAGCAACTTAACCATATACTGTATAAGTCCATAATGAGATTAAAGCATTCATTTCTTCTTGCATGCATATTCCTTTAGTGTGTTTGTGTTTTGCAATTCAGCACTGAAACTGCACCGAAAACTTTTGGTTACAGTCCGAACAAAATCGACTTGTTGAAATTTTTTTTGTCACTTTTTTATCTAGAAACCAACACACTTGTTAATCCGCAAAAAAATATTCACACCCGTGTCTTGTATAAATACATTAATTAAGCCAGTCACCAGGAAATGTTAATCATTTTCTAAGTAACAAACTTCAATTAAGTGTTGTGTATTTAAGTATTCTAATAAGTTACGGTTATCCTTCTAGCCAATCTCACCCTCTGTTTGACCTTTGCCCCCTGTCTGTCTGTGTCGCAGGAGAGTTTAGCGCGACTCCAGCGTGCCTTCGCCAGAAAATGGGAATTTATCTTTATGCAAGCAGAAGCACAAGCTAAGTGAGTGTCATATTAACCTATAGGGGTCAAAGGTCAGGCTTTTTGCATGATATACTGTACAGTATGTAGCACTTTCAGGTCGGTCAGGCTCGAAAATCTACTGGTGTTTGTTACCATTATTTTCTGAGCTACAAAACATATCCTGTCATTTTTCTTTCATTAAAGTAATTAATAATAATAATTTTTAAAAAAAGGCCAACTAGGTGTTTATAGCTTCCATGTGTTACCAGTGTCTTATTCTATATGTAATTGTTATTAAATAATAACTACTGTTAATTATTACATCTATTATAAAACAAGTTATATGTGGCTTAATATTAAATATTTTAAATGACTGATTATTTTTTGATTGATTATTGAATAGGTGTTTTGTAATGTTTATTTTTTTTTAATCTTTAAATTTTCAGGTTAAAATGGTTTTCTCACTTAAAAATGATTTTTTTTCTTTAAAGTATTTCATCAAAATGTTTCCATTATATGTTTTAGTATTGCTTAATTAGTTCATTTAGTAATACTTAATGCTTCTGGATTTAATATTGAATACTAATTGGATGTTTAATACTAATCCAAACCATCTTGAATTAGTCAGCGATGTACTGCTTATGTATAAATAGTTAACAAAAATAAATAAGTTTATTTAAAAAATTTATAGTTTTGCTAGCAATAGTTTTGGATGAGAAAGAAAACATGTTTTCAGTTTTTTTTTCTTATTTTTGCTAATAACAATAGCTAAATGAAAAAAGTGCTGTTTAAACCAGATGTTATTTTATATTAATTATTAAAATTTAATGAATTATGGGTTAAAATTATATTGAATTATATTATTCACAGCTTAATTAAATGTGAAGTCAGTAGATAATTAGCACTTTAGCTACAAAGTGGGAGCAAACCCACAGATAAATACAGTGGTACACCGGCCTAAGAACACTCCGCCTTACGAGTTTTCAGCCTTAAGAACTAAAATTTTTTAATAAATTTGCCTCGGCATACGAAGCATTTTCAGCAAGGACGGTCGCAAGAAGAGATAAGAGCCACTTTCAGTTTCGTTTTTAAAGCAGCCGGTGCCAAGAGGAATCATAAATTAAGGTTAAGCAAGGTTTAATGTCTATTTATTTCATATCTTACTTCATTTACACATCTTTTCTTAATGATTTGATTGTTTGTATATGAACAAATATGATTATAGTGTTGGAAATCATCATGTGCAAACAATCTATATAAAGCAAGCACTTAAGTTAGTATGTATTTTAGTAGGACGAGGCGTTATTGAATAGACATCAATGAACTGTTGAATGAATTGGAACTGATTATGTAATTGATGTCATTCTTGTCCAGAGTCGATAAAAAGAGGGACAAAATCGAGAGGAAGATTTTGGACAGTCAGGAGAGAGCATTCTGGGACGTGCACAGACCGGTGGTAAGAGGACACCTCTGTGTATGTGTACCTGTCTGTATTAGTCTGTGTGTGTAGTGTAGTGGACAAGGGGGGAAGAATATGTTTGAGAAATCCTAAAAATTCTGATCTCTGTTTAGAAATATTAGAGTTCTCAAAATAAGATTAGACCTGATTCACACCACTGGGAAAATTCTTAAAATTTGTTCATTTATTCATTCATCTTCTATACCGCTTGTCCTGTACAGGAGACCGTGGGCATGAGGCAGGGTACACCCTGGGCGTACACACACACACACACACACACTCTCCGGGCAGTTTGGGAACGCCAATTAGCTTGCATGTCTTTGGACTGTGGGAGAAAACTGGAGTACCCAGAGGAAACCCACCAAGCGTAGGGAGAACATGCAAACTCCATGAAAACAGACCTGAGGTGGGAATCAAACCCAGACCCTGGAGGTGCAAGGCGACTATGTCAGACACTACACCACCTGGCTGCCATTTCTTAAAATAGAGTAGTTCATAAAATACTAGTTGCTGAAAAAAAAAAAGCAAATTTTTTGGTAAAATAGTTTATTTTGTTATGCAATATCAACTTAATAATGTACTTGCATTACTACAAGCTATTGTTTGTAATGGCTTGTCAACGTATTCAGAGTCTGGGAATGCAAAGCATCGTTATGGCAGAGGTGATGGTGAGATGGTGAGAGAGCGGGACAGACTAAATGACTAAAGCACTGCTGCATCGCTAAAGCTACTTTATTTTTAGCAAAGATGTTTAGATAAAGATAAAGTTAGAGGCCAATACCACTGCACCACTATCAGCAAGTATTTGAAGCATTACCCAAGAAGCATTACCCAAAGTAAAAACGGAACAATGTTTTTATTTTAAGTACATTTAAATGGTGCATCAATAATTCATTTATATATACAGCGGAACTTATGAATATTATATAAAAATATATTTATACAGGGGAACATGCAAGTTGTTCAGGATGGATTCGCTTTGGTCGGGGAGTCAGAAGGGCGAGGTGTCGGCCCTGATTTCTCTGCTTTCTCTTCACGCAGGCTGCTGAGGGATGGGATTTGGCATCTAATGATTTTCCCTGCACAACACACAATGAGGTGTAATTTCCCCTGGAAATGTGCTGATCAGAGCAGAACCAGATGGCAGTAGAGGAAAAGCTCCATGTTGAGCTGAAACCGCACATTTGAAGCTGTTTGAAAATCTTCATCTAACACCAAATTAAACCTTTAAAAATAGATGACAAGTCCTATGATGGACTTAGAATAGTTCACCTTGACCTTGTCTTTGGTATTGGAGTGGAACTTTGATCCCTATGTAGAGATTTAAGCTTTGTCTCTAATTAATGTGACATCTAGACAACTAGACATGCTAATGCACTGTACAGTAGATTGACATATCTGAAATATATGTACAGTATTATTATGGAGGACGCGGCCATCGATGGATCAAAATGCACATTTTATTAGCCGTCTCCCTGGGGAAAAGTCTGTCAGGGGGTTTTAAGTGATGCGACGGACCAACTTTTGCAGCATTCTCCGGAGATCAAGAGTTCAATCTGATTTTAATTCCTAATTTCTTAATTTCAGTGTTTTTTTTTAACCTTGGTTAATTACATCTTCATAAATTACAGTTATATTAAAGTGTAATCTTTTACACATTATTTTCAGCCAAACTCGTCAGTCGATGTAGAGCGCTTTCTTGCTAATTAGCAAGCAGGCTATAATCTTGTTAATAAAAAAGCTTACAACAGCCCCTGGTCATGATGTTCTCCTCTCTCACAACTCGTCCTTCTTAACTCGGTGTTTCTACACACAGTTTCAAAATTCTAATTCTACCAACCAGTTATGAGAAAGCAGCATTTGGGCTTCATCTTTAGAGACCCGAGTCATGATCATTTTCTTTCACATTTTAGCATTTAGCAATTATTTATTCATCATTAATTCATCATTTTGTTTTTTACACAGTTGTTCAATGTACAGTACTGTAGTTTTAAAGCAAAATCACTGACTCTTGTTCATTAGCGATTTCAAGCTAACTTAGCTAAACTCGGCTAATCGTTTCACCTGGTCTATGGCTGAAGGAGCCGTGTTTGCTGTCCACATTTGACCAGTGTGTATAATGTATAATATCCCAGATCTGAGGACAGTTTTTATAACCTTGCTCATGGGTAATGATTAGCCTTCATAATTTAAATCAATAAGTATGTACTATTGTTAATGTTGAATACTGTAATTTATCCAAATATACAGTACACACACCACCTCCTGCAGAGCTTTGATGATTAGAGTAACAAAAATAAATGGTTAGAGGGATTATTTGCATAAAGTAGCACTTTATAATGTCAATGAATTGACCTTAAAATGTGTGTGTATGCACTGTTTCAGCCAGGGTGTGTCAACACCACAGAGGTGGACATCAAAAAGTCCTCAAGAATGAAGAATCCTCACAAAACCAGAAAGGTACCAAAGCACATCACAAGTCACTTTAACACCAAGTACAGCCGATACGACTGATTCGATATGAATCTCATTGACGAGCATCCTGATAGCGATACTTCTGATACTGAACAGTCTTATTAAGGATATAAAAAGGTTGGTGATCTGTTATCAGTCCGATTTTTTTTGAAGGATCAGGCGTTCCATTCTCTAAATGTTCACGGTCAACGACTTGGCATATTGTTGTTATTGTTGTCAGTAATGCACCTATTAATGAAAATCGTCGTATATAAATTGGAGAGAATTCAAAATACAAGCCTTTCCACCCCATTGCAAACCTTTAAACTGCGACATAAATAAGAAAAGCAGAATGTACGCAGCTGCAATTTACGTGAGTCATCAGCAATCGCTCACACCACATCCTGCAGGCGGTCTGGACTTGAGCGTACTGGTGTCATGCTGCAGCAGGAAAGCGGACAACTCCATACTGCGCATCACACTGTTGCATCCATCCTCCTGCCGTTTGTGTGTGTCTGCTACATCCGGCACACTCACCAGTTCTCACTCGGACTCATTCCGATGCTTTTGGATCGTGAAAGTAGGCATTGGGTGCAAAGATCTTGTGAAGAAATGCAACAGATGGTGCAAAGGTGGCTGCTGCAATCTGGACAACTGCTGAGACTATTTCATTGAACAAAATGGTGATTATGTAGAAAATGATACAATTTTGCTTTGAGACATAACAGCAAAAACCAATGCAAACTAAAAAACATTGATGTTTTTAGTGATTTGTCATCACTCACACTTGTAACTAGAAATTTATGAATTTATGTGTTATTTTTCCTGTTCAGTCTGTATACGGCCTTCAGAACGACATCCGCAGTCATAGCCCCACCCACACACCCGCCCCCGAGGCCAAGCAGCCAACCGTGGAGGAGCTTAAGGAACAGGTAAAGTCGGATTGGTTCAGGAGTGATTTTTTTGAAATCATAAAAAGAACACTAGCATAATACAGTATATACTGTACGGTGATGGAGAAACTGGAACTGAGCCACTGTTCATCTTCTCTTTAGTCTTAACCTAACTTTTCCACTTACTGATTCTAACTGGAATATCTTTAACTGGAATGTAGCTTAATGTTTTTTAGATGTATTCTATAAGCATGCAATATACGCTGACAAAAAACAAGGAATAAAAATAATGTATTGAAGGGTTCTTAACCCAGTTCCAGTAATTTCAAATCTCCTTTGTTGTTTTTTTTTTTGCTTGATGCAGCCCAACAAGTTGACTCTTGTGAATGTACTGAATGCCCAGGTTCTCTCTTCTATCGAGTTTTTCTTCCCAGATGGCACGTCCATATTCCAGAACCCAAATTGTGAAAGAGTGGTTCTGGGAACATACTATAAGTAATCATTTTAAACTGGACACATTGTGAGCTGTAATCAAAGCTAAAGGTGACTAAATAAAATGTGCGACTTGTTTTGGCCAGGCAGTGTAGCTACTGTAGGTGAACTTTCAAATTATGGACAAATTTATAAAAAATATTATTGCTTTATGCAGAAAAAGCAAACTTTGCATGTTTCATGTTTTGCAAGAGACTCACTATTTTATTATTCTTGAAGTGTGGCGCAGAAGATCTGCAGGAAAAAAAATATCGGGATGTATGAGACATGACATTTTAAAAACTAACAACATACTGTAGATTACACAGCATTTACAGTGCATATTATATCCATTTATTAGATTTAAATACTTTAAAATCTGTACAAATGCAGCTTCTTCAGACAAATCAGACAATAAACCTCAGGACTATTGAATTGAATTGCATTGACAGTCTACCTAACATTCACAGCTCTACTGCACAGACAGATCGCCCTGTCCTCTATTAATCCGTCCTTGTTTCTGTTGTCATAACTGAATGATTAGTTTTATTTGTGTTTAACCCCAAGAGACCTGGACTCAACTGTTGTGTACATAGCAGTTTGTCCTCTGTGTTTCTCTATAAGCACCAGACAACTATGAAGGTCTTTGAACAGGAGGGAGCTTGGCAAAAAGAAATTGTCCTCATATAATGATTGTTAAAGAATAAATGGAGAATGTAATTGGATCAAAATGCCATTTCTTCATGTGGGGACCTTCAGATCTCAAGAGATTAATGTTTGTCTGCACCCCCCCATGATTCTTAATTAATTCCAATAGAATAAATATAACACTCTATAAACCTATAAGTCCAATACACAAAGTTCTGCGGGGTGTTATTTCACCGACTCTCTCACACACACACACACACCGACACACCCACAAAAAACTTCATGATAAACTCTTTGCTGTCTTTTTAGATCAAATTCTGGCAGGCGCAGTTGGACCGGCATCGATTGAAGATGTCCAAAGTTGCAGAGGGGTAAGTGAGCGACTGAGGGTGTGTGTGTGTGTGTGTGTGTGTGTGAGAGAGAGAGAGAGAGAGTGCGGGTGTCTCTATTTTGATCGACCCTTTGATCTTCATTGCTGTACAGTACAGTGCTTAAACCTCCTCGTGTTTTTCTTATTGATCTCGTTAATGAGCCGTGTGTTTATGACCGCCGCTGTAAGACAAGCATTATCTCTCTGGATTTATGATGAAGTGCATTAAACGAACCTGCGCTAGATCTTTATACTGACATATCGACCTGTGTAGTGCAGACTGCCATACCTCCAGCATATGGCCGGGGGGGGGGGGTTATTTCCATCTTTCCTATTACATAATGGATAAATTGCAGGTTTTATAGCGTGCACAGCATCTTCGTGCGATCTCTTCCTGTCCCTCGGATGACAAATCGTTTTATTGCAAATCCACTAACGAGGGATTTTCACGATTGATCCCGTTAATGCATTAAGTGACTTATTGGCAGGTTTTTTTTTTTTTTATTATTATTATTGTACTTTACTTCCTGATCAAACATTTTAGAGTTTTCTTTCCTGAATCATGAGTCATGCTCGTGCAAACTTAATAAATTAAAATAAAAAACATGAGAAATATGTGATATGGTTAACTTAACAATTAAACAATATTAGTAATATACAGTATTCTTCAGTAGGATGTATGAAAATACTATATAATAATAATTAATATTATACATACATACATGCATAGCAAGATATATTTATACTAATATTATGATTACCAACATAGTTGCTGTTGATTTATAGTTTCTTTTTTTACATTATAATTAATAATCTTCCTATTGTAGCTTATTAGGCTATACAGAACAGTATGCAGATTACGATCCTTTCCTCACTACTCCTGACCCCTCGAACCCGTGGATATCAGACGACGCGTCCTTCTGGGAACTGGAGGCAAGGTGGGCATGATGCTCTCTCTCTCTCTCTCTCTCTCTCTCTCTTTCACACACTATTATAAGTTTTTGCATATAAATATGTGGTGCTTGAGATGCAACGTGTGTGTGTGTGTGTGTGTGTGTGTGTGTTGCAGTAAGGAGCCGATACAGAGCAGGGTGAAGCGCTGGGGATTTGGGATGGACGAGATGCTGAAGGATCCTGCAGGCAGAGAACAGTTCCTCAAATTCCTCGAGTCCGAGTTCAGCTCGGAAAACCTCAGGTAGAGCAGGCGCCCCCTGCTGGTGTGTATGGGTGTTTGTGTGTATGTACACGACTTTAAAATGTCCGAATGTTTTAGAAAGTGAAACATTCGTCGTCATCTTTTTGAATGCTGGATTGTTTCTTGCCCAGTGCCTGACTATTGTTGCTCTCTCTCTCTCTCTCTCTCTCTTTTTTTAAATATTAATTTGTGCTCATGAGGGGGAAAAAAAGAGTATATCACGTCTAAAAAGGAATTCAGCCATAACAGTACTAAGTGTTTTTGAGGTCGGATTTGGTTTATGTAAAACATCTGGAAAATTGCCACCATTATTTTTAGTAATTGTTTTGTGTAGTAAGCATGCAAGGGTTGCCAGATAAGCACCCTATTACCCTATCACCCGAACTGACAGGAAATATATATAAAAAAAGAGAAATCGGTGAATACATTATTATTTATGTAAACAAAATCAATGGATGAATAATAAAAAAAACTCTCTGCTTTCAATTAAAAAAATATCCCAATTCTGTGGAAAAACCACACACCTGACCACACTGCTTATCCAGCTTAGATGCATCACACAGATTTACACTTTTGTACATAAACACTTTTTTTAACATCATATTGTTGTAGAAATGTTCTTTACCTCTCTCCTTCAGGTTCTGGCTGGCTGTGCAGGAGCTGAAGAAGAGGCCCATTAGGGAAGTGCCATCTCGCGTGCAGGAGATTTGGCAAGAGTTTTTGGCTCCTGGAGCTCCCAGCGCCATTAACGTCGATTCCAAGAGCTACGACAAAACCACGCAGAATGTCAAGGACCCCGGGCGCTACGCTTTTGAGGATGCACAGGTGCAGAGATTGTAGTGTCTCTTAGCAGTGGCCCTTAGCAGTCAAGTTCATTTCATTGACCCTGTTGCAAGATCATTTAGTTACAAAGATTTATTTAACTCAGCAGGGACACAAGAGTAAAAGTAGTGTTTTAAATGATCAGTTTAGTCCATGCATCGCCACAAGCTACTCTGAAGTGTGTGTGTTTCAGGAACACATCTATAAGCTAATGAAGAGTGACTCATACAGCCGTTTCATCAGATCCAGTGCCTACCAGGAGCTCCTGCAGGCCAAAAAGAAGGTAGGACCACAACTATCCACACCTTACACTTAATCTTACACCTCTTTATGCATGATTCTACACCTTAAAACTGCTTATTAACCATATGTATCGACACCTCTGAAAAAAAAAAAGATTATTAAATACAGCCACAAAAAGTACTGTTTATTACCTATACTACAGCTACAAATACTGTTTATTAACTATACTACAGCTACAAAAATACTGTTAACTACACTAAAGACACAAAAAAATACTGTTTATTAACTATACTACAGCGACAAATACTGTTTATTACCTATACTACAGCTACAAAAACTGTTTATTAACTATACTACAGCTACAAAAACTGTTTATTAACTATACTACAGCTACAAATACTGTTTATTAACTATACTACAGCTACAAAAATACTGTTAACTACACTAAAGACACAAAAAAATACTGTTTATTAACTATACTACAGCGACAAATACTGTTTATTAACTATACTACAGCTACAAAAATACTGTTAACTACACTAAAGACACAAAAAAATACTGTTT
>JAQMYJ010000005.1:6110034-6129265 GCA_030014305.1 Clarias laeviceps
CTACAGCTACAAAAATACTGTTAACTACACTAAAGACACAAAAAAATACTGTTTATTAACTATACTACAGCGACAAAAAACAGTTTACTATACTACAGCTACAAAAAATACAGGTTTGTACTACAGCTACAGAAAAAAAAACTGTTTATTAACTATACTACAGCTACAAAAAACTGTTAACTACACTTAAGCCACAAAAAATACAGTTTATTAACTATACTACAGCTACAAAAAATACAGGTTTGTACTACAGCTACAGAAAAAAAAAACTGTTTATTAATTATACTACAGTTACAAAAACTGTTTAACTATACTAACAAATTTTAAAAAATACTGTTTATTATCTATATTATAGCTACAACTTTTGTTTATTAATTATACTACATTTCTACAGAAAAGTATTTATTAAATATGCTATAGCTACAAAAAGTGTTTATTAGCTATACTGCAGCTGCACAGTACTGTTTATTAACTATTCTACCACTACAGAAAAAAATACTGTTTATTGACTCTACTACAACGACTCAAAACTATTTATTTAACTATACTACATTGACACAAAAACTGTTTATTATCTTTACTATAGCTACAAAGTAATGTTATAAATACTACTGATCCACAAAAACTGTTTATTAACTATACCAAAACTATACACAATACTCTGTTCATTAAAAATACAACCACTATATTTAAACTGTTTATTAACTCTAAACTCTTTTTATTTTTCCCATAATAGATTTCCATCTGTTTACACTCAATCCCACAACTAATTTACATCAAATTATTAACTGTACTAGAATTAATTCTAAATTGTTTATTCACTATTTTACAACTAATTAACATCTTATTATATTTATAATTTATAATTATATTTATTTATTATACAGTCACTTAATAGTTTAGGATTGAAATTCCCATGAAGAGTTTTGTACCCGAGTCTCTAACAATAAAAGTGGATTTTATATTAAGTTAAACACGTTTCCCATTATATTAACTTTCAACCTCATAGCACAAACATGAGGATGGGTTCCCTGTTAAGTCTGGTTCTTCTCAAGCTTTTTTCCTTTCTTCCTATTTGTCATCTCAGGGAGTTTTTCCTCACCACTGTCACCCTTGGCTTGCTCATCAGGCACAAAGAGATTTCTGTACATTTTCTAAATTATTTCCAAATTTAAAAAAGTTTAATTGAATTGAACTGGATAGTACTACAACTGAAAAACTAAAATATATTTATTCACTATATTACAACTAAATCAAACCTATTTATTCACTATACTACAAATAACTTTAAAATGTTTGTCCACTACAGAGCAATAGTGGGAATTATTGTCTAAGTGATAACCTTCTTGCCAGCTATGCAGAAAGCCAAGGTTTGCATCCCAGCCGATTTACATACACAGCTACTGGGGTTGCAGGACACCTTTAACGCTGGTCGTAAGCATGGATAAAAAATAGAAGGGCTGCATCAGATAGGCAATCTGGCACAAAAACCTGATCTACAAATTAAGTGGGGGAAAATAAAAAAGAAGAGGAGGAAGGGAAAAAAATTAATAAATCAGTTGATCTGCTGTGGCGACCCCTAATGGAAACAACTGAAATGACAAGAACATGAATACACAAGCGCTTATCAGCAATACTACAATTCAACTGTTTACACACATACATACTGTACATGTACAAAGACACATATATGGAGATATATACATACATATATATATATATATATATTTATATATAATGTGTATGTCAAATACGTACATATAGATAAACAAACACAGCTCATAGAAAATGCTTATATTCATACAGAAACTGATGCAACTTAATTTCTATAGGCACTAAACATACTGACACTAAGCAACAACACATTTATTCGCTTCACTACAATTTATTCATAAGCGATTGTCGAACATGCAGTAACTAATTACAACCATCTATCAATTAGTATATCTTGAAAAAGCTGCACTAGACAAAGGTCCTTATAAAGACCAAATTGTAATGTTTCTATAATTATAGGTGGATATTTGATCCCACACACACATACTGTACACACACGCACTCTTACACACAGACACATATGCACACACATACACACGCATGCATGAAATGTGGGTTTGATTATTCATGTCGGACATTTTACCTGATGAAGAAACCACAGCTACTATAAATTTGCTGCTCTCATTCCTTGTCACTCTCTCTCTCTTTATGTCACTTTCTGTGTCTCTCTGTGTCTGTCTCTCTTCTTGTCCACAGAAAAGTAAGAATTTGTTTTGAAGGTCAGCAGTGCTTCCAGGTAACGTGAATCATTTCCTATCATCCTCACCATGATGTGTGTAACTGAATGATACAGTTGGCTAAGTAAGGAATATTATATGTAGAGGTTGTGGTGGCGTAATGCGGCCCAACCTGAGGCAATGAGTTGAGCATTTTCCAACAGCGCATTTCCTCCCCCTTACAACAAATGCCAAACTAGCACGCGATCCATTCGTCCAACTCAGCTTTCACTTTCTAGATTACACTCCCTTCTGTTGTCTTTTTCCCCTCTAACGTTTCCCCTTTCCTACTGTATTCGTCTCCAGGGGAAATCTTCGGCGTCTAACAGACTGCCTGCCGTCTGAGCCCGGGCGAACCAACCTGGGACGAGGACTCTGCCCCTTCATCCCTGCCGTTTGATTGGTGCGGACGCCGAGTTGTTGGCCAATCACGTGCATGTTCAATGGACTGAGTTTTTACATCACTCTTGACTCGTTTTGGTTTTAGCCTCGTACCAGGGGTGACCAAAACAGGCTTGGCATTTCAGGCTTCCATAGGACATTTGCGGAAAAGACGGATGCCTTGAATAAGAGAAACAATATCCAACTTGTCTTCGTTCCTTTGTCCACTTGTAAACTATGAAAATGATGTCAGATGCAAAAATAAATAATAAATAGGAATATAAATAAATGAGACGACCGTTTAAAAATGTAAAGCCAAACCTTTAAAGAATAAACAGAGAACACTTTGTACACTTGTTCAGCTGCTTCTAGTCTGAGCGTTTGGAGACGCAGAATCGATGTCATCGTGATCACCTTCCATCCTATAGGCATTGATTTTATTGCACTATTAAACAAATGTGTAGATTTTTTCGCTTGTCACAATTGTATGGCCATGCAGCAGACATTCGCTGGCCGTGTCTATCGTCTATCTGGTCGCTTCCTTTTGTCCACTTCCCTCTTGTGTTTATTTTTATACCATATTTAATGACACTTTAACTTGAGAAATGTATTAAAGCCAGTTGTTTGTCTGAACATAATGTATAGTGATTTATTTCATATATATAGATATATGTATGCATACAGTATCCTGTAATGTGCAAGTGGAGTTGATGAATGAATGTGTGTACAGTTCCAACAGACAAATGCATCTCTTCTGTAATTTGGCAACAAGTTATTCATCAATTTTCAAGCATTTTGCTGAATGTTCACAGGAAAGACTGCAGTGACTCACGGACGTACTGCCTTCTTTTAAAACTTTGCACCATTTAAATGTTTTACTGCAGCTAAGAGTCTCATCACCATAATGTCCTTAAAGGCTTCTGTAAATCTCATAAGTTTTACACCTTCATTTACCATAAATTTCATCACAAGTCCACATACAGTATGTAGTAAGGAAACGCTAGTAAGAAACTTAAGGTGCACCACTTTACACTGTGGGAGGAAACTCAACAAGCATGAGCATGTGCAAAATATATTATTTATATTCAGAGCAAATATTTTATGGCATATTTTGTCAGTTATTTAAGGCTAAATGTGTTAACATACCTGGAAAATCATGCACACACAAGCTAAAAAAAGTTAAGTGTTAGCCTGCATCAAGCAAAGAATATTGAAATCGATATTGCTGAGCCGTCAACCTCATGGAGGAAATGTGGTCAGAACACATCATGAATGAGCAGGACTGGAGATTACTTAAAAGTTTGGTGAAGTTGCAACGTAATGGCCATAAGAAATCAGAGCTACAGTATGTTAAATACTTAAAGTAAGAGCATTTGTATACAGTACGCACACAATGTGATGAGAACTCACAGGATTGGGGCTAAACAGCTGTGTGTCCAGAAAATAACCATCTGGAAAATGGCTTCGGTTTTCAAGGGAGTATAAAGATTGGACTTCATGAGCCCAGATTGATCCTATTCCAGAAAAATGGGCATGTCAGGGTAAGAAAGGTAAGCCCATGAAGCGTTGCACCCATCATGCCCTGTACAAGCCCTCTGGAGGCAGTGTTATGATCTGGGGCCACTTCAGTTGCTCATGGTCTAGACTCAGCAATGTTATGTCACAAGAAAATGAAGTCAGCTGACGAGCTGAATGTACTGAATGACCTGGTTACACATCTACATCTATGGATTTTTTTCTTCCCTGATGGCACAGACATATTCCAGGACTCCGACTGAGAAAAAGTGGTTCTGGGAGCATAAGGAATCATTTTCACACATGAACTGGACACAACATTATATAGCATGATGTAATCAAAGTCACATGAAATATTGCCCTTGTAGTGTACATAAATGTCCATGCAAGTTTGTGCAGCTTAAAATAGTGGTGCAAAAATTTTAATTATTCAGAAATAATTTAGTAAATAATGAAAAATATTTGGAGAACACATTAGTATTGGTGGAATCTCTGACTTATTAAAAAATAAGTACAAAAAAACAATGTACATCTTTTATCACTAGATGGCGACAGTTATGTTTAAATCAGTGGTTCTCAACCTTGTTCCTAGAGGACCCCCGTCCTGCATATTTTACATTACATTACAACATTTGGCAAACACAGTTACCCAGAGCAACTTACATTTTCATTTCATTAAACAGGGCCTTGTTCAAGGGCCCATCAGTGGCGGTGGGGTTTAAACCTGTTACCCTCTGATGAGTAGTCTAATACCTTAACCACTGACCTACCTAGTGTTTTCCCTGTTTGACCACACCCACCTTCAATTAAGTAAAGGCTGTTAATAGGTTGATTAGATAAACCAGATGTACTAGTGCTGATAAAACACTAAAATGTGCAGGGCTGTGATCTTACAGGACCGGAGCTGAGAATCACTGGTTTAAGTGATTTTTATGGTCTTGCAATGACTAATCACTAGTTAAGAGCTAAATATTTACCTGAAAACATAAAGCATTGATAATTTCTAGGCAAAGCACCGCAGTGTGCATCGTACAGGGCAAAGCATTACTTTTACCTTATACAAGAAGCTACATACAGTATAGACACTGAGTGTATGCGTGTGTTTTTGTCTGTGTGTATAACTTACTGCAATATCTTCTTTTCCCATTTGTGCAGAATTGACTTTTAAAGTAAATACAGAATGCAAAAAAAAAAAAAAAAACAGTGTGAAAGAAATACGAGAAAGCGTGACAGCAAACAATTGAAAAAATCATAAAGCATCCACAATAGATTTCTCAAGTGAATGCAATAACGATTCATGGGAAATTTAAGCTCTAAACACAGCAGGCAGCGTCTGGACAATCGACCAAGCGAAAAAAAAATAAATATATCTTTCATGTTTAAGTTTATTTGTTATTGTCCAGAATACCATTGCTGTGCAGAAAAGTTTAACATATAATTCATATTTCACAAGAAACAGCTGAATGTTTATCCCAGAGCTGGCACACCACAAGGATTCCATGAAAAAATGAAATATTGGAACAATAAACAGCGTGCGCATGGAAAGAAAGAGACGGGAGACTATGTATACAATTACCATAAACTGAGAGAAAAGACGACAATGGGTAATTACTTCATTCATTCATTCTGATCAAGCTATTACAACTGTCCATCTTTAACTCCCAGGACTTGCATGAGAGAGACAAAAAGGGACACTGAAAGAAAGATCTTAGAGAGGAACACAAAGAAAGAGAAGAGAAGAGTTACAAGGTAAACTGAGAGACATAGCTTAGAGAGGGACACAGAGAGACAGATTAGAGAGGGACACAGAGGCAGAGCTTAGAGAGGGACACTGAGAGACAGAGATTAGAGAGGGACACTGAGAGACAGATAAGAGAGAGCTCTCTCTTATCTTTCTCTCTGTGTCCCTCTCTAAGCTCTGAGGGCATTTATCAATAAAGAGGGACACAGAGACAGAAAAGAGAGAAGGGGACACTGAGAGAAAGAGTAAAGTGGGACACTGAAAAAAAAAAGGTAATACAGAGACACAGTGGGAGAGGAGGGGGGGACTGAGGGGATATAGAAGAGACAGAGACTGACACCTAGTGAAAGAAAAGATCCAGAGAGGGAGACTGAGGAAGAGAGGCAAGTTAGAGATGGACATTTAGACATAGAGAGGGGATTAGATGGACAGTGAAAGAATGAAAAGAGGTAGAGTCATTGTGAGAAAAAGAAGAAATAGAGAGAGACACAAAAAAAAGACAGACAATGACACCTAGTCAAAGAAAAAAAGAGATAGATAGGCTGATTGGGGGAGAGAGAAGAGATAGCGATAGAGTGGAACCAAGATAAGAGAAAAATAAAAAGGGACACTTTAAAAGGGATTTAAAAAGCAAAGTGAAATAGGGACACAGAGTAAAAGAACAGAAAGGGCAACCCTAAGAGAAAGAAAAGAAACAGAGAGGGAGACACTAAGGGTCTTTTGTCTGCCCCTTAGTGTCTCCCTCTCTGTTTCTTTTCTTTCTCACAGAGCAAGAGGAGACATAAATAATGACACTGAATGAAATAAAAAGAAATAACGATGTACACTGAGAGAGTTGATAAAAAGAGAGAATGAGATGAGGTTGACAAGAAGGGTCAAATAGAAATAGAGATAGAAAGTGGAAAAGACAGATATTGTGAAAAAAAGTGAGAGTGATGATGGAGTGAAGGAAGGGTGGGACACTAAGAATAAAAGAGAATGAGAGGAGATACCTAGAGAAGAGACAAAGTGAGAGAGAGAGAGAGAAGGAGAGAGAGAGAGAGAAGGAGAGATGATTTGTAGAGACAGGAATAGAATGAAGGGAGGTGGAGATGGACACTTAAACAGATTTGAGTAGAGAGAGAGGGAGGAAGAGAGATGAATGTGGAGGTGGATGCAGAAAAATAGGGACAAGAAAAAGAGAAAAAGAGAGGTACAGAGGGACCAGATAGCGATATACTAGACACACTCCAGAACTGGGTGTGGGGTTTTGGGGGGGGCGGGAAGGGCTGGTGGGGTGGAGTTGGGGGGTGTAGGGAGGAGCAGCAGGAGAAAAAGAGGAGAGAAAAAGAAACAGAGGAAGAAACAAATCAACAGAAAGGAACAACTGAGACACTTCTGCTCTGTGTCTGATGCCCATCAGATAGTGTGTTTTTAAAAAGGATTTGATTCGTTACAGCGGGTTTGAGAGGAGCTTCATCCAGGGCGATGGAGTACAGATGGAGTCAGATGGAAGAACATCATCTGATGAGCAGGAGAGAAGAAGGAACTGTTTAGTATGAAGCCTGAACAATTTAGGAGCGAAGAGGAAAACGATCATCAACAGAAGGCAACAGGAACCAGGACAAGGCTGGGGCATTTAGAGGAAAAGGTCTGTCTCTGCAGTGTCTGAGTGCACTGGGATTGTCTCTGTTGGGATACTTAGAGAAAGACGTCTGTCCCTGGATGGTACCTAGAAGAAGGGCTTAGTGACCAGGTCGGATTTGGAGAGACAGATCTGTTTCTGGGGATATTTTAATAAAGAGATCTCTCTCGGGGGGTTATTTAGATGAAGTCTTTATTAGGAGTTGTTTAAAAGAAGATGTTCTTTGTGTTGTTGGGGTACTTAAATGAAGAGGTTGATGTCTTTCTCAGAGGGTATTTCAGAAATGATGTCATGGGGGATTGAATAAACAGGTCTAATCCATGGGGTTATTTGGATAAATATGTCTTTTTAAGTGAGGGATGAGGATGAAGAGATCTTTTGGTCTGGGGGTATTTTAATGAAGAGATCTTTCTCAGAAGGGGTATTAGATAAAGAAGTCATTTTTATGTACCTGGGTGTAGAGTTTTCTTCTCAGATGGGGTACTTACTGTAGATGAGGATGTCTTTCTGCAGGAGTGGGTACTGTATATTGAGAAAAAGTTCATTCTCATGGTGCATTTATAAGAAGTGCTCTTTCTTGGGGGTAATTAGAGAAAGAGGTCTCTCTCATGGGATGTTTACATGAGAAGGTCTTTGTCAGATTTATTGATAAAATGAGGTACCCTTTCCAGTGGGTATTTGGAGGAAGTGGGGGGTTTCAGGGGCATGGTGTCCATTTGTAGGGCATTTAAAGTAGGTATTTACTCATGGATGGTGTTTATACTGTATGATGGGGCATTAATAGGAAGATGTTTTTCTCTGATGGGTTTTTTAGGAGAAAGCTATCACCAAAGAACCACAAAAGCTATCCTTAAGAGAAAGGAATTTAGGTAAAGGGATGTGTTTCATGGGGTTAGTTACTGTAGATGATTCTTCAGGACATTTTGGACAATAGGGGTGCTAATGTCTTTTGCTAAATGCAAAATGTATGCTGTAAATAAAAAGGTAACTCCAAGGTACTGGAAGACCATGACTTCTACAAGATACTTTATTGTAAAATGATTGTGCTAATGTGATATTTAGCTTGGCAGATATGTATCTGAGGTAAGTCAAAATCTAAAGGAAAGTACTTGAATGTCTCTGAGGGCTTGCATTTTACTTTTGCAATATTAGTTGTCTCTGGCGTGCAGAGGAAGAGGGTCACCAGTGGTGCACCGGTGGGGTATATTTGTCTGTAGAAGAAGACGGGAGGGATTTCTTATGATATTTCTGATGGGGTATTTTGATGGACAAATCTGCAACTGGGAGGTATTTCATGGAAAGAGCTGTCAAGGGGACGAATCAGACTAGTGTGAGTGTTTAAATGATTCAGGTTGGTTTTGTTTGTGATAAGCTTTAAGGATGACGTCTGTGCCTTTGATAGTATTTTGAAGAAAAGTTTGCATTTGTATTTTTTTCTTTTTTTAGAGGAAGTGGTCTTTCTCTCTGGGAAAAAGGGGTGCTGTGGGGTGTTTTGGAATATTTATGTCGAAAAGGTATTTGGTGGATAAAGTTTGTTAAACAGAGACTAATCCTGTTTTGAGGAGAAATATTAGGGCAAAGGCCAGTTTTAGGCCTATTTGTGAAAATATTTCCATTACTATATAACTTGGCTGTATTTGGAGGATGAAGTTTATCTCTAGGAACTCAGAAGGTGAAGCTTGTCTCTCAGGGCTATTTATGAGATGTTTCTGGGGTGTTTGTCTCAAGAAGTATTCAGAGAAAGATATCTGTCATTCAGGGAAATTTGAGAGACAGGAACGTTATGTTTTTAGGTATTTAGTAAAACAAGACTTACTCTAAGGGGCAATTAGAAGAATCACTGTCTCTCTGTGGGATAATTATTGTCTCCTCATTTCTAGATCAGATCTATTTTGCAAGGAGACGATTCTAAACTTATTCGGCATCTGTCTCTGGTAGCATTTCTAGTTGAGCTTTGTTTCTTCAATGTACAGTATGTGGAAGAATTCATAATCATAAGGATAGTGTAGAAAAACTTGTCTCTCTCTCTGGGGTGATTTTTTTATCCCCTCATCTCTGGAGATGATATGTCTTTCCAGCCTGGACAAGTTCGTCATTCTATAGGATTCAAATGTGTACTGTATTTAGGAGCAAAGCTGTCTCCGGTAGAATTTTTAAGTTCTGGGAGGTATTTAGTGCAGCACAGCTTACTCTTACTAAGGGGTATTCAGGGGATGTTGTGTCTCTCTGTAGGGTAATTCTTATCTTCTCATCTCTCAAGCAGATCTGCTTCTCTGCTGGTTCGACCGGCTCCTATTCCTGAATGGATCATCCTCGACCTGACCACTGACCTTCAACCTCCAAGTGACTTTTTGGGGGAACTGACGCAACCAAGACCTTGCCACTTGTTAAGCAAAGATCCTCTCGCCTAACAGGTACAATGCAAGAAAATTGTCAAGAAATTGAAAGAAACTTTTCAACAATTTTTTCTATGAATGATAGACAATATCACCACAGAACAGCTTGTATTTTTTGTCTCTTTACAAATTATTTACATCTGAGGTTACAATATAACTTAATATCGCTGTGGGGTATTTGGGAGTGGGGTGTGGTGGTGGGGGCAATAAATCTGTCTCGGGTAGTATTTCGTTGCATGTTTTTTTGCTTGTGTAGTTTGATTTTTGGTATCTGCCAGGATGAAAGTGGTCCCCACCCTGTTCCTTGGAGTCATCATACCCTATGACAACTGTTTGCAAATCGACCACTGAAGAGTGTGTATGTGTGTTTGTATAAAAGAGGAAGAATGGGAGAGATTCTGAAAATCTGTTTTGTGTCTCCGATCTGGTTCGGGTAACAGATTAAAACCACAATGCTTTCGGATTTTCCCTCTTTAGTAAATGATTCAATTTTGTTATTAACGATTTGATATTTTAGTAAGTAACAAATATACATCAATGGACCTCAATTTGAGAATGTGTGTCTCAGTATGTGTAAATTCATGCACAGCTTGACTGGTTATCTGTGTATGACTGAACTAATGGATATTAAGTTTATTCAGAGCTGGATACGGCAGCCCCGTCTGCCCACAGTCTCAGCCACAGCTATGCACCGTAACCCTACACACTCCATCAAACTAAGACCATCTGAAAGACTTACACACTCTTTCTTTATTGACTTACACACTGAATCAGACTGAGGAAGAAGATTTGACATGGAGAACATACCCCGGGCATGAGCCTCATCTCTGTCACTCACTATAGGATTGAGCTGAGTGTTTGTTTCAGAATATTATTAGTGGATGCTTTTCATTTTCAACATAGACTTTTTACTGAATTCTATTAGAATAAGCATCGACATCCTGTATAAAAGCATCAAAGATACATTTATTCGGTTTTGAGTGCGATGGTCAAACATGGAAGGTCAACTCAAGGAACAGTTCTTAAAGCAATACTGACTATTTACATTTATTTATTTGTTACATCGTAAAATATTGTGACTAAAATCTCAGATAACCCTACACACTGTTTTAGGGAGGTGTTTAATCTACAAAAAGATCATTCCTTGTCTAAGGTTAAATTTGCCCATGTGATCCAGTACTGTGCAAAAGTCTTGACCTCCCTCCCATTTCATTATATTGAATGAATTTAACTAAATTAGATTAAATAACAGAAATGAGAACAAATGTTTTAATGTGACAGGCCAAAAGATACAGTTTAAAAATTGGTTGTTTACGTAATAACCTAAACAGCAACCTCGTTTCTCCTCTCGTCTGTTCCAACCACTCAGCATTCAGCATCACCAGTATACTAATCACCAGCCTGATCATTTCTCATCATCTGTTTCTCACTTGTTCATGCTGGTTCAAGTTAGATGTTTTTTTATGCTTGAATGTTTCACAGGTCACTGTGTGGCATAACAAACAAAAAACATTCCTGAAAAACATTCCATCTGAAAATGAGAGACAAAAAGTCCTTCAGGAAACCTGGAGAACTATTCCTCAATCTACAATAATATAAACAAGAACTTCTATTTCTTTGGAAGCAAAATATTAATAAATGAGGGGGCCCAATACTTTTGCAAAGTACTGCACAGTATGGTCATAAGACATGATGCGACACCAAGATTAACAGCGGGAACAGGATGTGAACGGTGAACACTAGTGTTTCTCATCGTCAATTTCTGGTATCAGTAGGCCAGGAAATAAAAAAGCTACTGCTGTCATGACAACATTGATTTAATAGTTGATGTACTGTCTGCTTTGGCGTCTCTGATACTGCTTCTAGAATTTTTCTCAAGATAAACATTATTTTTACTCTTTACTTTGTTGTGATGTGAGAATTACAACCTCATTCTTAGGTGGAAGCCAACACTAACGTCATGGTAGTGTGGTTTTTATCAGATTCCATCTCACTTTAACTGCTTACAATTGTGTGGCAAGAACTTCTGGTGCCAAAATAGATCATCTGTGGAAAACAACAATTATTTACTTATTTTTTCTGGCAAAGGTACACGATACAGGAAAAAAAAAACATAACTAGAAATAAAATTGAAACTACTATAAAATCTCTTTGCCAGATGCAATAGGAATTAGGAACATAAGAACATACCCAGCACAAGGCTGAATAAGGTGCTGTACTGTAGCTTTTGGATGAGAGCGTTTGTCTCAATAAGAGAGATAAGACAGATCTTTATTAATCATGCGGGAACTTGCAGTTCTGAAGCAGGATTGAACAACACAATAACCAGCAGGCATTTGACAGTAAGCATTATAACAGAAGGACCACCTCCTATAACGCTTCTTAGAGCAGCGGACCATTTGTGCCTTTCTAAAATTACTGCTTATTTACACGATAGAAGATGTAAGAATAAGCTTCAATATGTCTGCACATCATGGGTGAAGCCATGGGGTCAACATTGGGGCTACCAAATAAGCCACCAATTTTCCCCAGACACTTCCACCACCACCACCACCAATTTCTACAATAATATCTAACAGTAGTTGTAATGCATTGCTCTTTTTTTTCACCTTGTCATTTTTCCAAATTGACTATTATACTTTTTTGCTGCCTTTTCTCGCTCACCTCCATGTCCCCAGCCCCATAAACATCCTCATACATCTCTCGCTCTCTGTACTCTAAATGCAAAAAAGTGAAAAAAATATATATATATTATGTGTATATATATATTTTATTTTTTATTTTTTTATTTTTTATTTTTTTATTTTCATTAAATATTCACTCATCGCCTCCATTCTTCTTGCTCATTAAAATAATATTAACTGTGAACAGTTTACTTTCACATATACGGCACCTTGCACATCATTCAAGCAAACACTAATCATGCTGTTATTTATCATAAGCAAATGCAGTTATATGGTATATCACACAAATAAGTGACCAGGAAACAAAAACTACTACCGTCTACATAGATTTATATTTACAGGATTTACCAAATGGCCTATCCAGAGTGACTTTCATTTATCTCATTACACATATGAGCAGTTAAATTGTTCAGCCGTTAAGGGCCTTACTTAAGATCTTGATGGTTCTGGGGTTTGAACCTGGGACCTTCTGATCAGGAGCCCAACACTACAGCCATTGAGCCACCACTACTCCTGAATCTGAGATGATTGATATTCAGACTTCACATGAGCTTTCTGACAAATACCACACCATTAAGACTTTAATGTTAATTGTGCCCATGTGCATCTTTAACTTGCCAGGTCTCTAGCTATCGTATTTAAGAAGGTTATAATAATAATAATAATAATAATAATAATAATAAAGCTATTTGTAAGGTTTAGTTATGATTATTATTTAATTTGCTAATGACTGATTCAGATGGTTGTGCATGACTGCCTGTTGTAGCAGAGCAAATTTGGTTTTACTATATTTATGTTAATATATTGTAATTTTAAGCGTATTTCAATATTGCGGTGTCCCCCAGTATATTATAATTACAGCCTTACTGCATATTACACAATACATTCAAAAGGCTGATTAATGAAGCAAGCTACTCAGTATGTAATACTCACCATACTAAAGCACTTTTTCTTTATGAGCTTATAATCAAGTATACTAGCATGTTCAAGGGAAAAAGCAATGGCTTGGGTGTGTAGTAAGCAGGAATTTAAAGATTTCCCCAGATCTTTCAGGGCTGTGTGAGTCACATCATTGCCTGATTGGTATGGTATGACATACCATGAGATGGCAACTGAGATATCACCCTAAAAATGTATACAGTACCATTCACTATGCTGGAGCTAATGCCACATCCATATCTGTCAATGACTTACACATAAATGTACCTTATGTGAAGTTTAGTGACCAGTTCTACTTTTCTTAGGCTATTCTACACTTCATTAAGGGCAGTGGTGGCTCAATCTGTGGGTTACTGGGTTACTGATCAGAAGGTCAGAAGGTTCAAGCCCCAGCACCGCCAAGTTGCTCCAGAGGTGCTGTATCCTGTCTGAGCCCAGATTCCTACAATAACTGGGATTCGTGGGGGAAAAATTATTTCAATGTGCTGTAAGGTACATATGACAAATAATTGAATCTTAATTAAGCATCATTACATCAATACTAAATATTTGTGAATTATTAAAACACAAAAACAATTCACATTTCAAGATACTTTGCCTTCCTTCTTCTTTTCCATGTGTTGGATGTTTGTCCAAATTGCCCTCAATGCACGCTACAGTACGTTTTGTCATAAGCCTGAGATTAAGGCAGCTGCACTGACATCAGCGCTAGTCTGAGCAGCTCTAAGCTCTAAGAGGAGATAATTACATAGTGGAAGGATTAAGTCTAACTCTTGTTGATGCTTTTTTTTCCCCATTACTTGCTAATTCAGTTTGTTATTCGCCTGCATGTATGTATGCGTACTTGTTGAAAAGCACTCAAGTGCCCATACCACTTATTTGCGGTTTTGCTTCAAAGTGTTTTTATGTTCGCCCTGCATGTGTTATGCCAGTATGCCAGTAATAGGAGCTCGGAAGTGCTAACTCGCATGCTGGTATCAGCTCTTGGAGATGTGGGTTGTGTGCACGTGCGTAGGACATGCTGGTATTTGCGGCTTGTGGTTTCCGAGCTGTAAAAAGTCAAATGGTTCCTGGTAATGAATTTCCGTTGGGTTTGTGCTTAGCGTCGTATGTGTTTATTATCATGCGTAATTTGAATAGAAGATATCATTTAGTTCTCTTTGTTTTATACTTGGTTATATTGAATTTTCTGACAGTCATGCCAGCAACACTGCCTACATATAAAGGTGAAGTTTACACCATGGAAAAAAGCTTTAAATTTCGTACCCTAACTGTAGATCTTGCAAGCTTTTAAAACCTTGCAAAGTTAAATGGAAGTTAGATGGAGCAGGTATTAAGACACTTGAAGGAGGATGTTAAGTGCATGGCTAATGGAAATGAACCTGACCAAGCAGACCACATACATTTGTAGCATTTGGCAGACATCCTTATCAGGAGCAATGCACATTTATCACACATACACATATGAGCAGTTGAGGGTTAGGAGCCTTGCTCAAGGGCCAAACAATGGCATCTTGGTGATTTTTCATGTAGGTTTTGAACCTGGGACGTTCTTACCCCTGCCTCATTTATAATTACATATACTGACATGTGGAAGAATTAGAAGTATAATGCTAGTGGTAACACTTTAACATAACACAATATTAACCAACATTACTTCACTCATAAGCTAACATTAACAAAATGTACATTTAACATTTAAATATAAAATATAATATAAAATAAAACTTTATACCTTATATATACACTGTATATATTGTGTGAGTGTAAGTCTAACCAGGACTTACACACACCAATTGACATTTACAGACGACTTCAAACACAGTACAGTGATGAGACTCTTAGCTCTTATTACTCTAATATGTTTTAAAGAACATTCAGGGAGTGGAACGCCTCATCCTTCAGAATCTACAGATAACCTTTCAGGGATTTGTGGAAGAGTCGCATCTGTCTTTGGTGCAAAACGTTTCCACATGTTTCGAGCCATTACAGGAGTTCCTGGGAGGCCCGATATTAAGCAGGCAGTCCGATTATGGCTACTGAGAAAACGTTCTACTTTGATGGTATCCAAGCACTAGTGAAACACTGGGATAAGAGCATTAGTGTAGCAGAGGATTATATAGAGAAATAAAGGGAGTTTTTACTCTCATAACAGTGTTCTGTTATTCTGCACAATCCATCAATCAAAAGTTCCGGTTTGCCTAAAAAGACATAAATAATTAGTTAATCTTAATGAGGTACATTATATTTTTGTATAGTGACGTATTAGATGAGACCCAAGCTGAACATAAACAAAAACAAGAGGCATGCTTTCTAAACCTAAGCCAGACGCGTGTGTGTTTGTGTGTGTGTGTGTGTGTGAGAGAGAGAGAGAGAGAGAGAGTACATAATGTCTTCGATCAGTCCCAATCCTCAATCTAAACCTCTGTGCTTGACCTGAATGACTTTCTCTGAAGGAGAACCTTGATGACCTTGATGACTCGATAAACCATGCACAAGAGCTAATTAACTCATAAAAAGACTATAAAAGACCCCCAGTGTCTCGCTGTGGTTTGTGTGTGTGAGGAGTCACTGCTAAACTTCCCACGTCCGGCTGTAATACCCTTCATATGGAGCTCTCTCCCTCTCTCTCTCTCTCTTTCTCAGACTGTTTATGTGTCCGTGGCGTATCTCAGCGCTGGTGTAAGCAAAGCTCTAATTATTTTCCCCTTTCATGCCACAGACAGAAAAGATCACTTCCTGCTGATCTCACGGTTCCAAGGCTGCCTGGCTTTGATGGGTGCCCGTGTTTATTGGCACTGGGAACGCTAGGGCTTCTGAGGGAGTAAACAGCATTAATGCTGACTGAAGCATGGAATGAAGACACAGCTGATTAATTGGACGCTGCTGTGGTTTGGGACTGGAATATTTCACCCAAAAACCTTTTGACTGATCAAAGCACACTCAAGATTTCCTCATGAGGTTTATTAATGGGACCGTGATGTGTTTTTTTTTTGTTTGTTTTTTTCCAAACACTGCTGGTATTTAAATTAAGTTCAGAGAATCTAATGGTAATAAACTAACTTAATGTGCCTGTGGCTCATTAATAATAATAATCAAGGTTAAATAATGCTACACATTTAAAGGTAAAATGTATTACTTTATCACTTTATTTTATACTGTATTACATTGTATTCACAATCTTCCCAAAAGATACATAAATCTTAATGTTAACTTGCCTTTTCAAACATTTCTGGCGGCTGGTATTTAAATGCCTGTAGAGATTTTTTTTTTTTTCAGTTTTGTTTTCCATGGCAACATAGGTGAAGGTATCCCATAAATTGTTTCTTCTTTTTTCCAAGAGCAGGGAAAACCATAACCTAGAACAAGGGGGTTGTTTTTAGTATTTGATACCAACAGGCAGAGCAAAGTATTTTTTTTAACCACTGATCATAAGGTGCAGGTGGAGTTTATAGTAACTATGCAAATCATGGGTTAGAAAGATAATTAGATTTAAAAATGATTTGTCCATTCACAGTTATTGTTTTCAAAAATGACTTTTTATTTAGTCTTCATCATTATTTTCTTTGATGAAATTACCACTGACATCATCCTTCAAAAACTTTTAAAAGAATCTCAAAACTTTAAAGACAATAACAGAGCAGGATAAAAAACAAAAGGTAGTCAAAAGTTAAAGAATCAATTAATGTGTGGTGTGATAAAGTTACCTTAGTGGTAGCAAAACGAAATTTCTGATGAATGAAGGCATAAAACTGCTTGACATTTACAGAAGACGGTGCAGTGATGAGTCTCTTAGATGCAGTAAAACATTTGATTGGTGCAAATGGTTTAAAAAAGGCTGTACTTCCATGATTACGATCCTGGCCGAGGTAGAAGCCCACTGAGTCCACTGAAGTCTCTTCCGTAAACATTCAGCGAGTGAACATTCCATGAACATTCGGCCTGATCCTTCAAAATCGATGGATAACTTTTCACTTGCAGATGAGACGCATCTGTCTGTGTTAAACCGTACACACAATCATTCACCCACACCACTTGCACGTTACGGGAACTCAGCTGGGAGTTATTCCTTAAATGTTTTTTTTTTGTTTGTTACTTTTTTTTTATTTTTATGACATCACAATTTCCATTTATAATTTACAATTTATAGTTATACTGCATGTTGTAGAGCATTGACAAAGCAAGTATTACAACTAAAGTCTTCTTACTTTCCCTTCAGGAAACTTAATCAAATAAATTTTTGTCAAATATTTTTTTTTTTTACAAAAAAATAATAAAAAAATGTATTCATGTGCAGCATATGTTGTAAGAATCTGTGATTTTCCTTGCAGTTGAAATGACTGTCGAAGTTCCTCTTCAAAAGATAAATAAATAAATGAATAAATACAACCATCTGACCAAACAGAAATGAGAACGAAAATGTGAGCTGGTATTAAGTTAAGTTAAATGCTGAAGTAAAAAAAAAGTTTTGTGAAAAGGCTACTTTTTTTTCTTTTTTACTTCTTGATTGAGTAGATAAAGACTGACGAATGCTAATTAGCAATGTGTTCCAGATGTTCAGTTCATAAAAGCAAAATGCTGCTTCACCACAGTTTTTAAGGATTATATGTGGTATATAGAGAAGGTCAGCACTGAATGCTATACAATAAAATGATGTATTTTACTCTAAGAAAATGAAACCAATGCCTAGTTCATGAACTTTAACTTAAAATCTTAGGGTTCTAATCACTTCTTTCTTTGTTTCTCAGTAGAATGTTCTGGAAACTGGCCTTACCTGCCATTCTGGCCTGCACCCTCTGTGCATCCATGGAAAATAAGAGGCAGCGTCCAAGAAGCTCCATCCCGTCCCCTTACAAGCTCAAAGGCAACGAGCTGCTGTCTTCGTCTTCCATCACACTTTCATCCCTGTCTCAGCAACCTCCATCAAAGCGGCACAAAGGCAAACAGGAAGTGCTCCTGTCGAGTCGCGAGGCGCTGGTGGTGACTGAGCGGAAGTACCTGAAGAGTGACTGGTGTAAAACACAGCCACTGAGGCAGACTGTTAGCCAGGAGGGATGCGTGAGCCAAACCATCATCAACCACTTCTGCTACGGCCAGTGCAATTCGTTTTACATCCCGCGGCATCTGGCCCCCGAGAAAGGACGCCATGGTCGGAAACGGGCTCCGAAGCCCAACCACAGTGCTTCCTTCCAGTCCTGCGCTTTCTGCAAACCTCACCGGATCTCTACATTCACTGTACGGCTTCACTGTCCCAGGTTACAGCCACCATACCGGCATCTGAAGGTCCAGCGAATTAAGGAATGCAGGTGCATGTCGGTTAGCGTCACTGACTCTCACTGATCGAGAAGGATAGTCGGAAAATGGTTCTCGATACAACAAACTGAGCCTGTTCTTATTGATATCTAGACGGATATAATGCAGACAATTCAATTTTCTTTTTAAATTCCTCATAGACATGCTCTAACTTGGAAACCAAAAAAAAATGATTATAACACATCCTGGTCATGTGAACACCTCTTCTCAAAGGGAACATGGTATAAAGCCTCAAAGATGAGGTGAGATTTGACACAATGACATTTGAATTAACGATATAATTATTTTTTCCATTAAATACTGGAAATATTGTGCTGCCAAACCTCCATCTTGGATCACTTTATTCCAACAGAGGACTGGTCAAGGCT
>JAQMYJ010000005.1:6142686-6163528 GCA_030014305.1 Clarias laeviceps
TTCTTTTGATTGTGTAAAGCTGCTTTGCGACAATGACAATTGTTAAAATCGCTATACAAATAAAATTGAATTGAATTTAATTGAATTGATGCAGGGTTAGTTAAGAAATGAAAAGCTCCTCACTGCATCATTTGGAAATAAAATAATTGTTGCCTGTATGGTGCAATAATTATTAAATTATAGGGTCTTAAACATTTGCTTATTTAATAACTTTTATTTTACACTAATTGTATGAATAAATATTGCATTTACGTAAATGTGTAAAAACACTTGCTGTGGTCACAGGGACCATATTTCTTCAATCTAATTGATCTCCTACTCTTTAGAGAGTACAAGTTAAATGTTTCATCATCTGCCAGAAATACAGTATAACAGAAGAAGATTTTTTTCCAGCGTTGAGAAAAATGAAATCATTCAGTAAAAGAAGATGACCAAGATGTACACATGGGAACAATATTTGCAATATTTTCATTTTTACTGTCCTTTTATCATGCTCAGAAAAATAATATTTATTCCAAAAGGACAGAAGCGATCAAAGCAAGTTTTAACATGTGAAATATTTACCTATTGAACAGATTATCAAAAGTTTACACCACACCTCTCAGTCTGATTGAAAATTCCTTCCGATCGGGCTGGATCGGGTCAGACTGTTCTGATTGAGGTGTTTAGATGATGCATTTTTATTCTGATTAGGCTAATTTTCCAATTATTAGTGGAATAAACATCACCATTGACATATTGACAGATTGATTGTTGTAGAACGAGAGGAATGAATCAACAGGATGTGTGGTTATAAGAGAATAATTTCAAATTCCAAATCTCCATATTAGGTGGTCCTGCATGTACATTAGGACAAGTGCAGCACGTCATATCGTACAGACTAGCCTTATGGATTGCATTAGATCAAGTGATGATGCTGTGTATTTTCAGATTCTGCTGTTGAAATGAATAAAAAGACTGATTCTAAGCTGAAGTGCAAACAGTACCCATGAGCCTGTGATTTATTAGATTGGCATGAGACATGGGGAAAACAACCAGACAAGTGGGCCAATCTTTCAGGGCAGGAAATGAAAAAGAGAAAATAAAGGATAAAACATGCGCAGACTGGTCTTCCTCTCAACACGGTGAAAGAGGAGATGACAAGAGATCAAAGAAACAGCAGGATAGCAGGAGTGCTGAAAATGGAGATGAAGAAGAGAGAGCAGAAGAGGACAGGCCTACAGACAGTGCTGTCTTGGGAGAGCTGAGAGATGACAGATGAATAACTCAGGAAGAATCATAAACAAAAATTTATTAGTAAAGTTGCACGCAGACAGTTTAATGGCACTGGGGAATCTTTGCAGAACCAATTGTATTTGCCCCCTTTTCATGGGTATGTATATGGGATATGACAGCTAATGACTGAAATTACCAATTTACTGTATCTAAAGAAGATAAAGTTGTGAAGGAGTCATACTTATGATGTGAGCTTTTACAGTTTATGAGTCATTTTGTCATTTGTCTGTCAGCAGGATTTTCTTTTTTGTAGGGTCACTGCTATGCTGATATACTGATGACACACAATGTATTTTCTCCTTTGCTTCATCAGACACTGGAAGGCTGATAACCAGAAGCTAAGTCCCAGTAAGACTGATCTCCCAGGACTTCCACATGAGCACAAGATCATGTGACAAATCTCAAATCACATGAACCTTGGTGCGGTTCAGCACAGGCATTTAGCATTCTCAGCTGATGCTCCTACACAGCCTTGATCATGCAGGTTTCCGCTTTATAATGTCAGAAGGATTTGCCCTTCTCCTTCACTCGAGCCACTCAGGAACTTGTTCAGTCACTTGCCATCTTGAATGTCACCAAGTTTTCCCACAGCACCCTGATGCAATCCTCTCTCCATCTTCCTAATACCTGATTGCGTATAAAACCAGAACCAGACCATCAACCACTTACTTGGAAAGCAAAAATCAGGAAGAGAACAGAATATTGCAAGTTGTCAAAAGGAAAAGTGATGAGTGATGAGGGATGAGTGAGCTTTCATTAGGGATTATCTCTTAAAAATTCTAAGGTGCAATCCCCCAGTGTGTGTGTGTGTGTGTGTGTGTGTGTTTCCTGGAAGTTTCCTACCCTGAGAAAGAAACTCCTCCATTTTGTCCTTAAAGGGCTGTAGATGTTTGTCTGTAGACATACCACACACTTTCTCCATCTCAGATGAGCAAGCTGCAGGAACAGAGACAAAATAACACAAATGTCATGTGTTCTTGGGCCTGTTTTGCTAGATGGCCATTATGCTAGCAACTTCTAAGAAATCTTTTGTTCCGCTTGACCGTGGCTGTTTGCTGAGTGATGCGTAGAGCAGGAGCTTAGATCTGAGCCACGAGTCAATTCCATCACTGGAAAATCCGGATGTGGCATGTCACATGCTAATCTCTTTAGCAGCTATCTATTACAGTATAATGCAATTTATTTGTTTCTAAGAAAAGTAAACCAGTGCTTAAAAAACTAAGTTCTCCAACGAATATAAAAGAATAAGTAGTAGTATATTACTGTTGTTACTTATGTTCATATGCTGCCTTGCCAAAAAGATAAAAAACTAAAAGATCAGTCACATTTAGCTTTGATTACAGCACACAATGTGCTGGCCTGTTATTCCTTGTGTTCCCAGAAGCACTCTTTCACAATCTGAGTTCTGGAATATGGAAAGAAATCAGTAAAGAAAAACTCCATAGATGTGATACTCTGGACATTCAGTCCATTCAGGTCGTCAGCTGACTTCATTTTATTTCCACATATTGTTGCTGAGCCTCGACCTGAGCAACTAAAGCAACCCCAGATCATAACACTAAGTGTCCAGAGGCTTGTACAGTGGACACAATGCATGATGGGGGCATTGCTTCATGCGCTTCCCTTCATTACCCTGACGCGCTCATCGCTCTGGAAGGGGATCAACCTGGACTCATCGGACCACATGACCTTTTTCCATTACTCCAAAGTCCAATCTTTATGCGTCCTTGCAAACCAAAGCAGTTTTTCGGGTTATTCTCACTAACAGGTGGCTTTCTTATGGACACGCAGCTGTTTAGTCCAAATCCTGAGAGATCTTGTCACATTGTGTGCATATGGAAATGCTCTTACTTTCACTATTGAACGTAGCTCTGGTTATTAATGTTGGTTTTTTTACCATGCAACTTCACCAAATGATCGCCATTCATGATTTTGTTCTGACCACATTTTTCCACAATGTTGACGGTTCAGCACTATCCTTCCAAGTTTTTAGTATGTTAAAATACAGTACAATGATGGACAACCATATCTTTATCAAAAGGATAACATCTTGAACCAAGTTAAACCAATAAGATCCTTATAAGGTCATTTTAAAACAAACATGAGGTCATTTAAACTACTTCTCTGTGTTCTCTTTCTGTTTTATAAAAATTCCCCCTTAATAAAAGTCCAAGGTTAGTTTTTGAGGGGTTTATGTTGTAACGTACACGTTTATATATTCTCTGGTCTTTGTATAATAATTCATCCATTCAGGCCTAAAATTGTCTTATTCTGTTGACAGATTGTTTTTTCCTCATTTCAAATGTTTAATTTGAGAAAGATACAAAAATTTCTGCTAAAAAAAAAGATACAATTAAAAAAAAGGAAAAAGTAGAATAGCTATGTATTTATTTAAATATTAGAAGAGTGTACTTGCACCTTTAATGTTCCTATGATATCACTGGGTTAAATAAACCACTTAGTGACTGTCAAAGCTGACCACATCTGCTTTAGTGTTTTAGTCTTGGATACTCTGCTAACCCCCCCAAGGCGATAATTCACTTGCTGTATGGACCACAATATGAGCAAAGCCCAAAAGTCTCACGAGGAATCCAGCAGCTTTCAGCAGCATGAATTGTGGATAGATTGAGAAATAAAGCGCATAGCTGCTGAAGCTACAGTAACGGTCTCTTGCGCAAAGCGACCCGCGACTTGATTGGTTTAGCAGGAAGATACAAAAGAGGTTTGAAGGGTTGAAAGTTTAGTCATTTTGCCAGCTGGGCTCGCTTGACAGGATGTGTGATTCATTTGAGATCATGAAGTTCAAATGGGCTGAAGACTAGTGATTCGTAACTCATTGGAACATGGGTGTTCCCAGCTCCTACAGTTGAAAGGTACCCCTACATCTGATAACATAAATCGCCTGCCTCAGGAGTTCTTACTCGGACCCTTTGCTTGTAAATAAAATAAACAAATCTCATGTGAAATAGATTTACCTCAAAATCCCATTCTAGAAGGTTAACACTAAGCTTTGCGCTAACTCAATATGTCCTTGACAGGATGCTACCGTAATTCATTGCAGGGCAAAAGCCCACTAACACACCATTATGGGCAATTTGGACACCCAGATAACCTGCATGCCTTTGGACTGTGAGAGGAAACCAGAGCACCGACTCGAACCCTTGAACCCAGAGGTAGTGCTACTGTAACTACTACGCTACCGTTCCGCCATGCATACTGTACTCTATCTATGATTTAGGGGAAAAAAACAGTATGTGGTTTTATATCCAGATTAAGACAGGCTTGTTTATCTTTACTTATTCTCAAGCCCAGTTAGGCATTCATGAATGGTCTTGAGTAGCATTACAGTAGGATCATGGTTTAACTGAGTGTGTCAGGGTCACCAGTAGTGATCTGCAACTTTCAGGCACAGGCCAAGAGACTTTTTAATATGCTCAAAAAACTCACAGTGGATCTATGGCTTTTTATGACCCATAAATCCACCATAATTCTCATAGTTAATGGTTCCATATTCAGTGCTAGGCAGTGTAGAGGTCAGGTGAAGACCAGGAGTTTAAAGTGATAGAAAGGTATTACTGGAATGTCAGAGCATTTTAACATTATATATATTTCATTTATTCATCCTCTATACTGCATATCATGTACAGAGACACTAAAGAATACTAAAGTTTTTTTTTTTCCAATATTACTAAGCAGAGCAGTATCTGGGGCCTGATTATACTGTATCAAATTGTTGGGTTGGGTTGACTGGGGATGGTTCCACTTAACCATGAAGACGGTCCTGGCCTTGGCCGATACTGACAGCTGTTCTCTGAGGACCTGTGACTGCTGTCGCTCGATAGTTCAGGACTGGAATATTCTACAGTCAAGCTGAGCCTCCAATAACAAACTGGACTCCATATTGACTTAAAGACGCAACTGTTATATTGAACTTCCAGCTTCCTAACACACAGTATGACTGCAGATCAATCTCTGCTATGTTCCTGCAGTTCCCTATGGAATTTGGTTCCTCTCAAGGTTTCTTCCTATTGCATTCTCAGGGAGGTTTTCCTTGCCACCGTCACCCTCGGCTTGCTTTTGATTCATTCAGATTCATTCTTCATACAAACTTCCATAATTTCTTCTGATTGTGTAAAGCTGCTTTGCGACAAGCACTATACAATAAAATTGCATTGAATTGAATACATTTCTAGTCATTTTATTACTGATTGTACATTGCATTTTATGTGTAAAAAATTTAAGAGTTTAAATCCCACCACCTCCAAGTTATCACTGTTGGGTTCTCTAGCAAGGGCCTTAACAAGTCTGCTCTCAAAATTAAAAAGAAGAATATAGAGTATAAAGGTTTTTTGTCTTCAAGTTAAAATAATCTTACAGCAATGACCTAATATCAGGCCATCACGTAATTCTCTATGATTTATTATATTTTATAGTTATAACTGTTAAGAGTTGCAGTAAACCACATTAGAAGTCTATAGCAATCTATACATGGCTGAGTATCATGCATTTGAGAGTCACTGGCTGTCTTTGCATGGAAAGATTTCATCCTGATTACAAATTCTAAATCAGTTGTTCACACGAGCTTCACAGTTGGAAAGCTCAAGTTACATGTATATTACGTGTACAGTAATACAAATGAAAATGTATTTTGCCTTCCCAATTCAACCTTTTTATTTAGGGATTGTTAAGAATCCTAAATCTGAACTACTGTAAACCTACCATCAACTTTATAAGGAACACCTGCACATGCTCAGGTCAAGGGCTTCAAGTAATGTTTACATCAAACATCAGAGTGGGGACAAAGTGTAATCTCTATGATATATTTTTTTAAGTGTGAATTTTAACTCATGCTTTTTTTCCTCACCATGGATGTAAAGAGTGTTTATGGACTTCCAGTTAGCTCAAACCGGTCTGGTCATTTATTTACATTTACTGTACATTTACGTACAGCATTTGGCAGACACCCTTATCCAGGGTACCAAATACCTAAGAAACAGATAAGTCTGTCTTTAGTCGTCGCTTAAAGATTACCAGCGACTCAGCTGTACGAACATCTAGAGGAAGTTCATTCAACCACCGCAGTGTCAGAACAGAAAACAGTCTACTGTAGATGCATGTCTTCCTCAATCCCTGAGAGATGGTGGGGACCAGTCAAGCAGTGCTACAGGATCAGAGGGTCATTCTCCTTTGATCTCTCTCAACAACAAAGTTCTGCAGCCTCCAGATCCTAAGCACACAGGACGGTTTATGTTTTGTTCCATGTCATGATGATTGGCCTCACAATTTGCTGATTGGATAACTACTGAATAAATGAGCAGGTGTACAGGTGTTCGTATTAAAGTAGACAGTGAGTGTATTCAAGAAGAAAGGAAAAAAAGAAAGTTTTATAGATGACTCAGGATTAGAAAAGATTTCATGCTGAGTCACCCAACACTACTTGTAAAAGAACCAAATGAACAAAGCAGCAGTGATGCATCTGTGTGTAAAGAAAAAAAGAATCTAAATAAAAAAAAGTCCATGTTACGCAACACTGGTTGCATGCTGCTTCACTTCTTACTTGTTTACAACTTTTTATTCATTGCTAAATTAAATATTCATGTACTGACATGCTAGACCACATAGTGTATTGTTTTAATGTTCTTTTTTTTTTTTTTTCTTCGTATTTTCATTTTTTTTTTTTTTCATAATTAATTTATCCTCTCCTTTTGTTTAGAATTTCAGGCAAACTAAATAAGAAAATTTCAGACATGGCACGTATTTTAGGGAATGCCAGCATAAATGTTATTTTCAACTGAATTAATTCTTCAAAGAGAAAATGTCCATGCGAATGGGATTATAAACTAATCTTGTGTGTTACGAAACTGTTGCTGTGGTATGTTATTGATTCACTGAATGAGGCCTGGAAATACCATAGAGCTTTATGATTGCAGTCTAGTTTATCGTGTTTATTTTGCTGTAGTTCATTGCATTGACTTATTGATATAGTCCTCTGCATTGACAAGAAAATGTTTCTTCATTAATATGAACTTAACCAGACAGTGCTTTTTTCCCCCTAGTTGCTATAATGAAAATGATAACAGGAGCGAATTTGTTTTGCAGATGTTCCACCACAACATCTGTATGAAACGCACTGATCAACCATAGCAATTAAATCACCTGCCTAATATTGTGTAGGAGCCTTTTGTGTCATTAAAACATGGATGTCTGAAGGTGTACTGTGGTTTCTGGCAACAAGGTGTTAGCAGCAGATCCTGTAAGTTGCAAGGTAGGGCACTCATGAATCTGTTAGTCCAGCACATCCCACATATGCTTGGAGGACTAATTCAACACCTTGAACTCTTTATCATGCTCCTCAAACCATTCCTAAATGGTTTTGCAGTGTGGCAGGGCACATTATCCTACTGAAAGAGGCCAGTGAAGTCACAGAATACTTGATCTGCGACATTTTTGGTAGGTGTTACATGTCAAGGGACAATCCACAGGAATGCCAGGACTCTGGGGTTTTGAGCCTAACACTGCTCAGAGCATCACCTTGTCCCATACTGCACCATGGAGCTAACTATCACTCAGGTAAGTGAGGTACACAAACAAACCCAGCCATCCATATGATGAAAAAGTTAATTTGATCCATCAAACCAGACCACCTTCTTCTTTTGCTCTGTATTCCAGCTCTGATGTTCACATGCCCATTGTAGGAGCGTTCAGCAGTGGACAGGGGTCAGTATGGGCCCTCTGACCAGTCTGTGGTTACACACCAAGCTGTGATCCAGTGTATGTCCTGACACATTACTATCATCGACAGAAAAAAAAACTTTTTCAAGAAATAGTGCTGCAGTAGCTCTTCTGTGGGATTTACCCAAACAGTCTATTCTTTGCTTCCTATGTGAATTAATGAGCCTTGGACGCCCATGACTCTGTCATCAGTTCACCAGATCTCCTTCCTTGGACTACTTTTGGTATGTACTAACCACTGCATACCAGGAACACCCTAGAAGGCCTACTGTTTTGGAGACGCTCTAACTCTCTAGTTCTTTGTCAATCACAATGTGGTCCTTGGTAAAGTCTCTCAGATCCTTTTCCTGCTTCTAGCACAGTGTTGACTTGCTGCATAATATATCCCACCCTTTGACAGGTGTCAATATAAAGAGATAATCAGTGTCATTTACCCCAACTGTCAGTGCTTTTAATGTTTTGGCGGATCAGTGAACAGTATACTGTAACTATAGGAAAGATACACTATTAAAACTACAACATACTTTGTCTTGGTCAAAAACATACTATTGTCGCTTATCCTGTGGGTGCCGATCCATCTCAGGGCACACACACACAAACACACACACACACACTGCTACAGGCAATTTTCGGGAATGCTAAATAGTTTCATCTGCATATCTTTGGACGGTGGGAGGAAACCGGAGTACCCAGAGGAGACCTGTCAAGCATGGGGAAAACATGCAAACTCCACACACACAGACCCAAGGCGTGAATCGAACCTGAACCCCAGGGATGCAAGACCACAGTGCTAACCACTACACCACCATGCTGCCCCAATATTATATATCAAGCTTTAATACTACGAATAAAAAAATCAAATGTTAAGTTGCTGTGGTAAATGATAAATAAAACATACTGTTATAGGAAAAGAGTCAAAATCGAGGTAGTTACAGGTCAGACCACGTGCCATTATTGATTATTCCTGCAACTTTCTCCTAACATCTCATACATATTAAAATATGTAACTTCTACACTCACTGTAATAATTACAATTAATTTTAATAATTTAAATAAAATTAATAGACATAACTGGACATCCCACTCGTTCATAGAATCATTTATTATTGTCTTTTTATTATACAAGAGGTGTTCAAGTCAAAGCAGGACTTTTTATTTTGCAGAATAACAGATTTCTCTATACCTTTATTTCTCTATATAATCTCCTGCTACACTAATGTACTTACCCCAGTGTTTCACTAGTGCTTGGACACCATCGAGGTAGAAAGTTTCCTCAGTACACCAAAGCCGTGAGTGTCTAAAACGCTGGCCTCCCAGGAACTCCTTTAAAGGCCCAAACATGTGAAAATAACTTGGAATGAGGTCAGGACTGTACGGGGTGATGTGGCAATAACTCTCACAGACAGATGCATCTCTTCCCTAAGTTGGTGGCAAGTTATCCATCCATTGAGCCACCTCAGCCGAGACCATCATTCACAGACGTACGACCTAATTTTTCCCTGCGGCTAAGAGTCTCATCACCGTACTGTGCTTTGAAGTCTTCTGTAAATGTCAATCACTTTTTACGCCTTCATTCACTAGAAATATCGTCTCAGCTTAAACCTCTTGTTTTCAAAAAAACAAAAAAAACGCTAATTTGTAATCATATATGTGATGTATAACAATACCAGCCAAGCGACTGTAATGTCTATGTGATGTGTGTGTGCTGTGTGATTGACTTTCTCACCATTTACATCTTTGCGTAGTTTGCACAGGTCACGCCGAAAGTCGTCAAACTTCATCTGTGATGCTTGGAAAAGGTCCTGTGGCTCAGGCAAAGGGTACACGCACGTGTCTTGGCCTGCGTCCTGACACACATACACATACATACAATATGAGCTAAACAAGGCAATTACACTGTGAGACAGGGTGTTTAGAAACACACGCCAGATCAGAACATTATCCTACAAATCTCATTTCCTCTCGTGCTGTTTGAGTCAAACAGTCAGGTAGTGTTATAATTAAATCTTCTGGATATAGAAAAAGGAGAACTGAACTCGGATCAGTGAATATCGTTCTGTAGGATGTTTAACCCACCTTTCTGTTCTGTTCATACATTGAAAACTCTGTTTTAATTTGATATGCCAAGTGTTGTAGAGTTTAATTTAGTGCTGTAGAGAGGATTAATAGCCTCTGATCATCTGATCAGCAACCCAGAACCTTACCCAATCAGCCTGTAATATTTTTAAATCTACTGGTTTGACATGCGATTACTACGCTGCATGCTAAATGCTTCCAATGTTTACTTCACACAGATACACGTCTCTGTTAATTGACTATATGTAGAATAAGACAGAAAAGTGTATGAAAAATGTTTTCTCTGATTTTATTGTTTTAATCCTCAGAACCCCAGGAGTGTGGGGTGAAGCACAGAAACACACCATCTTTTCTCAATTAAACACATGACGTCACAGAGCCCACATCTGTCACAGCTGCTTATTTAGACTCGCGGCTCCTCAATGTCGGCTGATGGTCAGTCGGGGGAAAAATACATAAGGGTGAAATGAAGAAAAAGAAAAAAAAAAGAACAAAGAGGGAAATAAAGAGAGATGGAAAGCATACCTCATCAAAGTGTCGTAGATAGTAAGCGACGATAAAGGAGAGGAGACTCCGGGAGTTATCCTGATAAACGGAAAAAAGAGAGGGAGAAACATGCTGTTATTCATCATATTGGAATTGTGAGGATGGTTTAGCTACAAGAAGCTCTGTGAATGAAGGACAATCCTCATGACATTTTGCCCCAGCAAATTATACATATATTTTTTAAAAAGTCATGCATTTTACTATTGTTTGGTTTTATCCCTATTTATCATAATTCTTAAATTTGATTGGTCAGAATGTGATGCCAGGAAAATCACTCATTAATATTAATGCCCTCATTCTAATAAGTTTCTATAACAGATTATGACATGTATAATAGACGCTCCATATACAACCATTAAAAGCATGAGGTTTCCTAAGAGGACATTTTCACATAGTGTTTATGGAAGGAGTCTCCAGTGCTTACTATAGGTCAGACATAAGGGTAACAAGACAAGTGTTTTTTTTTCTTCATATTAATAACAAGCACTGATGAAGAAACTGCTATTATACTGTATAATGGAGGTGAGAGCACAAACTCACTTGGGTCACAAATGTTCAACAAGAACATTTAAATGGATTAAAATCATGATTGTCATTCTCTAATAAAGAAGCAATGCATTACTTGAGGAATATCATAATAAGGAGTTAAACACTTTGGGATGTTTGTTTTTAGTGTTTTATTTTAGCCACTGTTTTATTGTTTATCTAGCCTTCATCATTATCATCCTCATCAGGCCCCGTCCACTCACTCTGCTCTTAACGTCTTTGAGCTTGGGCAGGACGTCGAGGGTGAAGCCATCCGCTTGTCCCCGACTCCTGTTCCCTCCGTTCATGAAGTTCCCGAATGTGAGAACCAGAGCGAGAACCTGCAGCACACTTTTACTCTGTCTCAGAGCCTGAAGAGAGAAAATTCAGGGTTTAGTTTAGTCTGTCTTTCTCACCATGGTTTTATTCTCCTGAGGTATTTATATTATTTTCAATATGCCTCTTCCTATTTTTCCACCCTTCCATCTCTCTCTCTCTCTTTAACTTTACCTCTTTGTGTCTTTTTACCTCAAGTTTAAGTACAAAGATCACTCTACTGGCATGGCAAATATTAGCTACTATTTGTATTGCCAAAGTGTGGATACAGAGCTCTCTGCTCTGGCTGACCTTTGACCCCTCTCTCACTCTCACCGTGCACACTCTCTGCAGGAGGCTGACCTTCCTCTGTACAGAACTGATGCTCTCAGTGAACGTGGACTGAACAAGGATGCAGAAAACTCGCTCTGAGAACTGAGGAACCTCCGACAGCTGCAGCAGGAACCTGTGTGTGTGTGTGTGTGTGTGAGAGAGAGAGAGAGAGAGAGAGAGTGAGTGAGAGTGAAATAAGCAGGATTAGGTTGAAAAATTTAAAAACATTTTAAAAATTACCACCATTTAAAATAAAATTATGTAAAATAATAAACCAATCAAAATCTATTTAATACTACTCCTTTATAATAATAATAATAACAATAATAATAATAATAAATGTGACTATGCTGATGATAGTGATGATTCAAATATGGTTTATTTTTCATTATTAAAAAATAATGGTGTGATTATTGCAATTAGAAATAATACTTTAGCTTGAAATATGATATAAATATTTTATCAATTATAAATCAAATGTAAAATAATATTTAAAACAATTTTAAAGGCAAGAAATTAATTAATAAACCAAACTCAAGCGTTTATAATTAAGACATACAGAAATTCACAATATTGCATGGGATATTTTTTTTTCCTTTTTTTCAAATCAAGTCACTAAATGAAAAACACTAAATTATTTTTTAATAAAACAAACGACAAACAACAACAATAAAATAATTTTAAAAAATCACTTTCATCATGATTAATAAAGCGTGTCTGTGTGTGTATGTGAGAGAGAGTTTGTGTGTGTGTGTGTGTGTGTGTCTCAGGTCCTCACTGTTCAGGCTTGTCTAGTGGTTTGGTGTTCTCCTTTTCAGTGCTGGATTTGATGTGTTTCTCGATCCGTTCCATTTCCTCTCTCTGCGCTCTCTTCACCAGGAAAAGAGAAATAAACTGTGATTTATAGGAAACCAGGCACATGAGCAAAGAGCTGAAAAGTGTCAGCAGTAATTACTGCAAGTATGAGATTAATGTGGAGACAGTTAGGGAGTAAATTGTGTGTGTGTGTGTGTGTGTGTGTAAGCGAGAGAGTGGTTTTGTGTGCAGGAGTCAGAGACAGTGTGGAGTCTCACACTACAGAGAAACAACCTCAACACTGCAATAACAGAGAGAGAGAGGGAGAGAGAGGGGGGGGAGGGGGGGCAAAGGGAAATACAGATATTTATTTTTCTGGATAGAGAAAAATAGGGGGGCAGACAGAGACAGACAGGACAGGTAGACATACATACTGTAAGTAGAGAGGCAGACAGAGAGACAGGCAGGTAGACACACAGTCAGAGAGGCAGACAGGTAAACAAACACAGAGAGGGAGACAGAGAGACAGACAGGTAGATATATGCAATCAGAGAGATAGACAGGTAGGCATACACCAAGAGGCAAACAGGCAGTTACATATACAGTACACAATTGAAGTGATGGACAGAGAGGCAGACCGGTAGACATACACAGTCATAGAGACAGACAGGTAGATATACACAGAGAGACAGACAGGTAGATATACACAGAGAGACAGACATGTAGATATACACAGAGAGACACACAGGTAGATATACACAGAGAGACACACAGGTAAATATACACAGAGAGGCACACAGGTAGATATACACAGAAGGCAGACAGGTAGATATACACAGAGAGGCACACAGAAAGAAAGACAGGTAGTGATACACAGTCAGAGAGCCAGATGATGAGAAAGACAAAGAGACAGAAATAGAGATACTAAAACAAGCTAAGGAAAAGATTTAAAGATAAGCAGAAGGATATTCTGTATAGAATCAGACAAAGACAGACAGACAGACAGACAGACAGACAGAGATAAAGACTTAAATAATATATAGAGAAGAATAAAAGGAGATGAAGAAAGAGAGGCAGATAGACAGATATATAGGCAGAAAGATAGCCAGAGACAGACAGATAGACAAACAGAAAGATATAGACTACACAAACAGACAAACAGACAGTGACGATGAAAATGAGAAAGAGTGAGAAAATAAAATAGTATTATGAGTAAAATATCATTATACATAAAAATACTAATCAAATATTTAACATAAAGCTTATAATAGAACTATGCATAAACTATAAAAACAAATGTAATGACCAAAAACTATCTACCAATCAATCATTCAAAATTTATAAATATACAAAATATATAAATACCAAAAATAAATAAATAAAACCGCCAGTGATAACATAAAATGGTTAAATACAGTACATTACTAATTTTCAGTACAAAACTAACATTTTACTTCTTTTTGTAGCTGTTACATTTACTGTAAATGTCTTATTGTCTTATTCTGTAATTCTGTCCACTCTCTCTCTCCCTGCCCCCCCCTCCCCTCTCCCCTCTCCCTCTGACTCCATGGTAAATAGCTACATTCCCATGGTGTTCGTGGTCCATGTGTTTATTTTGCTCTGTAACACACTCATTTCCTCAGTGCTGTATCCATGCAAACCCAGCAGCGAAATAAACCAATAATGCTAAATGATGGGGGACGCTACCGAGACCGTCAAAAGGCATTTCCTCCAAAAGAGAAACTGCTTACATTTTCATAGAGCGCCTGAAGGGTCTCCAGGTCCACTACGGTGTTGTCCATGTTCAAGATAGCTGCCGGGAGAAAGAAATGGAAAAAAAGACTTAGTATTGTATTAAAAGTTACATAGGCAGTCAAGTCTGAAAATGCTCATAGGCATAGGCGCATCTTATCCATTAATCCCATCATTGGTGTTATGAAGACAGAAATAAGGAATATCTTTGGATCGCTTACTCTTTAGATGTTTTGTTCATACTGTTGGTGGATTTACTCCGACACATGTTCAATTGTCTGGAACCAATTATTCACTGCTGGCAAGGCCATATTCAATTCAATTCAATTTTATTTGTATAGCGCTTTTAACAATTGGCATTGTCCCAAAGCAGCTTTACACAATCAAAAGAATTATTTAAGTTTGTATGGAATTTGAATGTGTATGAATCAAATGACCATATGACTTGCGTTCCCAAAACTTACTCTGTCTTTGAAAGATCCAGGTCCAGACCTTGTAATGTTCAGGGCAGTATGTGCTTAGTAATTACCACACCTCATGATTGTGAAGGATAACAGTTCTGAGAGCCAATGTCATATGGAAAATTTAAATACCTGAACTCATGTTACAAATGAGCAATATGCTTTGAAAGGCAGTTGATAAGCTTGGCAGATGTTTTTTGAGAAACAATCAAAAGGGTTAGGGTTAGGGTTACCATAACCCTAACCATGGCCATATTGTTCTGCTATGATGGAAGATCTGTGATAAAGTCAAAAACTAAATAACAACATGGTCTCTGGGGTGTGGGTAGGGGCATGAGTTTCCCAACAGGCATAATTCTGGATATCTTGGCTTTGGTACAAAATATTAAGAAAGAGATAAATTGGTGACTGTTTGGAAGCGTGCATGACCACCAATACTTGGTCTGGAAAATCTGGTACACTTTATCAGTGGTGGAGTTTCCAGTGACTAAAGATGATTGGGACCAGATTAGTCTGTCTCTCAGATGAGGTGGAAGGTAGAATTAATTATTTCTTTACAGGACACTCCTTTGGTATTTTAATATATCCATGATAACATATCTGCGTATCATTTTTGAACTGGGGCATCAGAATAGCATAAAAGTTTAATCTGGCAGATAGCAACGAACAGCGAGCTTGAAGTGAGTTCAAATGCTTTCTGCAGTCTTTACATATTCCAAGTTTTTGTGGTCACTATACTGTATATCACAAAGGGATGAAGAACTCCATCCAACCAGTGTCACCATTCTTCCATCACTAGCTTAACTGCCAAAAGTTCCATGTTGCTTGCATCATAATTTCTCCCCACAGGGGTTATCTTCTTGGAAAAGACTGGCACTGGATGCTGTTTAGCTTTATCCCCAAGCCTTCGGTTGAGTACTGTTCCCACTCCAGTCTCTGATGCATCAATCTCCCTAGCAAAGGATTTAGAGAGGTCTAGATATTTCAAAATGTGTGCTGTTGAGAAAACTCCTTTTTAGTTTCTCAAAGCCTTGGTTAGCAGATTTATTCTACCGGATGTGCTGGGCTTTGTTTCCATGAGGGAGGTGTGATCGTACAAAACCCATTTATGGAGCACTGGTAATAATTTGTGAATCTCAGACAGCATTGTAGTTGTTGGGACAGGCCAGTCTATGACTACCAACACCTTATTTCAGTTACCCAATGATTTATCCTAGGAAGGTTATGTAATTCACATTTTTCTCCTTTTACATGTAACTGGTACTCTACTAAATGAGACAGGACTCTTTTCATGTGATGCACAAGGCAGGAGAGACTTCAAATTAAAATGTCATCAATGTGCGCAAACCTTCCAAGCATGTTTCTCAATACATTATTAATCAAGCAATGAAATACCGCTGGTGCTGACAAAAGCCCAAACAGCATTACACATTGTTTGTAGTTGATGTTAAAGAAATTTTTCCACCCATCCCTGAATCCGCTCTAGATTACACATGCTGTACGGATCCAGGTTTTTGCTAAAATCTTGGCTTTGCTAAGTTGCTTCAGGTCAGACAGGCCCAGTGGTATAGAATATCTGTACCTCACCATAACCTGGTAATCAGTCCAAGACCCCATGACCCCTTCTTTCTCCACACACACAAAAAAAAATGTATCCAACTGAAGCAGGGGATGTGGATGGGTGGATATATCACGTAATAGCCTTAGCTATGTATTCCTTGTTAGCTTGCATTTCTTTTTGGGAGATGGATTAACCCATTTGAACAAATGCACTTTATTTCATTTCACTGAAAACTTCTCTGAATTCCTGTTATTTTATTTGAGATATTCACCTGGGTTTGATTGTCACAAAGGTGATTGACAGGTGCAGCAATTGTAGACAGTGAGCTTGTTCATATGATCACCAGCATGTGATTTCCCTTTCTTTCCAGGAGACTGTGCAGCGTCTGGTTCCTCTCAAGGTTTCTTCCTATTGCCATCTCGATTTCTCAAATTTTTCCATGCCATCATAATTCTTATATTTGTGTAAAGCTGCTTTGTGACAATGACAACTGTTTATTGAATGAGATGTGTGGTAGATATGGTGATGAGAATAGTGGTTTTTAGGGAGCTCACGCCATGAGACAACTGAGTTTTCGATGTGTTGGTTTCTCTGTCCAATGAGCCACATGGCATTGATCACTTTGTCAGTCCCAATTGTTGTGGCTCTAGGTCTGATAACATGTGAAAGATGGCTGGTTCTCAAGCATGGAGTACTGATTCCTTTTAGTGTCAAGGCAGATGGAAATGTCAATCATAGTATCATCTAAAACCTGGTCAATTTGTCATGCCATTTCTGTTAGCAGATTCCTTCAAAATCCTTGACAATGCAACACTTTGAGAGCTGGTTTATTCCTTGGTGCAGAATATAAAAGCATATTCTGATTGTCCTGTTTGTACAGAAAAAAATGTTCCCCCACTACCTCACCCTCTGGATAATGATAAAAAAAAAGACCCTCTTGGACCATCTTTCATTACATATAGATAAAATAGTTTTAGGAACTGATGTTTCCTCCCGCTTCTGTCCATACCATAGTTGCCCATGCAATTACTTTGTTGGTCAAAAGGTTGAGCTACCCCTTGCACTTTTATGGCTCTCTGGCATCTTTCTATAGATATGAAATGAGGCTGCTTGGCAAGATGATAGTAGCTGCATCAAGCTGTTTAATGTGCTGGGGAACGTCTCCGATCATCCAACCCTTGTTCGTTAGGGCTACCAGAGTACCCAGAGGAAACCCATCAAGCACGGAGGAAACATGCAACCTCCATGCACACAGAGGCAGGAATCGAACCCAGGCCCTGACCACTACGCCACTGTGCCATCCAGTGCTGTGATTTAAATTTGAATGTAAAGCCTACAGTATTTTTGCATTTACATTTTATAACTGAATAGATGTTTTTTAGAGAAAAAAAATTATTGTGCTATATTTCACTTACGCCTTATTTTAATAAACTGTGAGATTTATGTGAATTGTTGGTTATTTTCTCTTACATAACATAAGGTATTAAATTATTCGGTTTAGAAACCAAAATTGCTAGACTATTTTTAAAACAGACTTGTTGAGACGATCAATCATAACCTTCAGATGGAAACCGCAGTTATGAATAACAGTAACATTATAACTGCTTCAGATTCATGTAGCACACCATCATACCTTAATTAGCGTTCATTTCCGAACCAGCTCAGAGCAACCAAACCCATGAAAAACATGCAGAAAAGAAATGAAATGTCACGATTATCAAGCAAAACAGTGATAAGTTCCAGAAAATATCATTCACGGCTGGTTTGATCCAACATCACCACAGGCCAAGATTACAGCAAAACATGTTGAAGGGAGCCAAAGCCACTCTTCAGTCCTGATGGTGGCGAGTTGAGCAATTTCACTTCCATTATGTTTGTTCAGGCTGAACACTCAGATTCCTGACTGGCCTGAACTCTATGAAGACATCTGAAGCATTTAGAGACTCGGCCCTGGCTCCGGAGACATGGAGTAATTGACGTCTGGAATGGCAAAAAAAAAAAAACCTGGAATGCGATTTACTCTGACACACACACACACACACAGAGCTGCAAAAAACATGTACGCACATGTAGATTTAAGTCAGTGACCTCGGGTTAGCGTATGAATTTCTTTCATAGCATAGGCTGATTTGCAGAATTAGCTGCATTTGAATGGGAAAACTGTCAAATGTAGAGTATAAGCTCCCTTAGGAAGCAGTTATTACCATTAATCACAGGTAGTAGACGTAAAAGTGTTCAAATACTGAATTAACTCCCTGATAAAACTTGAAGTACATGTTCACACTTTTCCATTCTTACAGAAATCTAAATGCTTCAATTTGTACGTACTGTAAAGTATGAAAGCAATGGTAGCAGCATGGATAAGGAGTCTCCAGTGTCAGTGCTTTGTAAATGTAGGAGGTGAAACTCTGTTTTTTTTTACTTTATATTTTCAGAACATTGGCATTTTCTCAGTAAATTTAATTTCAAGAGAGAAAGAAAATCCTAGTAAGGAGGGGGAAGTGTGTACAGATTAGCTTCTAATGTACACCAATCAGCCATAACATTAAAACCATTATCATTATAACCACCTAGGTTTTGGGTTCCCCTTGTGCCACCGGGGTGGCTCTGAACCCTGGGGGCGTGGCTCCGCTGGACCTCTAGGGGTATGCTGTGTTGTTTGGCGCCAAGTTGTTGGCACTGGATTCTTTGGGTAATGGGAATTGAATAGGAAATGCTGGTCTGGCGCATCCGAAAGGTGCTCAATTAGATTGGGATTTGGGGAATTTGGAGGCTGGGTGAGCAGCCTTGGGCTCTTTGCCTGCTGGGCCCAGTGCATGGTGGGCTGTGGTGCACTGGGTGTTCTGGTTACTTTCTATCGTGGTCAGCAAAATGGATTCAAAATATTATTTTTGTATGTATCAGTCTAATTTCATTCCAGTACAACAATAGATGATCTTCTGCACAGCAATGCTGGAAATTGGAAATAAATCACACCCTTATTATAGACAGATTATTTTTTTTATTGCTGCATGTGAGGCAATTGAAGCAAACAATAATGATAAAACAGTGAAGTGCACACATAAACAAGTGCTGGAAACTAAAGATATGCCATGTGTTTGTGGACTGAGCAGGCAAGAGTGTGTTTTTCTTCTGGTAGGGGAACTTATAAAAGCCATGTGACAGTGCAAATAGCCATTAGTGATTGGAAAAGAAAAGGAAAAATAGATTATTAGTGGTGTGGAAAACACTAATAAAATCACTCAGTCTGTTCAAACAATCAGTTTATCAGAATTCCTATTCCATCGTAACACCAACACCACACTGATGCTATTAATATCTGGGTAATGAATTATTCAGCATATCTTGTGAAAAAGTTTAAGAATTTTATTAGGTCTTTTACGAATATCTTTAGCGATAACCCCGCCCCCTCAACCTAACCTGAACTTTCTGTACAAGTTGGAATTTCAAATCGTGAGAGCATGTTGTTAAGACAGTGCATAACAGGATATGGGTCTTCACTTGCTGCTATTTGTAGCAGTGAAAAGGCCCATAAAGCGTTCGTTAAACACTCTGCGGCTTGGCATTTTTAATAACAGATCACACTTTATGTGGCAATGGCACATGAAACCACAAAACCACAGGTCTTTGTACTCTGGAAGAGTGCCTCGCTTTATTTCAATCATAACAAAAAATCCTTGTGATTTAATTGCACCGAGCAGCTTTTATTGACGAGGCTCAGAATGATTATAGATAATTACAGTTAGATGTGTGTGTGGAATAACGAGCAGTTCCAAACTCATGCTGGCTCGCTCATGCATAATTCTTCATCCTGTTTGGGTTTTCTCAAATAATAACGTGTGGTCTTGCTGATGAACTAAAGGACTACTGTACACAAACATAGGATGAGGAGAAGAGATGGTGACAGAGTCATGGGCATCCAAAGCTCATTAATCCACATGGGAAGCAAAGGCTAGCCTGTTGCCCACACAGACCCCTGTCCACTGCTGAAAGCTCCTACAATGGGCATGTGAACATCAAACCAAGAAGGTGGCCTGGTTTGATGGATCACATTTTCTTGTGCCTCATTTATCTGAGCAGTAGATGACTCTGGGATGCATTATGGGAAGAAGGCAGATGTGATGCTCTGGACAATGTTCTGCTGAAAAGTCCTCATAAAAGAGTGCTGGCATTCATGAGGATGTTACTTTGGCATGTACCACCTACCAAGAATTGTTGCAGATCAAGTATTCCCTGATTTCACTGGCCTCTTTCAGCAGGATAATGAACCCTGCCACAATGCAGGACCATTTAGGAATGATTTAAGGAACATGGCAAAAAGTTCAAGGTGTTCCCCAGAGCTAAAACCAGTCATCCAAACACCAGTACAGTATGTATAATTGTATACACTACCATTCAAAAGTTTGGGGTCACTTTCTAACTCCATGATGGTTCCTGATTGTTATTTCTTTCTACATTGTAAAGGAATGCT
>JAQMYJ010000005.1:6163628-6180606 GCA_030014305.1 Clarias laeviceps
AATGTAGAAAATAAATCACTAAACAAAAACAAAGAAATTTGCAAGTGTTCTAAAACTTTTGAACGGTAGTGTATATGCCCATGTATGTATACTTCCAGTCAAATGTTCAGACACACCTTCTAATTCCATGGTCTTTCCCGATTTTTATTTCTTCCTACATTGTAAAACAATACTGTAAAACCATATTTCTTTTGTATTATAGGGAAGGTTTTATTTGTAAATCCACTCCTTATCTCAAATGAAGACTGCACGCTGTCTACAGTGCTGTGTATCTCTGCTAGTTCCCCAGAAATAATCATTTAATTCATTAAAACATATTATCTCAAAGAAATAAACAAACTTGTACAAACAATTGTTGCCTATGTTCTTCATTTACCTTCACAATCATTCTCTATCATTAATAAAGTGGAAAACCGGTAAATCTGGTAAAATCATACTGTCGTTAGAATGACATTCTCCTTAAAGGATGCCAGAAACACTCTCAATGCTTCCAGCTTTAAAATTTCATCATTCAGCAGCCCTGTTTTCCCCCAGTGATTCCCAAAAATATAAACAAACTATTACCATAATCTAAACCAGCATGACCCTGATTAACATTAAAATATGTGTGTAGTGTTCAAGATCAAGGAGAGTAAATACATATACACAGGACACAGAATAACGGGAATTTTTGAAATGCGTATTGGTAGCCATGAGCAGGTGGTAGCACTGCGGGTTAGTGACATTTAGTTAAATATACTTTAGTATTTCTACAAGTTTTAGGTTTCAATTACTATGAATAAAATTTATTTCTTTTATCACTTTTAGTTTTATTGGATTGTAAAAAAAAGTTCCCGTTTTTTTGTGTCACCTTGTACTGTACATTGCATTATATGAATAAAATCTTTCTAACATACATGCATTGGAAAGGAAAGAGCAAAGACACACACACACACACACACACACACACACAAACCTAAACCTCACCATGCTGAATGTCCTTCATGTCCAAATGCAGACTGGACATCAGGATTCCTACAGCCTGAGAACGTTTATTACTCAAAATCTTTACCACCTGAGAGAGAGAGAGAGAGAGGGAGAGAGGGGGGGGGTCAAAGGTCAGCTAAAGCAGAGACTTTTCTATCTCTCTATCTCTCTATCCATCCATCCATCCATCCATCCATCCATCCATCTATCGATCTACATTATAACATTAAAGTATATTATTGTCAGATATATCATCAGCTCCATAAACAGATTTGTTTAATAATACAATATTTAAAAACTCTGTGATCTTGCGTCAGGCTATTGTGCTAAGCTGTGCAGTGTTTTATTCGCAGCTTTGTCCTCTTATGGATGTAGAAATATAAAAGTCCATAAAGTTCAGCCAAATGTAATTATATGAGTGACAAAGCTGTCCAGAACATGATTCTAGTTTGGGATCTGCAATGTGCTGACATGCCCCACAATTCACCACGGGGGTGCGGAAGAGTTTGAAAAGCTGATTAATTCCGTTGTAAACACGTAACTATTAAAAGCAGTTTATGTGACAAGGTCATAAGGCATTGTCTAAAATTTATTAGTGGACGAGAACATAATTTTTTTATTACATCTAGATGAGATTTTTTTTTTTTTTGCTGTTGTTACTTGTCTAATTTTCAAAAATGCAAAATCTTGTGTGTACAGAATTGAAAATGGGTATGGAAACCATTTTCTTGGGCAAGAATCACCACATCACACACGTCAGGTCTAAACACGACAACATTAAAAGCAATAATGGAAAGCCTCTAATCAAATATTATTCTCAGCTGTCTGTACTTGAACTCATGGCACAGGCCTGGAGGGGTAGTGGTACTAATATGAGAAACAGTTGGCCTGATCTTTCTGTCTGTGTGTGTGTGTGTGTGTGTGTGTGTGTGTGTGGTTGGGAAAAGCCAGGACCCTGTGGGTTCTGAGTACAAGAGGCCACAAAGGATAGAATCAGAATATATTTCTTTCTCCACTGCTTAAAGACATCTTTTGGCAAACCCAGAAGTCCCAGAGTTATTTTAGTGCATAATGCTAAAAAATATATATAATGACTTACTTCTGAGGTTCTACAAATTTTAGAGAATCTTCCCCACCTTGAAATAACTTAAAATAAACTAAAAAAGTCTAATAAACTAGTTACGTTTAAGTCTTTATTTGTCACATATACATTACTGCACAGTGAAATTCTTTCTTCGCTTATCCTAGTGTAACTGAAGTCAGAGTTCAGGGCTAGCAATGATACAGCATCCCTGGAACAGATAGGGTTAAGTGCCTTGCTTAAGGGCTCAACTGTGGCAACCTGGTGAAGCTGGGGCTCAAAGCGTCAAACTTCCAAACCAGTAACTTAGTGCCTTAGCCCTCTGAGCTACAGTACCACTGCCATTCAACCAAAAACTACAACTAGAAACAACTGAAAAAAAGTCTTTAAATTAAAGAACCTTCGTTCCTAAATATTTTCTTCATGAAGTTCCTACAGTAAGTTATGAAAAAAAGTAATAATAAATCAGCATTTTAGAAAAAAGTTTCTGAAAAAGGTCCCTGGTTTATGAAAATTCATCCATGGAATCATGAAAGAATCATTGGATTTCAAATCAAAACAGTGTTTCCAAATTAATGAAAAAAGTGAGTTCCTTTAAGAGGATTTAGTGGCCAGATAGACGGATAAAAAGATGGATGGGAGAAAAGGTATGTGGTCTGAGTGGATGAATGGGTGAATGTATGGGTGTTTGTATGGATGGATGGGTGAATGGATGGATTTGGTTCATGTAATGGATGGGTGGTTGAGTGGGAGGGTAGATGAATGAATGTGTGGGTAGTTAAATAAGTAGATGCATGAATGGGTGGATGGATGGATAGATGGTTGGATAGGTGGGTGGGTGGATAACTCACTCACTCACTCACTCACTCACTCACTCACTCACTCACTCATCTACAGTATACCGCTTTGTCCTCTATACAGGATCACAGGTGGACTCTCAGCCTATCCCAGGAGAATTAGGACATGAGGCGGTATACACCCTGGATGGGGTGCAGGGCACATACGCACTCACACATACACTCATTCACACACTGCGGGAAATTTAAGAACACCAGTTAGCCTGTTCTGCATGTACTTTGGAAGGTGGGAGGAAACCAGAGTCCCTGGAGGAAACCCACCAAGCACAGGGAGAACATGCAAACTCTATGCACAGAGGCCCTGAGGCGGGAATCAAACCAGGACCCTGGAGGTGCGAGGCGACAGTGATAATCACTACTCCAGTGGGTGGATAAATGGATATAGATTTTCTGAAACTAAGAAAATGTTGCAAAGTTTCTGAAAAGACTTTTAGACATCATGAAAATATGTCTGAACACATTCTTGAGTTTCTGATAAAGTTTTTTTTGGCCTCCAGGAACATATCTAATAATGGATGAGTGGAGGGATTGATGGTGGAAATATATTTATCTTGAACAGAGATAAAGTTCTTGACAAACTTCCAGAGGTTTAGATATATTCTCCGAAATGTTTCTTGCTGGTTTTTGAAAACACACCTATGGACGGATGGCTGGACGGATTGATGGCTCTGTGCTGACTATATATTTATTCCAAACCATGATAGCTCTTTAATATTCATCTATAGAAACAGAACAGTAAACATTGCTTATCATGTCTCATTTGATTTTAAATATAAGTTTGTATATATCACACACCCCAAACAACAGCCCCTGTAGTGCTTTGGCAGTTAGAATCCTAATGACACTGGGGCAGTAACATCAGCTGGGATCAAACCCATGACTTCTTACGCCACATCCAAGTTCTCCAACCACACAGAGTGAATGTGATTCCAGGGTTCAAATAACTAACAGAGAATAGATGCATTTCAACAGTAGGCTGCTTCAATACACACTCGCAGACATACGGCCGCAGTGCGGCGCAACCACAAAACCACACCAGGCTGGCTGGAGTCTCTGGGTAAGCCTGTGGTTTGGGCTCTGTGGATCTTTAACTTAGCCCAGACCCACACAGCGAGAGAGGGGGAGAGAGAGAGGGGGAGAGAGAGACACAGAGACAGAGAGAGAGAATGAGGAGAAATAAAATACTGTAGAGTCAAAACACCCACAAAGTGCTCAGAACCGCTAGTCCTTACCAATAATCTATGTACGTTCCCAATAACAGACATTCCTTTAACCCAAGTTCCCATTTTCTTATTCATACCCCGGTCACTCCCTAATATCATTATCATTCTTTTCCAGTTCATTTAGAACATTTTCCACCACATAATGTGTTAAGTCTCTTGTCAAAACACATCAGCAAAAACAACAAATTTTTTTTTTTTTTTTGCCCTCAGTCTGTATGCACGGACATGAAGGAACACACCCATGCATGCTGAGTCATCAAGCGTCCTTCTTTCCCCCTAACGAAGGAACAACCGCATCGTTAATCACCGAGCAGCAGGGGTTCGGAAGTTAGCGTTCTGCGTATCGTGCTGCTGACTTGCGCTATTTCTTCCTATTTGTGGCGAATGAATGGATGCTTTCCGCATACTAAATAAAAGACATATCCCCGCTGGAAAACACTGCGGTGAAGATCATTTCAATGAGAAGCTGCTGAAGGATTTACTACACTTACATAACTCCGGCGTAACTGTTGTTGTAAACTACCTCTAATTACAACGTGCATAGATCATAGAAAATGCTTGCTTTCCATTGGCTGCTAGGGGTGCATTATTTTTACTGGGATGCCTGTTTTCATACCATGGAACCACGCAGGAATGTAACAGTGACAGCAAGCAAAAATAATGGTTTAGTCTAGGCCTCACTCACCAGCCACTTCACTAGGTACACCTTCTAAGTACTTAGTTGGACCAATTTGTGCCTTGAGAACTGCCTTAATTCTTCATGGCACAGATTCAGCAAGATGATGAAAACATACAGTAGAGAATATGGTCTGTATTGACATGATCACATCCATGATGCGAATCTACCAAAGGTGCTCTATTGGATTGAGACCTGGTGACAGTGGAGCCTATTTGAATACAGTGAACTCATTGTCACTGGTAAGAAACCAGTTTGAGATAATTTTGTGACATAGAGCAATATCATGTGGTCATAAAGAGACAGACAATCAAGAACTAAATACTCAGGTAGGCTGTGGCATTTTAACCATGCTTAATTTGGACTGAAGGGCCCAATGTGTCAACCCCAGACCATTACGGTATACCACCACCACCACCAGCAGCAGCTTGAATTGTTGATAGAAGGTAGGTGAGATCCATACTTTCATGTTGTTTATGCCAAGTTATGACCCTACTATCCAAATGTCATGGTAGAAATTAAGACTCATCCAACCAGGCAATGTTTTTACCAATTTTCTTTTGCTTAAATATGGTGAACACATGCAACGTGTAGTCTCCGTTTCCTGTTCTTTATTGGAGCGGCACCCAGTGTGGTGTTCTTTCTGCAGTAGCCGATCTGTCTTGAATGTTGTGCATTCAGAGATGCTTTTCAGCATGTTTTTTCAGTCACCGTTGCCTTTTTATTAGCTTGAGCCAGTCTGGTCATTCTCCTCTTGACCTCTGGCATCAACAAGGCATTTCCCCCAGAGAATTACCAGTCACTAGATATTTTTCTCCTTTTTTCAGATGATTTTCTGTAAACGCTTGAGATGTTGACCACATGGTCTCATTGGGCTGGCACCAACAACCATGCCATGTTCAAAGTCAACTACTGTAATTGAGCTTTCTTCTCCATCACACTGGCAATCTTTGATTATTTTTCCCATAACATATTCTTAATAGAATAATTTTACAAAAAATCGCATCCCGGTTTTTGGTCATGAATCAGATCTTTTTACAGATCAGCAAAATATGGAGACAAATGTTATTTTACTTTTCATTTCTTACTTCTAAAATTAAAATAACATTTAAAGCAAGGAACTTTTGCCTGTGGACTTAAACGAAAACAGCATTCAAGATGACCGATGTTTAATTAAACTCATGGATCCCCCCCGCCAGTTTAACATGGGCACAGACTATTTTGCCATTTACTATTGCTTAAATGAATAAGGCACTGATCCTGCTAATAAAAAAATAATAATAATAATTTGACACCTTTGTCATCTTAGTAATAAAATAAGTATGTGCATAAATAATTGGGCTGCATTATAAGTTCTAGTACAGATGTTATTTGAACTTTTTTTTTTTAATCTGCACTACCTAGAGGTGATTTTTCAACCATGGCAAAGAGAATTAAAAGTAGTACACTTGTGAGAGAGAGTTTGAGTGATTTTTTTTGACCCAAATATAATGTCAAAGAGTAGGGAAATTTTGCAAGTAATCCATAATTCACATGCATCCAAAACCATTGGGAGAGATTACATTATATTTTGGAATTTCTTTTCACTGTAGATATAAATATAAAGATATTTCTCACTGTGAAATTAACTGAACGAGTCTTAATCAGTAAAAGAGAGACAAACCTCCAGACTAAATGCAGAACAAATTTAATTACAGAGGTTCTTTCTCTCATTTTAACCTTTCATTCTCTGCTAACACTTTTTTGTCTATGTGCATGTACAGTAGGTAGACAGATTTATTCACTTAAGGAAATGTTTACATACAGGTCGTATTCCCCAATGTCCTAATCAAGGACAATTGCAGCAACATGTACTAGACATATTAACCTTGAGTCCTTAATTAAAGCAGGTGAGATGAACTGCAGGTGAATAGATGTGCACAGCAAAATCCCCAGTGTTTAACACTTTCAGAGTCTGTCTGAATCCAACTGGACATATATAAACACCGCTAGGTGTTAATTGAACACTAAGTTTTAATTAAACACTGGGACGTTTGCTGTGTGAATGTGAACATCAATGTTTGCTATTTTATTGATATCACTTACTATATGCGATAATCTTATTGGTCTTATGATTATAGAGTATTTAATTCATCAGAGCCAATATTTTTAAGGCATAAGTATATTAAGTAGTTTAAATAAATGTCTTTATTATAGATCCTGATATGTCTCTGTGGATAAAGTCTGTCACGTGCTGAGAGACTATAACTTTACAGAACATACCAGAAAACATATCTCTTGTCAGAAACCATTTCACGTCACTGGGTTCTTTTGACCAGAACTGATCAAAAACAGCTGTGGGTTTCACACTTCTAAAATAAGACCCTCTAGTTGGCTGTAGTTCAACCTTTCAAAACATATGGCACAAAAATGTATTTAAATTGTCATTCTGTATTATATTAAAATAATGTATGTATACTAACATGCAAAGTAATACACTTAAAGAGCAGAGACAAAGAGTTGATTGAATGCAGCAGTGAGCTCAGCTTATTAACAGGATGACTGCAGAAAGGCATTAAGGTGTCCCTCAGGGAGCAATACTAGGCCCAGTTCATCACTTATGTTAATACTAAACTCTTATTATAAATTAAATTATTTGACTTAAGTATTGCCTGAGATGTTAAGTCAGAAATCTTGTTTTAATTTATCACTATTATGTTTTTGCTCCAATTTCCGATCATTAATCCGCCATCATAAGTACTGAGCCACCCCTGCCCCTATTTTTATTTTTATTTTTTTAGAAGTCTTAATTTGCCACATATACATTACAGCGCAGTGAAAGTACTTTCAATATGTTTCCTATTTTATGAGGAACCTAAGGTTAGATTAGAGGTTCAGCAGAGAGTGTTAAGAGGTCCCAAGCATGGCAACTTGTTGGTGCTGGGGAACTATCCCCGACTTTCTGATCAGTAACCCAGAGCCTTGACAGCTATGATCCATCACTATTCATTTCAAATGATTTGAAGAAGTTGTAAAAATTAACACAAAGGCAAATCAGCCATAACATTAACACCAAATAGATTAATCCTAATCCGATCGAGCACTCATACTGTATGATGCACCAGACAAACAAGTTTGAGCCACAGAGGCCCACCCCGCAACCCACAGCACCCAAAAAATCTGCTGCCAATGTCCTGGGATCAGACACCATAGCATACCCCCAGAGGTCTTGTGGTGTTATCATTATCCTTAACATTTTAATTTAAAATTCACCATCTTCGTTTATTACAAATCAAAAAATTTTAAACTAACTATTAAACTAAAGAAGAAAAAAATAAACTAGAAACAACTAAAACAATGAAGAATTATTACTGTACCTGTTTAGTCTTGGATTTGGAGATAGTATCAGAAATAGGCTTTTTCTTTTCTTTCACTGCAATTTTAGCGAAAAGCTCAACAAACTCTTCAAAGTCAACATGTGGCTCCTCAATTTGTTCCCACACCAGGTGTGTGTTTGGTTCTCTGTGGTCAAAGATAATGAGATAATGATAATGAAACACATAAAATCAACATTGTAACATTATACTTTGGATGCAGTGATACTATTACTACTAAGTTCTTACAGTATCTGACGTATCTATTTTTTTCCTTTAATATAATTACATTTTAAGATGTAGGCAGGATTCTTAACTTAGAACAATTAGTCCCAAGTTTATCATGATAGTAATACTCCAGAGCTCTACAAGGACATACTACTCATATACTAGTACATATGTTAAAGCAGAATACACACACCATATACAGTCAATGAGGCAAATGATTACTTTTTGGCATGCAGCTGTATTCTGGTCCAGTATAAAGGCTTCATGGGTCGTGGAGGCTCTATGATTGCCCTTAAGGGAACAGATTCCTGAGAGGAACCCATTGACATCAACCAGGGAAAGGATGGGGGAACAGGTCCAACACCAGCAGGATGTGGTGGAGGTGGAGGTCCAACCCCAGGAAGAGGCAGTGGAGGTGGAGGTGCAACCCCAGGAAGAGGCAGTGGAGGTGGAGGTGCAACCCCAGGAAGAGGCGGTGGAGGTGGAGGTGGAGGTGCAACCCCAGGAAGAGGTGGAACCCCAGGAAGAGGTTGTTTCGGTGGAGGTGGAGGTGCAACCCCAGGAAGAGGCGGTGGAGGTGGAGGTGCAACCCCAGGAAGAGGCGGTGGAAGTGGAGGTCCAACCCCTGGAAAAGGCGGTGGAGCTGGAGGTCCAACCCCAGGAAAAGGTGGTGGAGGTTCAATACATGGAAGAGGTGGTGGAGGTCCAATACCTGAAAGAGGTGGTGGAGGTGGACATCCAAAATGTGGAAGAGGTGGTGGAGGTGGAGGTCCAACACCTGGAGGATCAGCAGGTAGTGGCGGTGGAGGTGGTGGTGGTCCAAAGCTTGAAGAAACTGGTGGTAGTAGGGATCCAATGCTTGAAGAAGATATTGGAAGTCTAGAAGGGGGTGGGGCCTTCACCAGAAGTTGAACAGTAGTTGTCAGGGGGCAAAAATGTGGAGGAGGTTGTACAACTGACTCAGTTGGTTCGAAAGTTGTGGGCGGCAGAGAAGAAGAAGGTGGAAGGGTTTGTGTTGTAACCTTTGGGTGTAGTCTTTGACATTTATGTAGCTGTACTGCTAATGAGGTGGTGTTATCATTTAAATCACAAGACCCTGACTGGTCAGATAAAGGCACTGTAAACTTGAATTCTTCTTCAATCGGAGAGGTTTGGACCGATTTCGCCTTGTAAGAAGATATCCGTTCATTGATTTTTGTAAAAGCATGACCAAGATTAACACCATCTACCACCTTTCCTGTCAATATTTCCTCAGAGATGTTCAGCGGTCTGTGAAGTTGCTCTAGGTATAGTATCTTCTCCCTTAACTCCTTGATCGTTCTCTCCAGCTCACCAATTGATGCAGATTTTCGTTCTGGAACAAAAGAGGTGTTCTACAAAGAAGAGAGGTAGAGGAATAAAATGAAGATGAAAAGACAGATCCCATATGTTTAAAAAAAAAACATTAATTCTATGTATTTACCTAGGAACAGGTTGAAAGAAACAATTTTGGGTTTGATAATGGATGACAGAAAGAAGTGTAACTAAAGTGTTATTCATTATTCAAGAAGCAACAAAGTTTTAGGCGGTTTACGATGTTAAGTGTACATCTAATTAAATAAAATACTAGTGTTACAGTTAAATAAATAAATGGAAAGATGTAAAAGGTATGTGATTAAAATAAATAAATAAGATATATTGTGTCATACAAATCTTTTTCAATAGCTGAAAATTATTTGTCTAAATAATCTCATCTCATCTCCATCTGAATGCTATCTGACACTGACAATAGGAGTCTGTTTTCAAAAATGACAAATAAGATATTTCCTTATAGAAAACCTTATTAAATGTTTTCCTTTGTTTAATAATGTTTTCTTTTCAAAACTGCTTATTAGTTTAAGACTAAGATTAAAGCTTCTACAATACAAAGCCTCATTTAGTTATCTCTTAGTAAATTTGCATGTAAATGTTAGCATACGCCAAATCAAACAAAAAATTTCAGCATAATTTAACAAAGTTTCGGGAACTCTTGTTTTTCCTCAAACTCATATGTGGATGTTGATGAATGTCAATCACCCGTAAAATACCGGATGCATACAGTACATAAAACCACTGATACGCATGTGGTGACGCCCACAAAACTCAGATCACAAAAGTAGTAAATTAGATTTTATCAAAGGGGGAAGTGAGAGATATTTTGGTTTATATTGATGGGAATAAATGCACAAATACACAACATGGCCGAATAAAAAGTTGTAATTTCAGAATGGGTCACATTATTGGCCTGCGTCAAGCAAAAAAAAAAAAGGGGATTTGCTGAAGGATATTAAAGGATATGCTTAAATATAAAACACTGATATATTTTTAATAAGCAAAAAAAAGGGTTTTCCTGAAGGATATGCTTCCAGATATTAAAACCTGAAAGTTTATTCATGTCAGCTAGACTTCTTTCTTGTTAGATCGAAATGTTTTACTACTCATCCAAGTCACGTCTTCAGTCTGATGGAAGCTGGTAGGATTCCACAGACTGTATTTGTATCTTCCAGGGTCAAGGATCTCCCCTGTCTGAAATGGCTTGATAGGTGAACAATGTACTGTAGAAGGTGAGGGGGGAGGGGGGGAGTTTTTAAGAAGACCAGCAATAGAGAGAGTTGTTAAGGTATAATGGCCCTGGGGGAGGAAGGGGAATCCTTAAGTGTGGCTTTCCTGGTGGACCTGTGAAGAGTCTTGATCTTCCTAGGGATGGTCCTAGATGGAGCCAAGACCTCCACCTCTGCTGAGAGATGGATTTTCTCAACCTATTTATCCGCTTTGTCCAATATTTGTACATTACTGTTCTCAAATGTAAGTCCTTTGTCCTTCAGGTGAAGGAATATTGCTGATTCTGGTACTGAAAGTATGTACAGATTGTTTTGTTTGCCCAATGAAACGTTGACTGATCCTCCAGATAATCTCACCTGGATGATTGAGAATCTTAACAGACTTTATTAAAAACCTGTAAAGATGGTGCTAAATTGTCAACTTCACTGAAGAAAAATGGAAAAATGTAATATTTATATATGTATATATATATATATATATATATATATATATTATTTTTTTTTAATTAAAAAACATTTTAAAATAAAATAATAAAATAAACAGTCTAGAACCAAATTACATAAAACACAAAAATGGTTTGACATGAGAATAAAAAAATTAAATAGCATTTGATTAAATTACACACATAAGAATAGGATACGTGTTTGTTTTTTCTAAAATTGTACGGTTTTCTTAAATATCAAAATGTCTTGTTTAAAGGCGCCTTTGTACAATTATTAAATAATTCTGTTCATAACCAGATTGATAAATGAGACTTAACAAGCAATAACAGAAAAAATAATCTGCCTTCATTAATGACAATATATAAGGCTCCACTTTTTGTGGACTTTAATTCATTCATTTTATTGTACATTCTTTTATTCTAGAGAATGAGTTATTTTCATGAAGATTAGGAGAAATGATGAAATAACAAACGAGTCTTAGATGTTTTGATTTTGTTGGATATTTTCCCTGAGTTTGGTAAGCTTGGGATACTTGAGTTAATGAAATGCATTGTAAGTAAAGCAAAACAATGCGTACAATGTGTGTGTGTGTGTATGAGAGAGAGAGAGAGAGAGAGAGAGAGAGAGAGAAGATAGGGCTTTTCCAATAACACAGGCCAGGCATGCATGCGGTGTACCACAAGGCATTAAAAGTGGTTTGGCTGATGGGGGAAAATCTACTCTTGCTTCCCGGATAATGGGGTGAGGGCAAACACGGAGGAATAAAGGAATCGCCCCATTCAGCATGTAAAACTAAATGCACACACACACAAACACACACAAACCAGTAGTGTGGGTCACAGGAGTCTACAGAGTCTACAGAGTCTAGACGCCAGGAGTGGTGTCTCTGTGGGCTCCTTGTAGGCGAGCCGCGGATTCTGGGGAAATCAGGCGAAAGAGCCAATGCTACACCATGATCCAGCCTCAAACAGTTTGAAAAACTTCAAACGCCCTTGTGTGCATGTGTGTTCTCGTGTGTGTGTAAGGAAAACCTTGTACAATTCAGGTCTTATTATTTACAGACATGATATCGGTGTCTGTCTACAGAGTCTAAAATGTTTCATCGAGTCAGATCTTTTCAATTGTTAAATACTGTGATGGAAAACATTTGTATTTAATCTTAACGATTTGGAATATAAATAATATTGTGTAGGATCCCCCTGACACTAAGTGTGCGCAGATGGAGGGAATGGGAAAGTCATTAAATCGATTAGAGAATTTTAAGGAAATGAAATATGTTTCATGTTGTAAATACTTTAATCCCTAATTTAAAAAACAATAAGAAATCATGTACTGTATATCTATTAGAGATTATTTAAACATCTACCTATGCAGTGGATACAGTATGCTAGCACCATTAGCTAGCCCTGTAGCTGTAGTGCGTCAGTCACCATGGTTATTCAGTTTAAATCAGGGAAAGCTTAGACGCGATGGATGCAAACATCTACATAATGAATACACATCAAATTAAACAGAATCTCAACCATACTGTGTAGTAGCTCCTTCATTAACTGACTAAATAACATGACTGGAAAGTAAAGGATTTAGACTTGCAGCTCACCCTGACCACCCATGAGATATGAGACATACACACACACACACATCCGATAAATCAGGGTTCGTACTCTTTAAGGAAATCTTTTTACAATCTAAAGGTTTTCCAGGAAATGTTCCACCACTTATAACTCATCTCATGTATAAATTAGTGCCTTACATCTGTATTTGTAATATTGCCGATCTCTCAGCAGTTTGGGGACAAGTGACACGGATTCGGACCCAATATAAACATCAGATATCAGTTAGCGAGAAACCGTGGCTATTATGCATGTTAGTAAAGCTTAGGACGTGGTGTAACAGGAAAATAATCAGTGATGGCATGGTGTGATGTTGCCTGATGTGAACTAGAGTTTCTGTGACCGCTGTGGAGTGGGACCACTTTACTTTTTATCCTTTAATGTTGTCAAACTGCTATGACACAAGTGACTTCCTTATGTTTTAACAGATGTTCAAATTTAAGCCAATTTTCTTTGGCTTAAAGTGGATAAAGGCAGAAATGATATTATCCTGAACACCCTTCTGATAATTGATCATTCATGGCAATTCATGAGGTGTTGTACTGTAGGTACTGTAGGTAAATTGTTTACTTAACTATTAAAGATAAAGTTTGTAAAGGTTATAGTTGAGTTTGGCTCAGGTTTGTAGCAGAGTTGACAGAACATTGGTATATAGGCCTATATATATATATATATATATATATATATATATTTTTTTTTTTTTAATATATATATTATTTTTTATTTTTTATTTTTTATTATTATTATTTTTTTCTCATGGCAAACTCCAGGCATGCTGTCGTGTGCCATTTACTAAGGAGTGGCTTCTGTCTGGCCACTCTATCATAAAGACCTGATTAGTGGAGTGCTGCAGAGGTTGTTCCTTTGGAAGGTGCTCTTCCCGAGTGACCTTCAGGTTCTTGGTCACCTCCTTGACTAATGCCCTTCCTTCCTGGATCGCTCAGTTTGGCCGGGCGGCCCGCTCTAGAAAGAGTCCTGGTGGTTCCGAACTTTTTCCATTTATGGATGATGTAGGCCAGATCTGTACCTCGATTCAATCCTGTCTCTGTGGTCAACAGACAATTCCTTGGACTCCATGTTTTGGTTTGTGCTCTGACTTGCACTGTTAACTGTGGGACAATATATAGACAGGTGTGTGCCTTTCCAAATCATGTCCAATCAACTGAATTTATCACAGGTGAACTCCAATCTCAAGGATGATCAGGGGAAACAGTAGCGCCTGGGTTAAATTTTGAGTGTCATGAAAAAGACTGCGAATGATTAGGTGATTTTTTTTTTTTTTTTTATAACTTTGCAAAGATTTCAAACAATTTTGCTTGTAGAATGTAAGGAAAATAATGAATTTAGTCTATATGTGGTAAAAGTAAAACGCTGTGAATACTTTCATACACTGTGTGTACAGAATATATATATATATATATATATATATATATATATAGTAGAAGCTAAATATACTAGAAGCTAAATGAGTCTATAAATAAATAAATTAATAGCGACACACACACACACACACCTGGGCTGTAGTACAGGCTGGAGGCCAGAGGGCTTGTAATCGCCCCGGTGCCTGTGCCTCAGGATGACCGAGTGGAGCCCATGTGTACAGCTGCGCTTTCTGAGAGAGAGAGAGAGAGAGAGAGAGAGAGAGAGAGAGTTTAAGAAAATAAACACTACAAGGACAGTGTGCAAACAATAATTCAAATGAATATTAATATGGGAATGTAGGGAGTTTCTTTAAAACATGTCTATCTTAAAGGAAGAGCGACCTCTGCTGGTGTGCTCTCAGATCTTTTTGCCAAGTTGAGTAATTCAGGGTTTTTTAAGATTAATATTACTACACCATTTTACAACACATCACTTAAGTCATATTTGTTCTTTGACATCTTCATGATGCTTTGCTAGCTTGATTTAGCTCTTAAAAATTTTTCTGATAGGCCATCTTATTTTAAATGAATGACAATGTTATAATGTTAACTTGAACGATTTTCCTGCCTTTATTATATTATTGTGATCCTATTATTAATTATTGGAAACCCCATCAGAAATGTTTATACAAACTACAGTAAGATGTCGTACTGTATATTCCTGGGCTTGACTTTAAAACTCACATCTAAGAATGTGGGACAAATACCTGTGTGTGTGTGTGTGTGTGTGTGTGTGTGTGAGAGAGAGAGCGCTCATTTGTTCACACGCAAATCAGCTCTGATTTAGTAAGTAAAAAGGGCATTTATTGCTGCTACTATATGATCATGAATTTAAACATGATGATTCATGAAAATAAGCAAAAATATTGGCATTAAAATGAGCATGAGCACACACAGGTGTATACACACACACACACACACACACACAGACACACACACACACACACACACACACACACACTTGTACACACACATACATTTCAAAATCACTTTTCTCCCCCCAGGCCCTGAGTGTCCTGAGGTGTTTAATGATGTGCGAAAACAGGGTTTATTTTAGCTCAAGGCTTCAGCAGCCCCCTGCCTTATTTCTCATTTTATCATATGCAAAAAATGATCTGCTGACACACACACACACTTTGTTGCGCATACATACATTCAGCTAAATGTTTATCCTAAGAAATAATCAGAAATAATTCACAGAGGCAAACAGTTGTCATGTCCTGGATATAAATCTTCATGAGTCAGAAGTGATGTCATTATGATTAATCTTAGTTTCTGTTCTAATGTGACCGACGGCTACATGGACATTATTAGACTTAGTAACATTAGTTTAACAAGAGAAGTAATGATGAGGTAGCTTTCATGATTAAAACTGGAAATGAATTCAGGACAATAAAGTCAATAAAGATGAAATATTTACGTTAAAGCTGAGCTTGCAGATTGCATCGCTTCCTGTGATTGGTTTTCCATGACAGTCATTGATGGGCTGAAGAATTCCAGTAGCCAGAAACCATGAACAAATCTTCTCGGCTTCTTCACCATCACCATTAGAATCGGCAGCTGAACATCTTTCTAAAAGAGTACGACCTGAGAGAGAGAGAGAGAGAGAGAGAGAGAGAGAGAGAGAGATGACATATCATTTATGACCTATCAGCTACCAGGTAAAGCGGATGAAGTACAAATGTAAAAAAAAATCATGCTACCTCAATCGAGCTCAAGAGCTCAAGCCTCAAACTTGCTCACTTGTGCCAAATGCACAAGTATTTAAGTACATATTTCACATATCTGTAGTTGACTTTTATCTTTTTTAACTTTTACTGCACTACATTCTGGAGCAAATATCAGTACTTTTTACTTCACTACATTTCTGCATGACATGGTGTGTAGTATTTGAAGTGAGAACATCACCATCTGCTGACTATTATGTGTAATTACGCTTTCCTACGTTAAATGCATGTGTTTGAAATCAGAAGCGGAAATGGTAGCAGACTAGGTCTCTCTCAGAGAGAGAGAGAGAGAGAGAGAGAGAGAGAGATGCTTACCTTGATTTAAAGGCTACAGTTACCTTTACTTTCTTTTACCTGAGTAATATTTTAATTAGCGTAAAGGATTTGTGTGCTTTGCCCGTCTCTAGTTAAATGTACATTACTTTTGATGAAAGTGTAAGCCACTTGAAGAGAAGTAAGTGGTTCTTTGAAGAGTAACCATTTTTTTCCCACAGTGATGACAGGACTTTTTCTCTCCTGGGCTCCATGGTTGTGGCAGAAGGAACGGAAGCAATAGCACACTATTATTGCATCCTCACTCACTCACTTACTCATCGTTTATACCGCTCAATCCTTTATTCAGGGTCGTGGTGGGCCTGGAGCCTATCCCAGGAAACTTAGGGCACAAGGCAGGGTAAACCCTGGGCAGGGTGCCAATCAATCGCAGAGCGCACGCACACACACACACACACACACACACACACACACTACCGTTCAAAAGTTTGGGGTCACTTGCAAATTTCTTTGTTTTTGTTTAGTGATTTATTTTCT
>JAQMYJ010000005.1:6186961-6201175 GCA_030014305.1 Clarias laeviceps
TAAATGGTCATGAAAATAAAGAAAACACATTGAATGAGTGAAGGTGTGTCCAAACTTTTGGCCTGTACTGTATGTGTATATATATATATATATATATATATACACACACATACACCATACACAATTGTGCACACAAATCAAACTAGGCTTGGTGTCAAAATGTGGATTTTATTCTGAACAAATGAAAAAAGGAAAAACTTCCACAATTAGCTCAATTTATACTAAAGCACCAGCATTTACACCAGTAATTACACCCAATAAAGAAAATTTGACAGAAGTGCTGCTTTAGCAATAGGAGGCACGTTTCCACATTTAAGGAAGAAAATCTTTTCTATGTTAAAAGCTAGTTACAGAGAACTGCGTGGTAGACACTATTTTTGGAGAAAAAAAAATAGTCTAATGATGAATCATTTTTCTGTCAGATGTTTATTTACATTTATGAAAGGAGTCTCCAGTGTCCAGCGCTTCGTAACAGTCAGAATTAAAGCTGGAACTAAGTCGCTGAAAGGCTTTCAGGACAGAAGAGTTTGTGCTTTGTGGTTTTTCTAACTATGTAAAGCTGTTTGTGTCTTGTTAATGTCAAGAGAAAGTCAGACAATGAGTACTTATACAGTAGCTGCTTTTATATTAACGTAATTAAGAACAGGAAGTGATCTCATCTGTGTGAGTATTCATTGCAACAACAAAAAAAAAGAAACTAATTATATAATTTTAATCATTGTCCTTTTGTTGTTTCAGAATAAGAATGAAAATAAAAAAGAAGAATGTAAGAAATCTGGCATTGTTTCTAAATTGATTTAAGGGTTATAAAAAATATCCAATTAATATATAGAGATCTTTCATGAAGATTTTTTTCTTCTTCTTCCTAATATAGGCAAAACTGTGCTTTGGACAAACAAACAAATGAAAAAAGTAAAAGGTATTGGGGAGTGCTAAAAAAAAACAAGTATGAAAGCATCATAGCACCATACAATAATTAATTTTAGAGCAAAAATGAGCAAACATTAACTGCCTTTGTGTTAAGTGTATTAAGTGTGGAAAGTGGAAGAACTATCCTGTTATACCTTTATTGAAACACAGGAAATGAGTGACCTGTACGATCACAATGCGCCCACCAGAGGGCAATGAAAGTTCACCCAGTAACGCTGACCTGCGTTTTTATTTATTTATTCATTTATTTATTTATTTTTACTAAACTGACCAAAAATATACTAAGCAAATAGTTTCACAACAACCCAATTCAACGGCTGGACCAGTTGGACCAATTCAACATAATTACCCAAACATAATAAAAATATTTGGATCAACAGGCACCTTGTGGTTGCTGTTTACACACAAGGAATCTCAGTGAAGTACAAATAATGAGAATATGCGAAATAAAGCGCTAGTAATCTATGTTCTGTACATGTCATGTAAACAATAGTCACGCTCAACAGCCTATCACGTACCAGAGTCAGGTTCTGAGAAAAACATATTAATAGTGCGGAAAATCATAATTTTAAACCTTTTTGATTGTAAATTACAGTTTAAACAAGAACATTAATACATCGAGATCTTACAATGATGCAAGACCTTCTTTCACGATATATTCACCAAAACAGCCAAACTCTATATACAGATAAATCACTTCACCTCGAGGTACATTTACAAATTAATACTTTTTTTCTTTTTTTTTGCAAAATGTTTTAGTTTACATGAATTCTTTCTAAAACAGTCAATTTCCATCCCTGAAATATACATGCAGTTTACTGATACATCTAAAAAAACAAACAAAAAAACTAAACAAAAAAAAACTTTTTATAACTCAAATAATTCATTTAACAACAAACTGATGTTGAGTTTAAGGGAAGTCCTCTTATCTGACATCAGGTCCTCTGCAAATCATCCACTATTAAAGTCACAGTGTGGAATAGAGGTCACAATCTCGAACCAAGCAAGAACATAAACAAATTCTAGCACAGCTCCAATTAACGTAAGAACTTCATAACCCAAAGCCAAATCTCAAGTCTCTGCTCCAATTCGGAGTCGACGGCTTCACTATATTTCAGTGTGCAAACTAAACCCACAGATTTCATCCATGTTTTCGGGCTAGCGATGCTACGTAGAGTCTCCGTGTATACTCCTTTGCAAACGGACAGACTCCTTTTGCTGAAAGCTTTTCTTGATTTTCTTCTCGTTCCATCGACATAGTAGGATCATTTTAAACGTGCCGCGGAAAGTCTTGTTGCACAGAGCGTAGCACATCGGGTTAACCGTGCTGTTAACGTAGCATAACCAGTAGCCTAGAGCCCACAGGGATTCCGGGATGCAGCCGTTGCAGAATGTATTGATGAGCACCATGATGTTGTAAGGTGTCCACGTTATGATGAAAGCGAAAAGAATGGCACTGAGAGTTTGGGCAGCTTTCTTCTCTTTTACTAGTGACATGCGCTTACGTTTAGTGATCTGTGTCCTTGCTCGAGAGACAAAACGCTTTGCCAGAGCTGCCTCTTTGAAAGATATAGGAATGGGGGCAGGTTTGTTGGTGGTAGCATCGGTTGTGTCAGCGCTTGTGGCCTGAACGGGAGACATGGACTGCACATCGGCCGCGTTAGCGGCAAAGCGCTTTTTGCCATTGCTGACGGAACACGAAATACTGTCATTCATGTTGTTGCTTTCTGCTGTTCCTCGTAGTGGGTCTTCTTCGGAGTTGCCCAACTCCCCAGAGGACTTGATCTGGGAGTTCACAGCTGCCCTCATGCCTGGTAAGCTGAGGACAATAGAGAAGATAGCACGTGCTGTAGGTGGTGCATTCTCCTCCTCCTCGGATGAGGCAGAATGATCAGCAGTGTCGTTGTTGTTCCAGGTGTCGCAGCTGGTCTGTTCCACCTCAGTTCCACTATGGATTCCAGGTGCAGCACCAGCTCTCCACTTCCAAAAGTGGCCTGAAAGTCCAAGCAGGGACTTTTGTCTCTGTGCTGATTGGCTGAGCTCTAAGCTGCGACAGTTTTTAGAGCTCGCCCTTGTGGCAGCGATGCGGAAACGAGGCCGGGGCCGGTCTGCTCCCCCCAGCCATCCTCCTGACCCTTGAAGTCCTGCAAGTTCCCGAGAGCGGTTCTCAGTCTCTTTATAAATCCTCCAGTATAGTACACTCATAATGGTGACAGGAAGATAAAAGGCTGCCATAGCTGTACAAAATGTAATAATTGGCTCGGACAGAAACTGGATGTAGCACTTGTCATGCGGAACTGTCCTCTCTCCCACAAAATACTGCCAAAACAAGATGGCTGGGGCCCAGAGGATTAAAGATACGAGCCAAGCCAGGCCAATCATCAATCCTGCACGCTTGGTAGTACGTTTGGCACGGTATGTAAGTGGCCGCGTGATGGAAAAATACCGGTCAAAGCTGATCACCAGCAGGTTCATGACGGATGCATTGCTGGCCACATAGTCTATTGCTAACCAGAAATCGCATGCCCAGTTTCCCATGGCCCACTGCCCCATTACAATATATGCCGTGTACAGGTTCATAGATATGACCCCTATGATGAGGTCGGCGAAAGCCAAACTGAGCAGGAAATAATTGTTGACAGTCTTGAGCTGCCGGTTGACTTTGAATGAGACGATGACCAGGATGTTGCCTATGATGGTGATGAGGGAGAGCAATCCTGTGAACAGGACAATGAGAATCACCTGCCATAATGAATGGCCACCCAGAGGATCAAACTTGCTCTCCAATCTCCCATCACTAGTGTTGACCACATAAACAGCACTGAAGTTCAGAATGGCCTGGAGGAAAGAGGTGTTGGTGTTAGCCATGCTCTGAAGTAGTGGCCATGGAGAGGATTGTGGGTAAGCCGGTGTTCCCAGACTGCCTATGGGCAAGTATTGACCTGGCTCTGTGCTGTTGGAGTCCATTATGCAGTCCAGGCATATTCTGAAAAAGAAAAAAAGTAATTAGGACTACATAAAGAAAGTTCCATTTAGAAGTCAGCAGATTCCAATAGAACAGGATAGAATACAGAGGTGGCCATGTTGTTTAGAGGTATATGTATTTAATTAAATTTAGTTTGATTTTAATCGTTTTACCAACAAAAACAAGTCGAGCAACATTAATAAAACAGTGAAGGAATGTTTGGCGTGAGTGTTACTGAATAACAAGTAGCTCTTCCATTACTTTTCTATGAAACAAACAGACCACAATTTCACTCATTTTAGTTTTTATTGTCCTACAAAACTGAGGGCATTTACAGAGGTATTTTTTAAAGCTAGGGTTTTCTATGTATTTTGACCTTTTATTCGGGAACAACTTCCAGGGTGAAGATATCTAGACACTTCCTTTTCAGCATGTGGACAGGTAAAACAGCATTTTTTTTTTTTAAGAAAGAAACACTGTTTTCAAAAATAACCATGTAGTGTAGGTGTGAACTGGGGCAGTGATAGCTCAGGCTGTTGAGGCCCTGGTTTGCTGATCAGAGGGTCTGGGTTTCAAGTCCTACCATTGCTGGGCTGCTGCTGTTTGGTCCTGGTGCAAGGCCCTTAAACCTTTGCCCATACAAATTAGTTGCCGGTACCAATGCCTGGATGAGAAATGAGGAGAGTCAAGCATCGGGTCATTAACCCAGTCCTGGAAAAAACACCATTGCTATAGATATGACAGACCTCATCACCTGATGCGCTCAACAAAACAATATATTTATGTGTAGACTAGGGCAGAGGATCATGTGTTCGTTTGTCAGAGTTCACCTAGATAAATTTCCCCTTCATCAGGAAAATTTTATGTATGGTTAGTCTGCTTTACGTGAAAAAGCAGAAAACTGTAATGTTCAGGTTTCCTTATGCTATGGCTGATGTTAATGATGGCATCTCTAAGAACATTATCCAAAAGTCAGAGTCTGCTACGGGAACAGTTCTTTTATTAGTGATTAAAGATTGATTCGAAATCGTATGTCAATCACTCACACGCTCTATACCGCGCTTAACCTGTACAGGGTCATGGAGGGCCTGGAGCCTAAGCCATGGGCACGAAGCAGGGTACACCCTGGACAGGGTATCAATCCACTGGAGAGCACAAGCACGAACACTCACACAACTTGACAACTGACTATGGAGAACTTGAAAATGGAGTCTAATGCAGCCTAATCTGCATGTCTTTGCACTGTTGGAGGAAACCTGAGTATCTGGAGGAAACCCTGAGGCGGAATTCGAACGCTAATCCTTGGAGGTAACCACAATGCCTTTGTGCTGCGTCAATCAAGTGTCATATTTTTATTACTATAATTTTAATTATTTAATTATTATTATTATTGCTGTGAATTTAAATTATTGTGGTAAATTACTCTCATAGTTTATCATCAGAACCCTACCTGAATGTGATCTTACACATTATTTTTCTTTATTGTTTACACTTGTGACAACAAACAAACTTACAACAAGCAATTTTTCCTGCAATAATGTCATATTTATTGTAGTATGATCCTTTATGGTTTGCATTTTACCATCCCAACTTCTAATAAGACAGGTCTTTTTTTGGACATTTAAGAAGATCGCAATTTGGTTTAAAAAATCTAAACAATATTATAAATAATATTTATAATAATGATAATAATTATTATTATTATTACAGTATATACTGTATATGTTTATTTCCCAACATCTTACTGTAGACCTTTAGTAAACAAGAACTACCCTTTGAATGATGCATTTAAATCCATGTAATCCAGTTCAAGTGGACAGGTGCCAGTAAACTAGTGAACCGGTTTCATTATAATTTATTGCGCTTGTAATAATCATTATTATGAAAGCATGTCTATGCAACACAGGAATAAGCCTTTTTAAAAACTTATTATTTTCTTTAAGTTCCTACGTAATACCTTCATACAGTAGGTAATTCTAATCACTAAGCATAGAGACCAAATTCTGCTACTTTATCAAGATCTCCCACACTTGCTGCTGATCCATACAGCCACTAGAGCACACTGTTGGCCTGTGGACTCTTTACTATGAGGTGGTTTGAGCTTCATAACTTTCTAAAGGGTCTAACTTGTTCTCGAACATTTTGCACAGCTGGAGATTTTGTCTCAACACATAAAAGTTTTACACAGATGTAACCATGGTGTTTTGTTCACTGCTCATCTCAGCTGTGTCTTAATCATTTATGATAAATGCCTGCGTCATTAGTCTAAATTTAATGACATCACATACTGGCTGCAATACTATCAAGGTAAGAGGTTTATATTAAATAATTTAGCAGATTTATATAATATGAGTGGTGTTCAAGTCAAAGCAGGACTTTTGATGGTGTAGAATAATAGAACACAGTTATGACAGAAAAAATCTCCCTTTATTTCTCTATATAATCCCCTGCTACACTAATGCACTTATCCTACCATCTCAATAGGTCTTGGATACCATCAAGGTAGACAGATTTTTCAGACTGATGGCTGTTCATTTGAAACACTGGCCTCCCAAGACATCCTTTATTGGCCCAAACATGTGGCAATTACTTAACAAGTGGGCTGTCGAATTTCAAGGATCAAGTGTTCCATTTGCAGAATGTTTACGGGAACAACTATAGTAGGCTCCGGGCCACCTCAGCGGAAATTGTCATCAAAATAATTCCAGAGCTATGGCACGTCAGGGTAAGAAGGGAAGCGCATGAAGTGATACAACCACCATGCATAGTGTCAACTGTACAAGTCTCTGGAGGCAGTGTTTTGATCTGGGGTTGCTTCAGTCGCTCAGGTCTAGGCTCAGCAACGTTATGTGGCAACAAAATGAAGTCAGTTGACGACCTGAATGTATTGAATGACCAGATTATCACAAATATGGAGCTTTTCTAACCAGATGACACATGAATATTCTAGAACTTAACTTGTGAATCATTGGCGTAAAATATAGGGTTTGTTCTGTAGCTGTTCTATGCTAGTTACATGACTTTTTATTTATTTTTTTTAACTTTTTTTTCCCAAGCTGAGAGGAAAAATAAGCGAAAGAAGTTATAACAGTATCGCTGCCGTACAAGAAGTGTCAGGATGCATCACACCAACCTGCAAGTGATTGTTTTCTTCCATACATTTATTAGACTCTTGTATAGTACTTTGTTGGCGTAAATTACTCACTGCACTGAAGCAGGAGGAGGCTTCAGACCTCATGGGTTTGTGAATGAGCCAGAGAAATAATGACTAATACAGCACACCTGATTAGTGTTTCCTGGCATCTCTCTGTCTTTCTCTCTGCCAGTGCCCTGTGTGTGTGTGACTAAAGCTAACAGTGCCAAGTAAGCTGGAAACACACTATTTATTTATTTATTTTATTTTTTTACACCTTTTCATTACTGTGTCAGTGGTGCATAGCATTGGAGTGTGGTGAAAAATATTAATAAAAGTCAAGTTCAAGGTCAACCTGATATGATCTAAGAACTCCTGAACTTGTTCAACTCAGTCTCATAACAAAAGACCATCATTATTAGCATGAGACTGGCACAGAAGTGTATATTTGTGTGTGTGTGTGTGTGTGTGAGGTTAGTAACTGAAGCTGAAAAAGGATGTTGGATGTACACATTTAAAAAAATACATTTAAATATTCTGCAAAACAAGTTCCTGTTTTCACTATGAACAGCTGCTCTTTCATAATTATAGTTACAGCTTTACACCTGACTCTTAAAAAAACACAGAACCCGGAGACCCCTTCGACTAATTTTTCATAAATGCCACTATATTAACAATTATACATGCTTCAAAATATTTTCATGTAGTAGCGACTATACAAGTCCTTGTTTGTATTGTTTCCATAGAAACACTAACATATTATGATGAGTGCCTTAATGGAAACCCACGATTTTTCCGCAACAACTGCTGTTAGAGAAAATGAAGTGCTCATGCTGATGAAACAACACACAACGCTAATCTGGTTCACTGAGGTGAAGAAAAGAATGTAACTGGCCCCCATTCAAGGACAGACCTTTTCAGAGTCAATACTTCACAAAAGTCATTTACACACTCCTTTATCTTTTGTTTTTCCCTGAACCTCAGCGCGTCCAAGTGTGTGTGGACTGCAGGAGCGATCTGATTAACACCACTGCCAATAACCCTGAAAGCTTCATGGCTAAATATAGGCAGCAAAGTGTTTTTTGGCACAGATGTGAAAGGAACAACCTCGGCGTGACGACCTTCCAGCGAAGGTGTGTTTCTGATCTCTCACTTTCTCTTTCTTTAAACATACTCGCTTTTGGATCTTGTTTTCGCTCGCTTTTAAAGAGGGTCAATCACTGAGAAAAGAGAGGAAAGCAAGCAGGAGGCGATATGAGGCTATCACCACTTCAGATTACAATCGTGCTCTCACACTTCTACAGACACACACACACGAAATTTTGCGCAATAGGGATGAAAAAATCAAAGTCATACTGTGAGAGAAAAATAACAGAAGGGGAGAAAACGGATAGAAAAGAGAAACAGAAGGGCAGAAAGGGAAAGGTAGAGTGCACACTCAGGGAGAAGACAGAATCAGACAAAGAGTGATACAAAATGAAAGAGAGAGAGAGAGAGAGAGAGAGAGGACAATACATAGACAGACAGACAGAAAGAGACAGACAGGGAGTGAGACAGAGGAGAAGAGTGTTTCCTGGGTGATCCTGGATATGCGAGTTTAATCAAAGACGGAATTCCATGGGTGGTCGGCCCAGATGTTGCTATGGTGATACCATTAGTGATGTGGACTGAACCACATGGAGGGAATGACTGACATAAACACACATGCACATGGACGTTAAAGTGAAAGCGGGACTTTTGAATCTATATAATCATCGGCTACTCTAATGCACAGGGCTTCACTAGTGCTTGGATACCATTAAGATAAAACATTTTACTTAGTACGCCAGAGTTATGATCAGACTGCTTGCATCACATCAGAAACGCTGGCCTCCCAGAAACTCCTGGCTTGGAGCGAGGTCAAGACTGTACAGGGGATGTGACAATAACTCGAAGCCGAGTTCCTGTAATGTGCAAGTGGTCCAGTGGGCAATATGAGGTCATGCATTATCTTGCAAAAACAGAATGCCTTTGGTGATCAATCCGGGCCATTTTTTTCATTAGGGAATTCTTTGGAGGCCAGTGTTACAGCAGTGACAATGACATGCAGTCAGTCCAATCATGGCTCCTCCTCACCCATGGCCACTTGCACCAAAGGCCAACTAGTCCAAACCCATATGAAAGCCAATGCAGCATACATTGCTAGAAGACAACAGAAAACCCAGTGCACCATCCTAAGCCAATTGAGCACCCATACTGGATTGATATGCGATTCGCTGGACAAACAAGTCCGATCTACGGAGGCCCCACCCCACAACACACAGCTCACAAAGGATCCAGACTCCACAACACACCCCAGAGGTCTTATGGAGTTAGACTCCAAGGGGTCAGGTGGCATAAACCTATTTGAACCTACACAATATGGCATAATGCCTATTTGGCACCACGTGGCTTAGTGGTTATAACTGTCGCCTTGCACCTCCAGCTCCCGGGTTCGATTCCTGCGAAGAGTCTGTGTGCATGGAGTTTGTATGTTCTTCCAGTGATTGGTGTGTTTCCTCCAGTTCTCCGGTTTCCTCCCACAGGTCAAACACATGCAGATTAAGCTAACTGGCGTTTCCAAATTGCCCGTGTGAATGTTGACCGAAGGTCCTACCACAGTCGTAAAAAAGGGGAATAAATACAATGGTTCCCATTGGCCTCCTAGTTGGACTACTGATGTTCATAGATGTATATTACACACACACGACCATAACATTTTTTCATTAATATTAATTGCCATGTTACACGTGCCTTTATGTCCAACCATGTTTGTTTTGTTATACTGTACGTGTGTGTGTATGTGAGCTCTGCATGCATGTATATGGGAGTCTGATATCCCACAGTAAAGCATGCTGGGACATGTGTGAGCCTCACTGGGGGATTAAATCCTAAATGTCAGCCTGCATTGGCCTGCTATTTACAAGAGCATCAGCAAAATGTTCATACACACGTACACATACACAACCACACACACACACACACACTTCAGGGTTTCCTGAAACAAGTTAGTAGTTCGCGATCGATAAGGATGATAGCACTAAGTAACATAAGGATAAAGGAGTTACTATAGTTACTCCCTGGCCACTTTATTAGGAAAACATGTACATATCATGACATGGAATTGGGCAGGCTGCATCATGCAATACAAAAAAAAAATGTAATCTTACTTTGGCATTGTTATTGGTATTTAGGTCTTTCATACACTGCAGGAATTTTCACACATAACAGTGTGAAAGATCCAGTTCTATGTGTAAAATGTCTTGTTCATGAAGAAGAATGTACAGACTGATTTGAGTTGACAGGAACGGTACAGTGACTCAAAATAACTGTTATTAACAAACATGGTGAGCAGTTAAACCTTTAAACTTTAAAGCAAAATTAAATACAAGATTAGAAGTTCACCTACCCAGTTTTATAAAAGAGCCTGTAAAAGTGCAGCCTCTCATCCCTGGATCAAACCAGGGACCATGAGTTCAAAACGTTTTTTGCACTGCTCCATAACTGTGCCCTTAGATAAAGGTTTTCTTGGAAACAAAAAGATAAAATAACCGAACTAAACATGGCAGGGGTATTTAACCTGAGGGAAATAGATTGACAAGGGTGCAGCATAAAACAGTAATGCGTTATTTTGAAATTCTTTTGCACTAGGTTTTTTTTCCCCCTCAGCCAGCATGCAGCACTTTAAAAGTGGCCACTTACAAAAATGACTTTTTTGGTCACAACAGAGCTTTCAAAAGCTGGAAAAATGTCCAGGTTTTCTACAAAAGCACCAAAAGAGTTTGAACATTATCTCTTGACAAATTAGGCTGCAACTTGGAGAGTTAATTAAGAAAAAGATGCATGGACAAGGTGCAGGTGCATGAATGTTCACAGTCTGGTTAGTGAGCAAACAAGAGAAACTAGAGTTTAATTGCTATAGTCACAGGGCCCTTCTGCAATAATAATAATAATAATAATAATAATAATAAATAAAATCTAAGTTGCAAGCAAGGATGGAGTAAACAGGTGCCTTATTTTGTTTAGCTGATGGAACCAGACTAATCCCTTTGTACTGTACATATGCATGTTACATATGCTGTTTGGGTGTTAAAACCTTTCCTTCCTGCTTCTCCGGTTGTGAATAACAACACTTAAATCTATTTATTTAGGTGTAAAAATCATACCTTCATATGCCAACTCTGTTCTGTTCCCAGCGTGCACTGTGTCACATACTCATTAGTTTTTTCCCCAAAGCAGTATATGGCACATTAACCCACTACTGAGCTGGTCTGCCTGGATCAGCCTGACATTAAGCACCATGAGCCAGGATCAAATGAGGCCCACATGGGGAACATACCGAATTGACATTTAACTTAGTGCAATTCTCTCCTCCTGAGAAGATGTAATGTGCAGGTTGTTTGTAATTAATTGTTTATGGTGAGACACTACAGGTCAATAGTGCATTTATTTTAAACAAACGAAAAAGATATCACAATCAGTTTTTAAGGTAGATTTTCTCATACAGTATATACCAAAAATGTACCATGCATTTATTAAATAAGTGTATACCATTATTCAGTATGAGACCTTACATAAATCTTGCAATACACAATATTTTGTGAAATTCACAAAATGCAAGGAACAAGGTTGTAAGAATTTCATACATGCTGTTTATTTGAAAGAAGAAAAAATATATATATATTTTTTATATTATATATTTCTGGTTGTGATGGGAGTGTGTTGTGATCTGGAGTTACTTCAGTTGGTCAGGTCTAGGCTCAGCAACATTATGTGACAATAAAATGAAGTCAGCTGAGGAATATATGACCAGGGTATCACATATATATGGAGTTCTTTTTTCCCCTGATGGCATGGGCATACTCCAGGACTCAGATTGGGAAAGAGTGGCGCCAAAATCAAAAACTAAAAGTGGGCAGAAATGTTTTTTGGGCAGGCAGTGCATTGCCTGCTAAATGAGGGCATTTTCACATTAAGACCCAGGGATTGTTTTTGACTGTTCAGTCAATCACACTTGACCTCAAAGTCTTGTTTATTTTGATCAGTGAGAACAATTGCGTCGAGAACGTTCCGTAATCAGGAACTGTGCTCAAGTCCGATGCAGATCAATCCTTGCTATCCGTTCACCCAAATGAAGATGGGTTCCCTGTTGAGTCTGGTTTCTCTCAAGGTTTCTTCCTATTACCATCTCAAAGGCGTTTTTCCTTGCCACTGTCGCCGCCGTCCTCGGCTTGCTCATCAGGGACAGACTTCCCAATTTGATTCATACACATTCACATTTCAATAAACTTAAATAATTGTTTTGATTGTGTAAAGCTGCTTTGCGACAATGTCAATTGTTAAAAGCGCTATACAAATAAAACTGAATTGAATTGAAAGTCTGAGAACAAAAAGCTTACTCAGGCATTGATCAAATCAGATATGGACGCCAATCGTACCTGAGAACGGAAGTAGATCACTGTTTAGATGTGACCTCATCAGTGCCATCCACCTTCTCCATCCCTGTATGCACGTAACATTTGCCAATCTCATCCTTTAAACTACCCAGCTGTAGCTAATACAGTAGGAAGGCATGCGAGGCCATTGCTCTTGACATTCTCTCCGCCGAAATATCAATAATATCAGGCATAGCACAGAAGTTAAGAATACTGTAGAATAGAATAGTCTTTATTGTCATTGCAACAAGTACAACAAAATTTAAAGTGCAACCCTTGAAACATAATCACGTGCATACACACACACACACACTCCCACAAAGCGTTCATTCCGTTATTGCACGATCTACGATCTTTTTTTTTTTTTTGCATTAATTGCAGAAAAATGCATAAATAATTTAATCTTATTGCACATTGTTTGAACCTTTTTTTTATAGCAGCATTCAGTACTCTTATTGCACTAGGATAAAAACTGTTTTTATATCTACTGGTTCTAGTTTTTAATGTTCTATACCGTCTGCCAGATGGCAGTAGATCAAACAGTTGATGTCACGGGTGTGAATTGTCCTTTACAATATGCACATATGAGAGCTGTTGGGGCGCAGATTATTTTCTCCACACCAGGCTGTTAGCCATTCCACCTCATACCTGTAGGCAGACTCATCCCCCCCCGAAGATGAGGACAAACAATTGTTGTGTCATTTGCAAATTTGACAAGGGTGTTACTATGCTGGACAGGTGTACAGTCGTAAGTGTACAGGGTGTAGGGCAGGGGGCTCAAAACACAACCCTGTGGTGACCCGGTGCTGAGGCTGATGGTCGGCGATGTATATGAGCCCACTCGCACCCTCTGACTGCGACCACACAGAAAGCTCCTAATCCATAGGCAGATAGAATATGGAAGCCATGGAATATGGGATCAGTTTGTGGAGGAGGATGGTATTAAACGCAGAGCTGTAATCCACAAAAAGTAGCCACACGTAGCTTCCTGGCTGCTCCAAATGGCATAGCGCAGCCTGGAGAGCTGTTAATATGGCGTCCTCTGTGGATCTGTTTGCCCTGTATGCAAACTGGTGTGTGTCAAAATTTGGTGGGAGGAATAAAATGATGTGACTTCGTACCAGCTTTTCGAAGCACTTCATCACCACAGGGGTGAGCAACTGGCCGGTAATCACTGAAACTGTTCATTTGTAATTTTTTAGGCAGGGTGGACTATAATCGAGGATTTTAGGCAGGGTGGAACAGTGGACTGGGACAAAGACTGATTGAAAATCCTGGTGAGGACTCCAGCCAGCTGGTCAGCACAGTCCTTCAGCACACTTCCAGAGATGCCATCCGGTCCTTCAGCCTTCCTGGTGTTTATGGACCGCAGGGTACGCCTCACCTCACACTCTTCTACTGTCCATGCTTCGTGAGCGCCCGGTTTAAGTATGGGTGCACCTGGTTGATCTACCTCAAAATGGGCAAAGAAGTAGTTCAGTTCCTCTGCCAGCGAGGCATCACCATCAGCAAGACCAATGTTGGTCTTGTACTGTAGATGGTAAGATGCTGAACTCCCTACCACACCTGCCTGCTGTTGTGACTGTCTAGGTGGTCCTCGATTTTCCTCCTATACCTCAACTTAGCCTCTCTGATGCCTCTCTTTAGGTTGGCTCGGGCTGTGCTGTAGATAGCCGTGTCGCCAGACTTGAAGGCGGTGTTCCTCTCCTTCAGGAGCTGCCGGACCTCCTTGT
>JAQMYJ010000005.1:6225131-6237758 GCA_030014305.1 Clarias laeviceps
TGTCTTAAAATAACAACTAACTGTTGTTTTTCTTGTTGTTACGTAATTACCTAATTCCATATGTGTTATTTTATAGTGTTAAAATCCCCAGAATGTACAACATAAATCACTAAACAAAAACAAATAAATTTGCAAGTGACCCCAAACTTTTTTGGGGTCACTTGCAAATTTATACTTTTTTATGGTAGTGTATATATAAGTAAGAGTACACCTATACACTTATTAGCCATAACATTAACAACACTTTAACAATGGTTATCAAGGCACCCAAAAATCACCCATGCCCACGGGGACCAAAGGCCAACCTGTTAAGTCCAAACCAAAAAAATGACACTGCTAGTCACGTTAGAAAGATACCTGAACACCAAGTGCACCACAGCCTGTGGAGCATGAGGACCAGCAGGGAACGAGAACAAGGACAACCCAGCCAGAAAACTCCCCAGATCCCAAGCCGACCAAGAACCAATGGGATGCGCCGGACAAACACGTGCAATCCACAAAGGACCCATCCCGCAATCAACAGCACTCAAAGCACGTGCCACCTGGTGCCGGATACCACAGCACACCTGCAGAGGTCTTATGGGGTCATTCTTTAAGGGAGCTTCAGTGGCACAAGGGAAACCTAAACAATACAGGGCATAATGTTTTGCGTTGTAATCATCATCTTTGTCTTTCGGCTGTTTCCTTTCAGGGGTCACCACAGCGAATCCTCTGCCTCCATCCCACCCTGTCCTCCGCATCCTCTTCTCTCACACCTACTAACTTCATGTCCTCTCTCACTACATCCATAAATCTCCCCCTTGGTCTTCCTCTAGACCTCCTGCCTGTCAGGATGCTTCTAAAGACATATTCACAGATATATAATCTCTTCTCTGAACATCTAACATGGGTTGTCCCTCTGATGGACTCATTCTTTATCCTATCCATCCTTGTCACTCCCAAAGAGGACCTCAACATCTTCACTACCTCCAGCTCTGCCCCCTGTCTTTTCTTCAGTGCCACTGTCTCTAAGCCGTAGAGCATCGCTGGTCTCACCACTTTGCAATGTAATATTATGGCTGATTGGTATACAGTAAATAAGTAAGTGTACAAGAGTATAAATGAGTTCACTAATGATAAAAGCTGGGCATACAGTATTAATCTTAAGCTACACAGAGACACCTGGATCCATTCAGTCATCATCAGCAAAACAGAGGACAGTGTTATAAAGGACAGTGTTATAAATTACATTAGTAATATGTAGCTGTTTTGAATCAGGGTCATCAGGGTCATACTGTATGTAGTAAATAAAAGATGGAGCTGCATTAACTGGAAATTTCCTGTACATTAGCACATGGTAAAAGCACTGACAAAAAAAACCTCTGAAGGCCACCCATTATCTTTACAAATACAAAACAATCTAGTAGTGCTAGATATATTCTAACAGGGCTTTACCGACGGAAAATCCCTCTTCATGTACAGTATTTCAGGGGCATCAGGGGCAGAACTCAGGCACATCAGTTAATCTTTCCCAAAAACTGTGTTGTCATCTGAATAGCAGTGCAGAACATGAGTCATTTAGGAACCATGTGGTGACTGCATGCTCCACTGTATCTGCTGCCACTGTTTATTGTTTCAGCAAAACTTAACCAGCTGACACGCACAAAAATAAAAAGATGAAAATATATAGACTGAGAATTTAAAGATTGACCATAATGCGACATCTGATAAAAGCTTTGTCTGTTTTTATAATAAAAGTTATATTATTTAACATTTATTATTAAAAATAGGGTTTCCCTTGACGGAGTTTTGCTCTTTTATAAAAGCTCACATATTTTCCAATAAGTTAAATGCTTTTCTTGTGAATTTCTGGAAATGTATTAGAAATTGTGGGGCAAATCTAGGGTTTAGATGGTATAGAAATACAGCCATAAATATTGCCATAACCATACCTCTTGCTGTCTGGATATTCTAATTAATCCTGAGCTCTGCCTCATTTTATCAGCCCGGTAAACCCTGCTTAGCAACTGTTGCTATCTGCCATTATCTTGGTCAGGTTCTCAACAAGTACATTTTACATTGACCTTATGCACCTTACCGATATGGACTCGATACAAAACAACACCAGATACTCAGAATAAACAGATAAACACACACACAGCATAAGCCGAGACACTTCCTTCGGCTATTCGGCTTTATAAGGCTATAAAGTTATTTTATCCGACGTACAAAAATTATAATATCAATCATGGCTACATTAGCTGGCGTACTAAAGGTTATCTTTCTAGTCTGCTGCCGTCCTGAAAGCTTCCCTGACATTTAAAACTGATATCCATTATGCTTTGGGATGGTTGTTTATACCAGTTAATGATTCCAGCGTATGGTTTCTTTGAGGCTTGATCTGTATAGCAACAGTAACCAAGCGAAGGTGGATATAAAATAACTCCACAAAAATGTATTTATTATAAAGGGGCGTTTTTCAATTTCGCTACAGTGCTCAGAGAGCTGATATCTCCGAGAAACACACTCAAGGTTATCTCCAGCTGTTGTCCTGAAAGAGTGGGACGCGGGAGAGCTTTCTGACTGGGCGAGCGCGATCACCTTTTACTCGAGACTCGAGTTGGAATGGAAATATTACTCACACATACACACACACATCCACACACAATGCAATAGTCTTTCCTCTGCTAAGGAAACTCTTAGCTGTCTCTCCCTGAGGTCACATGGTGTAGCTATATATTTTTCCTTTCAAAATCAAATCTCGACATTCAAAAATCTCACTCTATTCTCACCCTCTGAAAATGAGTTTTTAAATATGTATTTACTCTAAACACAAAACCTCTGAGAGCATGCACATCCAATTCCAGAGGCACCTGTGATCATTCATCTAGAAATCAAATATATAATAATCATGATGAGTATGAGCACTAGCTTAGGCAAAAAACACTCTGTTGTAAATGCTGTTACAATCACAGACTGAACAGAGCTACGGTTAGCTCCATGAAGCTGATTATTTTCCTATAACTGCACATTCTGAAGTGTTTGATTCCTCATACCAGTTTTCTAATAATTATATTTCCTGTTTATTACAGGAGTGGTTATCATTTTTAAACATTCAAATAGATCTCCAGTCTGAGAGTGAGGGGAAAAGAAATCCCTGCTTTTTGTCCAGGGCTTAAACAAGCCAAATCAAACTTCTCCTATTGTGACCTCATATAAGCTGTTTACTTTCACATAGACACTGAAATGGTGGGTTTGGAAAGGGAGTGAAACAGGGGCAGCATTTGAGGCATAATGTCAGTTGGACTTCAGCTGCAGCATCAAAACACACACACACACACACACGTTGTGGGAGATCTGTGTTAACTTGTTCAAAATAAAGTATAATATGGGACCTTTAAACAATGTTATATTTCATTTCAAAGTACACATTAGTTTTTGTTCATTCATGTTATGACATCTTTAAACATCATTCCTCACCAGCCATGTTTTTCTCTCTATAAAACTTAATAAAACAAACAAAACAAATGAACAAAAAAAAAACAGCTTGTCTTATTACTGCAATTTCACTAAACATAAGGTTTACTTTGTTGTTTATATAAATTCTGGTCTATGGTATTACTGCAGAAATTATAATGTATTACAATATAAATAGAAAATAGAAAAGCACATTAATATAATCCGGTAGTGTGTAGCTGGAACTAATATCAAAGTTGCTGTTATAAAAAATGAACTAAATCACAAATAATTTGAATGTAAGCTCTGTGGTATAATGTGACAGGTTGTGAATATGGGAAAGATGAAAACTTCAGACATTCTGAATTAGTTTGAGCATCTGACTTCCAATCTGTTTTAAAAACGTATTGTGGGGATTTACCTTTGGTAATCCCGCTATTATTCTCAAATGAGATCACAGGCCCTGACACTATAGCTACTGATTTATTAACTTTCTTTCGGGCTGCTCCCATCAAAGGGAGTCGCCACAGCGGACCATCCGATCCGCACACAACTTGGCACAGGTTTAACATTGGATGCCCTTTCTGACGTGAACCCTCCCATTTTTGGGACCGGCACTGCATGTAGTATTATGGGGTGTGGCAAACCCCCACCAACAGTGGGGCTCAAACCTGGATCCTGAAAACCCCAAACCAACAATCTATAGCTACTGATATGAAGAGGAATACTTTCTCATTAGAACATTATAGATGTCAGATGTAGATAGTCAAGATGGACATTAGATACTGTACCACGTCCTCACTTTCTCGTACTGAAATCTCGAGCTCCCGATAGCTAGCGAAAACGACTTTTTATGCCCTGAAATGGTCCTTTTTTATTGAACCACTTTACATTTTTAATATTTGCTCACAAAACTCACTCTCACTGTTAAAACATTAAATATGATAAAAGATCAGGGCCTGTATTCACAAAGTTTCTTAAGCCTAAAAGTTGCTCCTAGTGACGGAATTCTAAGAAACTTCTTAGAATTATGACATTTTCTTAGAATTTCCCGTTAAATTTAGGGTTCAATCTTAGTAAAGATAAAAATGATTCACGAAACATTTTAGCCCTAAAAACAGCTCCTAAGGAAAAAAATTGTTAAGAGTAGAGAGGAAGACTTTTAAAAGGCTTAAGAGTCCATATAGCAGAGGACAAAATAATAGAAAGAAAAAATATTCTCCAAACAATGAACATAAAGCTAAAAGTAAACACTTATCTTCTGTCTAATTTGATTTTCTTGTTCTTTTACTTCCTTAAATCTCTGTTGTTGGCTACCTACCATCCAAAAGTGGAACTTAAATAAACTGTCCTGCATTTAAATCATGTAAATTGGTAAAAGTTCAGACATTTTTCTCCCATCAATCTGAAATGGATTACAAGTAATAAAATCAGTATGGTACATAAATGTAAGAACTTTAATATAGTAACTACTGTGTGGAAATTGGTTGCTTCAAAAGTAGAGATATTTGGCTGTTTAATTACCTTAAAGGTATTTAGCCTATAACAGACACTTTGCATAAAGTAGTCTGAATTCATGATTATACAATTTCTTCATATACAATCATTATGATTTCACTGTCTGTTCTATTATCATATATTCTATTTTCACAAAGAGCGCATTTCAAGACCTTTACAGAGGTCAGAGGTTATTTTTTTTTAGCAACCAATCACAGTCCTTGTATTGCTGCACCCTCGCTAGCAATGGGGTCAACCAACACCCCCTCACTAAGATAAAGGTTTTTGTACTTACTCTGAGAAGTTTCCTAAATTCTAAAAAGCTTTGATTAAGGGTTAAAATTTTTCATTTTCAAAAATACAGTTTTTTTTTCCAATTTCAATCCTTGCTATTCATTATAAGAGCTGAAATTTATTTAATTTATTTAGTAACTACTTCACTATTTTATCATTGTAGTAACCAGCGATTTGTGAAGACCCTGTACAGAATATCCAGCGTTTTTATAAAAACATCCCCCCCTCGAGATGACTCAGCTCTGCTCGAAGCATGATAAGGCAAGCAGAAGTGATGGATGAGGCTCCAGTTAAACAGACATTAAAAACAGAATTCCCTTATTCACTCTCCGACTGCCAGGACGACAGCAATGGAATAACAACTGCGCTTTCAATAGAAAATGTATAAAATCTCGCCTCACTTTCTGGCGTCAGACTCAGAACTAATCCTGTAGCAGCTGCAGCACTGTGTCGGCTTTTCCTCGCTGACATTTCAGCTTGAATGCAAATATGAATACACAAAAACTGATTTCGTTTTCTTAAGACATATAAGCCATTCTCTACACAGTTTCATTTTCATACTACTCTACATATATTTTATATGCGTCATGTGCTGTATGTATGTAAATCACTGATTTAATTCCCGTATGCCTGTCTGAGTTATTATACCACTGTGATCTTCAGTTTTCTGTCAGAAAGTATTGATTTAATTCAATGTTTCTCTTCATTTCTATGGATAGATACATAAATATATAGAGATTATTCATCATCATTGAACAGGGTCCAATGAAACTGAGTATTATTCCTATAATTGTTTTACGCCTTACTTTACTATCTAGATTACAAAAGCTAAGAAGCCAAACAAGAAAGATTGAACTAAACAGAAATTGGTGTATAAATCTTCAGATGCTTACATCTATACTGAATTACCATATACTAGACTTGAAATACAACGATTTAACAGATGAGTTTTATTTTAACTAGGGCTGTCAATATTAATGTGTTAATGCATGTGACTAATCTAGAAACACGTTATTATTTTTAATGCAAAATAATCATATGATCAATCTATCATAAGTGTATGATAATGGCATGTTTAGCGCGGATGATAAGACGACTGAGGAAACATCAGGTGACTTGAACAGCCATTTTTATTATAAAAAGCTTTGGATAAAACCAAAGTTGTGTGCTCGAGGTACCTACAAGAGGAACTATTTTTACAATAACAGATTTACCGTAGGATGCTGAAAAATGCTGTGAAAGAGCGGCATTTGGCAGGAGCTACTTTTGTTGCACTTAGTGGAGTCGACTGGACATCAGTAAGTAACCATAAGTACCTCGGTGTAACAGCACACCTAATCACTCTGGGCGTGTTAAAAAACAGAAGAATGACCTTTTGCATAAGCATATGCTAGCCACTTGCGCTAGCCAAGTAAAAAAGGAGATAATGGACACGGTTGCCACTATAGAAGCAGACAGCACTGTATATGTAACACAATATGATTGCTGAGGGAAGGAGTTTACTGAATTATTTGAGAGACTTTAATTTAACATTTGTTAAATGTTAATGTTTGAGATATTATAAAACATGCATAATGTTTCCTCTAACCAGTTGGTCATGCATTTCTTTATTCCAACATCGCATGTTTACTATAATCTGAGTATTTTAAAATTGACCTCGATCAGTCTATGACTGTGATTAACTATAACCAGTTTTTTTTATTCATTTACTAGAAATAATTTTAACAGCGGTCATCAGAATGTGGTGTAAATCAGTACAGATCCTGATTAGTATAGATGCATGATTTATTTTATAGTGTAGGTGTGTAAGTGTGTGTCCATTCCACATTAGCTAATCCTGCCAAATCCACCAAGTGTGTATGTGGAGGGGTCAGTAAATCCGGACCTGTTGGGTAACACTTACGGTTCTCGGGAAAACGAGTGATCAGATAAACTCTTAATCGGAGAGTTTCATCAGATAAACTCTTAATCGGAGAGTTTCATCAGATAAACTCTTTCTTAACTGAACATTTTCTTTAGCTGGTATGAAAGTACAAATAACAACAAGCTCACATGATCAGGGAATACTTTTGCCTCTAGCAAAAGGTGTGTATAGGAAATAAATCTACATCTTCTGACCAATCAGAATGCAGAATTGAGGAGCACTGTGGGATACAGATTGGTAGCTATAACAGGACTTGTTTTAAATGGTAGCACTATAAGAGGAATAAAACACCTTAGGATATGCTTGAGTTGCAAAAGACCGCTGCTTTATCATATTTATATTATCAGTGCGTATTAGCACATGATCATATTCTGACATCACCACTCATGTGTTCGTTATTTGAAACGTGTGCTCCACACGTTCAGTTTGAAGCTGCTGAAAACTCACAGGTGTGTGAGGCTTTTATTCTGCTGTGAAACACTGAGCAGTAAAAGACAACGATTAAACCTGAACCAATCAAATGCCGTCTGTCTGTGTGCGCGTGTGCGTGTGTGTGTGTGGCAGGTGATGGATGGAACATCTGCTTTATCTGCCTCACTTTTTCTTCCATATGGCACTTCAAAGCAGCACAGTGTTCGCCCCTAATGAGATATTAATTGAGTGTGTAAGGCCGGATCCCTGATGTTGGGTTTCGTTCGGTTTTTTTTATTCTTTGCCTCGGAGAACCACACACAGGTCACAGACGCTTCAAACCCACGGCATGAATATTCCAACAGTAAACTGAGATGTATTTGTGAGTATTATCCCGATATGGGAATTGTGGTGTTAATATCAAGAGCAAAATGTATGTTTGTGTGTCTGTGTGTGTGTGTGTCATTTAAGACTTTTTTTTTTTAACTCCATGAGCCCATGAACACATGTTGAGTTTTAAACATATTTTTAAAATCCTACAAAAAAAAAAAGAAAAAAAAAAAAAGACACCTAACAACCATATTGCAGTAGGGCAGGAGTGTGCGCTGTTCCCAAAGCCACACGCGCACTTTCTTAGTTTAGAAAAACAAGTCAAACTGAATGTCACTGTGTGACGAGCTGCCACAGCTACAAACGCTGCACTGACTGGAGGGAGAAATTTTATGACACTTTCAAGTGTTTATCAGGAGGAATAAAAAGTGGCCGATTAAACATTTATCCTCCAGCCGTACCAAAACACACAAACACACCCCACACACACACACACACACCCACATCTCCCTTGACAGCAGGGACTCTGCTCTCCTCCAAGGGAACGCTTTCTTCATAATTTGGAAACTCTTTTGATTTTTCAGCTACGCAATATCCATCATAAAACTCTACCAGAACGCAAAACACCACAGAAAGAAAGTTTGCATTTATTTATAAGATGCAAATTATCCTGAGTTGTCATATTAAATTGCCATAAAATACATTCTCTGAATCTTGATTTCATGCAAAATTTCTGTGAATTCAAACAAGAAAGTCGCTAGCTCCGCCCCTTTTACTCAATACACCAACCAATTAATATTCAAAACAGGGGTTGTCATGCCAGCAGAATTTTAACTTTGATACCAACACCATGGCGGCACATTATCCTAGTGGTTAGCGCTGTTACCTTCCACCACTAGGGTCCGGGTCCGATTTCTGCTTCAGGTCTGTGTGTGTGTGGAGTGTGCATGGTTTCCTCCCACAGTGTACAAACATGCAGATTAGGCTAATTGGCGTTCCTAAATTGAGTGTGCGAGTGCATGTGCGTGTGACTGCCCTGCGATGGACTGGCACCGTGTTCAGGGTGTAGCCTGCTTCATTCCCAAAGGATGCATGCTTCCCGCGACCCTGTGCAGGATAAGTTGTATAAATATTAATACCAACTTTAGTTATCACTAAATTTCACATTAATTGTAATGTGAAATTACAGTAAAAAATGTTGTTTTTTCAATGCTCAAAAGATTTTTTCTGGAAATATGTTCAGTATGTTAGTATTTGATATATTTGTGCACGCTCGCAGAAATGCACCATTTTGTACCGATGTTCAGTGTTAGTAAAAATAGCCTAAACTATCCAGGCTATTTTTATCATCTTACTGATTTATTAGCGAAGCTTTTGGCTTATGAGCTCGGGGGAAAAGTTTGGCAACCTGGCCATATGTTTAGACTACTCTGTTTGGATTTCTCTGGTCATCCTTGAGGTAGGCAAAATATCTCCACACCTCACTCCTTAAGAACGTAGGGGAGTGAAAGGAAACCATGTGGTTTGGCATAAGGAGAGATTTCACCAAGTTATTTTGTGGATGTGTGGTTTTCGTCCACATACAGTTGATTAGGAGCCAGAGCTGTAGTGTTAAGAAACGAGGTGGGTAATATATGAATTATGTGATGTAGGCTAAGGCAGATCACGACCTTCAGGTCGAATAGCTGAACTATTTCTTGGGGAAAAAAAGATGAATTAAAAAATGAAAGCATAAAAGGAATAAATGTAGCTGAAGTCCATGAAGTTTATTAATCACCATTTAAAGTACAAAACAATAAAGAAGAGGTTAAACATTAGTCAGAACTGGCTAAACGCTCATCAGAGGTGGATAAACATTAATTGAATGTAAACACTAGTCAGAGGTGGGAAAAGCAAGTCAGTGGTGGGAAATCATTGGTCAGAACTGGGTTGGCCAACAGTCAGAGGTGGGGTTAGTCATTAGATAGAGGTAGGTAAACGCTAGTCAAAGATGAGTAAATGCTAGTCAGAGGTGAGTGAACGTTAGTCAGTGGTGGGTAAATGCTATGAGATAGGAAAACTGCTAGTCAGAGGTAAGTAAACACTAGTCAGAGGTGGGTAAATGAAAGTGAGAGGTAAGTAAACAGTAGTCAGCAGTGGTGAAACACTGGTCAGAGCCGGGTAAACGCTAGTTAGAGGTGGGTAAACGTTAGTTGAAGGTGGGTAAACGCTAGACAGTGCAAATTAAATGCTAGTCAGAGGTGGGAAAAAGCAAGTCAGAAGTGGGTAATTACTGGTCAGTGGTGGGTAAACGCTAGTCAGAAATGGGAAAACTGCTAGTTAGAGGTGGGTAAAGTCAGTGAGTCACTCGTCAGAAGTTGGTAAACAGTAGTTAGAAGTGGCTAAGCACTGGTCAGAGGTGGATAAACGTTAGTTGAAGGTGGGAAAACTGCTAGTCAGAAGTGGTTAAACGCTAGTTAGAAGTGGTTGAACACCAGTCAGAAGTAGGTAAACGCTAGTCAGAAGTGGTGAAACACTGGTCAGTTGAAGGTGGGAAGGTGGGTAAACGCTAGTCAGTGGCGAGTAAACGCTAGCCAGAGGTGAAAAAAAGCAAGTCAATGGTGGGTAATCACTGGTCAATGATGGGTAAACGCTAGTCAGAGGTGAGTAAATGATGGTCAGAGGGGGGTTAATGCTACAATCAGACGTAGATGTAGTCTGGGGTGATTTTCACCTCTGGTTTTCATATTCTTTTTTTCTGAATTCATTTAGTCATTCAATTTCATTAGCAGCACGGAAGCATTGGATCACTACTTCACCTGATCGTAGATTTAAAACATTGAGCTGATTTAAACCAGCAATCCAGTCAGTACGAATCTTTTTCCAACACCTTATGAGCTAAAGAGGAGCATATTAAACATTCATTTAAATGCTCTATATGTCACATTATACAACATTAACAAATATTTACATTACTCTGTTTCATATCATAACTATAGTATGGTTTATGACATCAGCAGTTCAGTAAACAACACTTTCAAGGAATATAATTTCTTTACTTTAAAGGGCCCATATTTTATTATCTCTTTAGCAAGTTATTCCTTTTTCTTTTTATATGACGATACAATATTTTGGGTCAACACTTAGAAAAGAAACAAAGAAAATTGTAATAACTGATTTCTTAAGCACTTAAAGGTACAGTACCATATTAAACTACTTGTATAACATTACAATCTGATTTGCTTGTTTAAGCTTCTATGGATATAGAAAATGGAAAGAGACAGAAGAAAGTCACAGATCAGGGAAGGAAGCATTTAACGTTTTTTTGAGGAAGACTGGACTGGAAAGTCAGCTTTAAAGGACCAGAAAGATGAGGAAAAGTGAGGTCTATAGGTGGCGGTGATGCAACTTACAGGATGTCAACCAAAGTTGCAGAGTGTTGCTGAGAGGAAACATGTAGAGAAGAAAGAGAGGGTGGAAGTGCCGGATAAAGCAGATGAAGAGTTCGAGACACAGAACAAGACAAGCTCAGGGTCAGGGGTAGCTCAGTGGTTAAGGCATTGGACTACGGTTCAGAAGATCCCATGTTCAAACCCCACAACCACCAAGTTGCCACCGTTGGGCCCTTAAACCCTCAACTGCTCAAATGTGTAATGAGATAAAAAAAAATGTAAGTTGCTCTGGATAAGAGCGTCTGCCAAATGCCTAAATGTAAGATCAGGAAGCATTTAACATTTTTTAAGGAAGGCTGGACTGAAAAATCAGCTTTAAAAGGCCGGGAAGATGGGAGAGAATTTACTGGATGCCAATCACCGTTAAACGAAGAAGAAGAAGAAGAATGGAAAAGGGACTTATCTTAAGAAAAATCTTTTTCTTTTCGTATTTACATAAACATTTTAATGTACAGCTTTAATATAGTTTGAGAACTATAAAAAGAGCTTCAGAGCTACAGAAGTTTACGTTCATTTATATCAATGTGATTAAAAGGTACATCATATATTTTACTAAAATATATATTTAAAAAAAAAACATAACCGACTGTAAACCATATGCATGATTTCCTAAAAATACCGTATAAGTATTTTACTCCATATATACAATTTGCCAAAATTAAGATTTCTTTTTTAATTTGTTCAACATTTTAAAAAAGAGTTTATAGTTTAGGACCATCCTTACAGCAAACAGCCTTACCAGCATCTCCGTTACTTTCTGTTTTAAAGTTAATAAGGTGAAAAAAAAAATAACACTACTCATTAGGCATGGGAATCTCCAGGGACCAGTTGATACAATATTATCATGATAACTAGGTGCTGAATTTGTATTGCGATTCTTTTAGTAGTACAATTTTATAAATATCCCGATTCCCTTTTTTATATATGTATATATACTTCTAAAAGCAAATAATTCACTCCTACCACACAGGACACTGTGCTGCCTGCTAAGGCATGAATAGCCTAGAGTGCACCACCTGCAGGATAATAGAAGAATCGCAACGCTTTACTACCTCAAAAGCGAGCACATAAATTTTTTATTAATTTACAAAAAAATTATTTTGGAGTCAGTGTGCTGGTACATAAACTGCTACACAAAAGAATAGCGATACATCACAGAATTGATTTTATTTTTCCCCATTCCTAATACTCGTGTTTTTGACAAACTGCAAATGGTAATCTGTCCTGAAAGCGAATGGTTATGACTATAACCTCTGTTCCCTGAAGGAGAGGAACGAGGTACAACACATATTGTATGGGATATCA
>JAQMYJ010000005.1:6269792-6289431 GCA_030014305.1 Clarias laeviceps
TTTGACAGAAATCCAGAGTTAATCTCATTGGATATCTTTGTAGCAAAAGAAAAAAAGAAAAAAAATGTTAAATTGTTTTTATATTACAGAAATATGAAGTTAATATCCATAATGGTTAATCTACAACAGAGCGTGGTGAGAAAACACTTCCTAAGAAGGCACATGGAAGAAACCTGAGAGGAACCCGATTCAAAAAGAAAATATATGGGACAGTAGAACACTGATCATTAGCATTAGCATAACGGATCATGAGTAAGCAGGTTTTTCATGTATAATACAGTTCTCAAACTATTTTGCATTTAAAGACACTGAAAAATTTTTTGGAGGTTATATAAAAATCCAATATTTTTGGATTGATTCATATTCCACCTCGAAGTCAGTGCAGTGAAGATATGAGGTGTTTCAAGCCTCAGTGACCACGTCAGCCTCGAAATGGAATTCGAGAGCAGCGCTCTAACCAATCGTTCAGAACGTAATGTGTTCGGCTCTGCGGGAGCGGATCTGCTCGCCGCAGCGAACCGTTCTCGGTGCAAAACGAGTTGCATTTCTAACGCGGGATTGCAATTTGTTAGAAATAAACGAAGCTCTTTGTGAGAGGTCTTACAAATTAGCACCCGTGTCGGAGAGCGGACGCCGTGCTTATACGAGTAACTGATTAGTGCTTAAAAGCCTGTGGAGGTTTCTTTTTTTTATATATATCGTGTGCGAGGGAGTTGAGAGTACACACAAATGTGCTCCATCAATCACTTTCCCTCGTTCCCTCTCCCTCTCTCTCACTCTGAGCTTAACCAGCTCTGTTCGACTTCTCCATATTTGGCTCTTAATGAGGGGGAAAAATCTGTCCGGCAGATTCGGGTGAGCCTGCCTGGTTTGAAGGGAGCTGGAAGAAGGAAATCAGCTCCATGCTCAATTAGACTCCTAAAGGCTTCAGTCCGTTTCTTCTCTATACACACACATGCGTGGGCTGCTAATTGGCTAAAACTTCGATTTGAATGAAATCACTGAAACAATAAATAAAACTTTAATGATTTATTAAATCATGATTCATTAAAATCACGCATGTAATTAGTTTCCGGTCTACAAAACAGGCAGACTTTTTCTTTTCTTTAAATCCGTGGCTTAATGTAAGTAAAGAATAACACACTCCAGGCCGAGCCGTTATATAAAAAATACGGGAAGTGCATTAATTTATGAAAACCGCACGGAGTGTGTTATTTCACTAGTAGTGCAGCCAACGCCGGTAACAATTCATTTACAAAACATGTCACACGTTTAAACGGTTTATTGATAGATTCACACATTGTAGTGCATTTAAAGTATGACGGAAAATGTAAAGTAAGACAAATGTTCCTGTTATCACTTTATATTATAACCATGTAAAAAACAATCTTTCTCTTACTATTCTCTGTTTTTTTTCCCTCACTGTTGATCTCATGGGATTTATACACACAACAGTCTCTAGACAGAATAGTGAGAAAAACTAAAGAAAAGCGATGAGAATGGCCAGGTTAGTCCAAGCTGACAGGGAGTGCACAGTAACTCAATACACTCTTTACAACTGTGATTAGGAGAAAAGCATCTCAACACGTACAGATTATAAAGCCTGATGTACATGTGATAAAACAGCACAAGACCACTCTGGGATCCACTTCAGTCCATTAGGAATCCGAGGCTATCCTGGGTACAGATTCTAACGAACTACTAGTGTTTTTTATTTAAAATGAGTTAATCCTACACTTTTCCTCTCAAGTCCAATATTAACATGCTTACTCATCCACGCTCTCTCTCTCTCTCTCTCCTTTGACCTAACACTTCCTGGTTCGTTTCTGGATGGACACATACTGTATACGACTTACATCCTCAGTTCTTGAGGATTTCCCCAGGACATGTTATAATGGTTTATGTTCTTTGTAGTAACAGATCATCTTTGTAGTACACAACACCTGGTGTTTGCTTTTACTGTTAATAAAATAGAGATCTTTTGCACAGACAGCATGTTTTCGTGTTTCTTCTGACGTCAGTACGCTTATTGAAACACAGTGGACAGACCGAGCGACTTGTTTAAATCTACGAAACTTTCAAACTTTACACAAATTGAACAATCAAAGACTGGAAAAAGACTGCAGTTCATAAGAGTTTGCAATACAATTCTAAAATACTAACTGAAAGGATTTGTTTTGGGGAAAAAAAAAAAACATCCACCAACAGACAAAGGGCACCGACACATTAGACACAACTGATTTGTACCGTGCACAGGAACAATTGCTCCTCCTTCACACTGGCCCGCTGACCAGAGATCACAATATTTTTGATCTCTGTACTTGGGTGCGTATTGACACTCTGTGATACAGCAAGTGGCAGTATGCACGTAGAACTTCAAGAGTAACGGTCCTGCATGCCTTCCTGCTTTGTCAACTATGGCTGCACATGTCAGAGAATAAGCCTGGAATGATGCTCACTGAGATTTTTGAGGACGGTGGGGTTCACGATCCGTGCCTGGGTATGTTGTGCTGTGCTCGGAAACAGACTTGGGTCTGTTGATTCCCGAGCCCGGAATGATTGTGTTCTCACTCATCAACATGAACCAGACTTTGGTGTTGACTGTACTCGGAAGCGATTCCAGAGCCCTAATATAAACATGCTCAAATATAGCTTGCGACTTTAGCTGTCTGGAAGGTCATGAGTTCAAATCCCAGCACCAGCAAACTGCTACTGTTGCACCCTTAAGCAATGCCCTTAACTCTCAACTGCTCAGGAGTACAAAAGCTAGATTTAACTTTCAATAAATAAGGTCATGTACCAAATGTACACACACTATCCCATTATCTGGCAACCAAGAAATAACTGTCACACTGCATAAGGTATTTATTTATTGTATATTCATAGAAAACCAATTCTAGAACTTTTGCACCTGGCATCATGATGTCTGTCTGCCATGGTGCCACCCATTTCTCGATGGCAAAAAGAAGCGTTACTTATAGGATGCCAGTGCCAAATCCCAATTTTCAAAGGCAAGGATCTCTGGTGCTGTTCTGCCCCGTCTCTGTGGATTGAATCATGTGTTGCTCGAACGTGTTGCAAAATGTTAACGTGGGCATACACTCCATAAAAGCATAACATTCTGTTAAAACATTCTTTTAAACTAAAACTGTACTTTGGAAGACACGTGTCCTTTCCCGTGGCTGCGTTCCAACCTGGAGGACGTTCCCCCTCTGAGTGTGCGAACGCTGTCAGAACCTGCTCATTGTGTAGCGCAGGTGGTCTGCAGCAGGGATTCGTGCTTGATTTCCAGCTGTGCCATGCTCCACTAACAAGCTGAGGATTAATTAGGCCATTAAGTCTTTGTCTCTTTGACTACCCAGCAGTCACGTGACCATGCACGTGGCCAGGAGAACAAACCGACTGTGGCGCGTGTAATCATCCGGCACACCTGAGCAGCAATTCTAACGAGAACAAACTGGGTGTGAATTTTTCATTTGTAATGTAAGAATGGAACGTTCTCGTTTACATCTGTGTAGATTCAACCAAAATGAATGAGCGGGCACCTGAGCTTGTGTGCGCTTGTGCGTGTGTGTGTGTATAAAAGTGACAGTTTTCTCTTTTCTTTTTTAAATTTTTACTTTGAGTTGTTCAAGCTGAAAAATAAGCAGATAAGAAAAATAATCTCTCTCTGTCTCTCAGCCAGCCAAACTTTATTAAGAGACACAAACCAACCAATAAACATCTGGCATTTGAAAATAATCAGCAGAACAGAAGCTATAAATTGCTTAGTTATTAATTAATTAACGATCATTAAAACATTCCTGCTTCCACCATTTTCACAAACTTGTCAAACTTTGTTGTAATAGTACTTTTTAACTGAACTCCCTTAGTTTAAAGGTCCCATATTTTACTATTTCTTTCGCAAGTTAACATGGGTGTCAGAGCACCTGAAAGTGTGTGTGTGTTAATGCTGCAGCTGAAATACCCCTCAGTTAATGCACTGGTTCACTCCTCTTCCAAATGCACCGTTTCTGTGCTTATGTAAATGAGCTACTGCTGAGCCAAACCCCACCCCCCAACCAGGAAACCAGAGCTGAGCAACAACCAGGAGGAGGGGCTCTTCATATATGAGGTCATATTTGCGGGAAAAAAAAAATTGGCTTGTTTAATCCTCCACACAAACCCCCACACAAAAAAAATTTGAAAAACAAAACGTAGTAATGTTTTTTGATCTTTTGTCTACTGTTTGTACACACACACACACACACACACACAAACACATGAGAGCCATCTGAATGTATAATCGTGACTAAAAGTAAAAAAATACTAAATTCTGCATAACAGGTGCCCTTTAAGGTATTTCTAAGGATGTAGAGATGCCCGAAAGCAAAAGATGCAGTTTGATTTTTTTTTTGTTGTTGTTGTTTTTGGTTTGTTTGACTTTTTTTATCCTCAGTTCAGTCTGTAATTGAGCTGGTGTGAAACAGTCCAGGCTTTGTGTTTATGGTTTGGTCTGAATGACCTCCCTTGACTCAATATAGAGATATCAGTGCTGACCTTACTCTCCAACTCCCACTCGACGGGAACTCCAGTGTCGGATGGCTGTAGATCTGTTTGCAGCTGATGTCGACTTATTTTCCTTCTGCCCCTGACTCTAGGATTCGGTGATGGATATACTGCTCTGCTTCTCCTGGCTGGTGTCGCTGCCTATTTTCCGGTCCATGACTCTCTGACTCTGCACAAGTCGAGTTTATATTTGTCCGGTAAGGAAAAGCTGCTTTCGCTGTAAGTGCTGATGGAAGCAGTGCAGCTTCGGTGTCCCTGCTGACGCAGCTCGGACAGACGACACTAAGCGGGCTGGGTTTACCAGCACGCCGCACTAGATCGATCAGAGTTAAGTAACATAGGAAGTGTGTGAAAGTTATACTTATTCTACATCAGGATGTCGATTAGTGTGACTTTGAATGAGAAAGAGAAAGCAGGAGAATTATTGTTCCAGCTATAAATCGATTCTCATAACTCAAGACCAAACTCTAAAGCTGTGAAAAGGAACTACCCAAGACATTAGTGTAAATATTATAAATGCACAATTACTGTACAATATACTAATCAAAAGGGCCAAGTGGAAATAAGTCAGGTGCAGATGGAAACTATGGTCAGGGTTAAGGACAAGGCATATCTGGGTCAGTAACCGATGGAAACAAGATGTCTCGTAAGTACGCTTCTGGAATTCTGGTTATTACAGTAAATCATCAGTAAATCATGAAGACGTCATTCATTCCAGATCTGTTTAACTGCTATAAAATGCTGTCGGTGTGATCACAGATTCCCAGAAAAGCGTGCACTGAGGAGCGTTTGCAATTTGATCCTCAGCACTGAGCCGAAAGCTGAGCGATCAGAACACGACACTGCTGCATTCAAAATGTACTGAACAAAGGACAAAATGTTAAAGCATTCCAGAAACCCTTAGGAGGTTGTGCCTGCACGTGCATGGCTCCTGTCAAAAGGAAAACGCTCCAAAAAAAAAAAAAAAAAGGGCAGACCAGAAACTAAATAGAAAGAGCAAAGCATTGTATGTGTATAAAAATATGCATATAGATAGACTGGAATTGGGTAAAGAATTGTCCAATGCATAATTATAGTACAAACTGAAGGAATAGTGCTTATTCGTCAAAATTTGCAGAAAGATGTGTTTACGGATGCAGTTGACAAACACGAAGTTGCATGGTAAAAAAAAAAAAAAAAACATCTGTAGAAATCAGAGCTGTGTTTAATAATGAAAAAAAAAAAAGCATTTCCATACACACACTGATGAGAACTCACAGATTAAACAACTTTGTCTCCATAAGAAAACCACTTATTAGTGAGAAACATAAAAAAAAAAAGACTTTGATTTGCTAGGGAGCATAAAGATTGTACTTTGGAACTATGAAAAAACGTCATGTGGTTTGACGAGGTCAGATTAACCCTATTCCAAAAGGGAAGAACCCGTACAATCCTCTGGAGGCCGCGTTCCAATCTGGGGTTGCATCAGTTGTTCAGGTCTGGGTTGGTTCACTATTTTCTCAAATTTGACAAACCTGGTTGTAATAGTATGTTTACATATTTTAACAGAACACCCTTGGTTTAAAGGTCTCATATTGTACTATTTCTCTAGCAAATTGGCATAGGTGTCAGAGCTCCCAAAGCTGTGTGTGTGTGTATATATATATATATATATATATATATATGTGTGTATGTGTGTGTCTTAATGCTGCAGCTTTTATTAGGCAATAAAATGAAGTCAGAATGTACTGAACAGACCGGTATGGGCGCGCTCCAGGGCTCAAAATGTAAATGAGTGGTTCTGGGAATCACGAGGAATCATTTCCTTACTTGTGTAAACTGTTAAACGGGTCTCATGTTCATCTTGCGATGTCACATGGATTCCTTGTTAGTTACCGAAACCTCTTGGATGAGCAACAAAGCGAGACCACCATGAGGCACTCGAGAGACCTGGATGCCTGAATTACCTTTACAGAGTGAACAGGAAGCTCAGGTTGTAAATACTTCATGGACTGTGTTCATCAGTATGATCTTTGAGTGAGAACACTGCTATCATTATCAGCTCAAGATGAAGTATGTTACTGAAGATCCCACTAACAGTTATCAGCTTATATTCGACTCGTTATCACCTAAAGAAATCCCGAGATATAGTTCTCCAGCCACTACTTGGAGAACCGTGTGTTTCTTTTATTTCCCAGCTGCACATTCGGCTAATTAGTTTCTCAGAAAGAACTGGTCAGGTTATGCTGCTAACTTGCCCCCTGAAGTTGAGGAAAATCGTTAAGTGAGAGAAGAAAAAATAAATAAATAAATGTCTTGCATCTGTTTTTATTAAAGCAAATCCTGAAAGACTAAAGATATGTACTGTATATATATATAAATATACACAACCTGTTTTTTTTAAGTCACAGACATTAAATGAAATACTGATTTGATTTATTTATTGCCAAAATAGAAACCATAATTACATGTGTATTGCTTTAATAAAAAAGAGGCATGAAGAGTTACATCTTAAACCAGAACGCTGGTGTCCGCTTGACAGAACCTGTGCAACAATATCAGAGGTGACTGCTATGTGGATGATATGGTATTCCAGGGGGTTGCTAGGTAACAACTTGGTGGTTGCTATGGAACCTCGGATGGTTGCTTGCATTATAATCATAACCATAACCATCACCTTCTAGGGAGTGTCTAAGGTGTTAGTGGGCGGAGCAATGCAGTTTTAATTGCCCCAGTCTACATTAATTAAACGGCATCCAGCATCATCTGAGCGCAAAGTCTTCGCCGTGTATTTATTCCCTGTGAGAGGAAATTAAAAACAAACTTTGGAGTGGTGCAACCCCGGCAACCATCATTTTGATAATTTTCCAAAAACACAAGCTCCCCATGACAATGTGAAATATGAAAACATGACAGTAATTATCTCCGGTTTGGGTTTTTCTGTTGCTGGAACAGATGCAGAACCGCTTCCCCAGTGTGCGGCCTGTGCAGATGTTCTAGCAAATGATACTGTAGCTTGAAACCATATAAGCTGAAGTGATGTTCAGAAACTAATTTGCTTAAAAAGACTTTAGGCTTCAGTTTAGGCTTTTAGTGGAGAACCTCCTTCAATAAACAATGTATCATAATGTATACAGTATTTTGTGCAATACTTTTTTTTTTGCATACACAGGTTACATTTACATTACCAGCCAGAAGTGATGAGACACAGATCAGATTTTTAGAGTTGTCTGAATGCACAAATCTGATGTTTTTTAGATTGGATCCGAGTCACTTTTGTACAGTATGTCGTCCTATATTGGATACATATCCAATACCCGGTCATGTGACTTGAATGAGCACTGGCAGATCGGAATTCATGTGACTTTGTGCATACGTAAATCACCTGCTGAGATCATCAGTTAGCACGAGGATTTCGTAGCAGTGCTAGCAACAGCTGCTAAAACAGCTAAAGCGGGGCGTCTGGCTTTCTTCCTTCTTCTGGACTTCAACAATTACAGATGACTAACTTGATTTTTTTCTCAAATCATATGCATTGTTTAAAATGAATGAACAATCTCACCAACATTTTAACACAGATGCATCAGCGTATCTGTGATGTATGTTTTCAGAGGACGGACACGTCCACATTAGAGACGGATAAAAATCGCTTGTAGTTATGAATGTGAACCATCATGACATGCAAATCTGATCTGATCAAAACATCAGAATTGAAAATTGTGGCTTGTAATGTGAACTTAACCAAAATCAGTGAAAAAGATAAATTCTAAATTCTGATTTCATCTGATGGTGTTGATGGATTTTCCATAGTAGCAGGCCATGACAGTGGCGCAGCATCAACACAAATCCCTTGTATACTGTATATCAATAGTTATGCAGTATACGCAGTTTTTAGCAAAAAACTAAAATAATTGATTGGGCGTGGCGTTCTGTTACATAAACGTTTATTTAATGCTTTTCAGAGGAGTCACTGGGTGTATGGCAAGGCTTTTTTTTTTCTTTTAATAAATAATAGTTGTACTTGTTCAAATGCAGTAGTATAAAAGGATTAAAACACTTTGTTTCATGCTGTTATTGGAAAATGATCACCTTCAGGGCACCAGAGTACCAGAAACATTACATGCATTACCTAACCTTTATGATGTCATATCCATAAACACCTAGTCTCTGTATTTTTGGTAATAATACAATAAGAAAAAGTTTTCCAGTGTAATTTATGGTTCCCTTTGAATCTAATGAGTTCGGACAAACCTCCAATCAAAGAAATGTGATCTTAACATTCAATAACATTCAGCACTCAAGTAAGGACTGCTCTCACACACCCTGGTGTTTTGTTAACATCCATTTTTCACCCAGCCACAGCTGAAGAGTCCGGGGCCAAACATTACAATATCATGACCAGAGCCGGTTAGGAAAACATGGAGACACAGATGATGGATATGTTTATGATTTGGTCTGAATTCTGGTGAGCTCTGGTGTGGAAGTCATATAATAACAAGGCTTGTCATATAATAACGCATGCATGCAGGAGGAGACACACACACACACACACATACATACAAATACTGTACATACAAAAGCATGCATACACACGGTTTTGAGTAATTGACAATGTGAGTAATATAAAGAGTAAAGTGGGTAAACTACAAGAACATTAACAAACGCACACACACAGCAAAGTAATACGAAAGCAGAAAGATGAAACTGATTTCTGCTGGTTTTAAATCATATAGGAAGTTGAAACTGGCACCGTCTTTCCTTTTTCATGGAGGGCTCAATTTGGCTTTGTCTCCTTTAGTCGTTAAAGACGACTTATTATGCAAGATTCACATTTTTAGGCATTTAGATGGGTATATAGGTGTGTGTGTGTGTGTGTGTGTGTGTGTGTCCAAAAACAATACATTCCACCATTTTAGTCATTTTTCCGTGTTAGTACTGGCCAAGGTCTTCAATACACCAATTCCTCCTAATGTGACGTCATACTGTACTGTATAAGAAAACCCCTCCCCCAGCCTGTTGTTCAGCTCTGCTGTTCTCTTGGGGGTGTGGCCTAGAAGTAACTTACATAGACACTAAAACGGCACATTTGTAGAAGGAGTGAAGTAAAAGGAATGTGAGGTATGAAATCTAAAGTGGGATTTTAGCTGGAACATTTATACAGTAGACACAATTTAAGGAAGCTCTGTGAACTGTGTTAATTAACTTGTATACCACAAAGAAGCTGTTAAAATAGCTGTGTAAAATAGTCTAACACTGCCATGGATGTACTAGAAAATGTCACACACCAGATGAGTGGGCCAAATTCGACCCACAACCTGATTAGCAATCACAAAGGTAAACTTTGGTTTCTACTGCGCTTGATATAAAGCACACTCGCGTCTAAAAGCGATTTTAAAGCACCTTATTCGTTGTGCTGGCAGCGGCTTAACTAGAAACTCTATTCTAATTTCACGCCAGTAGATTACTGAAATTAGTCAATAGAACATGTTAATTTTGTAAAGGAGCAAACAAAGTAACTAATAAATAAATCATTTTGGCAAGGTGCAATGCTCGTGCAATGGTTCTGATTACTTCCAACTTTTTAAGCTTTGAAATGGCTTGTTTTTCTCCTATAGACAGCTCTTTCGTCTTGATTTTGGTTTTTATAAATCGAAGCATTCTTCATTAAGAGTTAACATTCTTTTGATCCATCCGTCAATCAATCAGGTCAACAGGAAACACCGTTTAGGCCAGTGTTCCAATATTTTTGATCACCTGAAACAAACAAAGGTGCAGTGCTTTAAGGTCTAAAATATCACAAGGGAAATATCAGGACATCTGAGCTGAAATTCTGATCAATTGTCTGATTCATCTTTTGTCCTCAAAATTAATTGTCTTTATTCATTGTGTATTAAAACCACATAACTAACCTCGCTGTTCCAATACTTTTAGAGGGCCTCAATATAAAGGAGTACGATGAAAATGTATAAGACTTTCTTTAAATAAAAACATTTGGATAAGTTACATTGGACGACAAATAAACAAAAGTTTAGTGTTGCAGGAATTAAGACGATTGCAAATGTTAATTACAGCAGCTTTAAATCAGAGGATCCCTCTGGGTGCAACTCCTCCTGCCTGGAGATTCCTTTATCTGATGTACACTAATCCAAAGCCATGTTTTACTAAAGGACAGAACATCCATAGCAAAGTGTAACTACACAAAACCCTTTTCATCCCCCGAGAACATGTTGCATTTTTCATCTCGGTGGCTCTGAGCAAGTTGATTCTGAAAGAAAAAAGAAAAAAAGAAAGAAAACTAGCACATTTCAAAACTGCCATTTTGCTCATTTTTTCACCATATGGCGGCAGTGAGAGTCGACACTTGAGGGAATTCGAGCTGCATTGGCATTCACCGAGCTCGGTGCCAGCCGTGTGTGCCAAGTGCCTACAGACAGCAACGGCCTTTTTCCCTGTCACTCACACTCTTGCTCAAATACCAGGCTGAAGTCACTCATCCTGGACTGATGCTAATTTTAATCATAATATGAAATGATGGAACACTTAACATTCCTGGTACTGCTAAACCCAACGGAATGAGAATGATGTGCACGAGCCAGAGGCAGCTGGATGTCTCTATAGATTTGTGGCTTATCCAAGAATGACAGAAATCCACGGTAAGGGTTTCAGATAGCATACGGAGAAGATCACCGCAAGTGAATTCATTATCACAGTTCAAAGCGTTAAAAGTGGAAATGGGAAAAGCAAGGAACTCTATAAAAGACTGCCATCACGCTATGGCGCATACGAGAAGGAAAAGACTTGAAAAAGCCAGTGATGAGAAAAAAGGTTTCTAGCCTGTTGAGAAGCTACTGTAGTAAAGCATGAAAACGAAATTCATTGGATTTTGGAAAATAAGCATTTTTCAGCTTGAATAAAATGCTGTAGCTTTTCTTTAACCAACCTTAGCTAAGCATGCTAATCTTTTGCCTAGATGAGGATTTATTTCATACAACAGAAAAAAAGAGGCGAGTGAAGCTGTTTATAGGTGCTTTAACAGTAAGTAAGTGTTATTTAGCTATAAAATTTAACTATAAATGGATAAAACATACATTTGGCCATTGTTCAACAAATAGAAGTGCACTACAGTAAGTAGTAGCTGCGGTATAAAAGAAATAATCAATGTGCTGTTATATGCATTTAAAAAAAAATACACCACACTGCTGTTGCCTATTTCTCTATAAAACCACATTCACTAACGTTTTATTTCTTACTTCTGCTTCTTTTCAAAAAGCTAAAGATAGTGGCCAGGACAGCCCTGGAGAAGGAATAAGAAACACTTGGATAAAAAAAGAAAAAGAAAGAAAAAAAGAAAGTTGTCATGTTAAGTTTACTGAAGAACACTGATTAAAGTCGTGCATATAAATGACTAATGAAATCTACTAATATATGCTTTAATTAGGATTACCAGCTTCATTTTATTTCACATGTGACTTTTTGTTTTTTCTGAGGACAGTTCCACAAAATTAACATTCTTACAAGATTTCTAAATAGAGAAAGAGAAAGCAGCTTTCTAGTGTTCAAGTGCAATCAGCACAAACTGGGAGATTTATGAGGTGAAAGGAAAAAGCTACGACCTCTACAACGACCCTTGAACTTCGGTCCAACAATATTTAGTTAGGTCATTAAGAAAGAGCTTGCAGAAATAATGCAATAAGAATAAATAGTGTTGATAAAAAATAATAATAACAACTACTACTACTAATAATAATAATAATAAGAAGAAGAAAAAACTCCTCAATGTGAGAGTTTTGAGAAGATTCAGACCGATCGGGTTTTTGTGCCTCAGTGAAAAGAAAAATCCCAGATCTTCAGCTGAATAAAAGCGCACTATATCTGTCCATGGCAAGGACTTTACCAAAGATCAGAGTTCTACTAAATTACTTCCTGAGGGATATGTGCTACCAGGTGACCTCTGAACCCTGCAGTTAATCACCAACGAGACAAAGTGACCAGCTCACACCTCCTCTTCGTTCCTCTCCTCTGACTAGACCATCAGACCTGAACAAAAATAGAGGCGAGCTCTTGTAACAAGTAAAGAAAAAAAAAAAAAAAAGGAAATAAGGCAATAAATTCAAAAACTGTGAGCTACTGTTTCTTTTTATTTTATTTTTTTTATTGCTCGCCACCAAATGCAGAAAAATCAGTGGGTTTGTTTAGCCATAATTTAAATCATTTGATTTTCTTGTCCAAGTCAATATTAAATCACAAGGACTTCTTTTATGTCGCTTTACCCTAAAATGCTATATAGTTATATTCATAACACTTTCAGTGAAGGTCATGTTCGTAATGAGCTATGAATGAAGCTTCATAGACATATTTCTATCAATATATATATATATATATATATATATATATATATACGGTGGGGGAAATAAGTATTTGATCCCCTACAGATTTTCTAAGTTTGCCCACTTACAATGAAATGAAGGGTCTATAATTTTTATCATAGGTTTATGGTAAAGGATTGAGACAGAATATTTTCTAGGTTCCATACACTATTATAATATACAATACTATAATAACATGTCTATTGTTTAATGAGCCTCAATCCACATATTATACCCACTGTGCTATGAAGTTTAGCTTTTTAAATGCATTTATAACAATTAATAAAATATAAATTATTTTACATAAATGTTCTGTAAGCATGAACAGTCATTATACATATGGGCTTCATAGAAAAGATAGAAAGACTCTCTCTCTCTAATGCATGAGCGCGCGCACACACACACACACACACACACACACACACACACAGCATAATCATAGAATTAATAAAATGACTTAGGTTGTTTTCAGCTTGTGCGGTAGGTTTTTTGTCCTGTACTGTCAGTCAGTACTTTATCAAAGTCCAGACTGCACCCAAACAGTCTGGTTCATCAACACCGTGTCTGTGCCGTGAAAAGAAACATTAGTGCTGCTTTTTTTTCCTTTCTCAGTCTTCAAAAACAAAGCACAAAAATGAACCAGGCTGTTTTTCGAGCAATCTTTCAATTGACAGGGTGAAGGGCGATGTCACGGGTCATAAAACATTAGATTTATTTCTCAAAAAAACAACAACATACAAACACTGCACGTGCACATTGTATGTGTTTATATATGTGTGTTTATATAACTATATGTGTAGCTGTACAGGAAAACTAGTCAGATGTGGATGAATGAAAAACTCTTCTCTTAATAATCCAGATCAACGTTAACAAAAAGTGGTTGCAAATAACCCAGGTATCTTAACAAACACCCAGTATTTGCAAGGTTTGGTTAGCTAGTTTACAACATTAAGCTTAATGTAGCTTAATGTAATAAGTTACATTATAATCTGTTCAGCACGGTGGTGTAGTGGTTAGCACTGTCGCCTTGTATCTCCAGTCCAAAGATATGCAGGTTAGGCTAATTGGCGTTCCCAAATTGCCTGTGAGTGAGTGATGATGTCAAGAATGATATCAAGAATGATATTCAGGAATTTGACTAGTATTAGCTTGAATGTTGTTTAACAGAAGTAAACTTATACTTTCTAATTGTTGCCTGATTTTTCTGAAACTTAATCATTTTTTACATTGCCTTGCAGTACACCATCCTTCAGAGATCGAGGAAGACATGCATCTAGACTGTTTTCTGTTCTGGCACCCAAGTGGCAGAATGAACTTCCTTAAGCAACGACTAAGGACCTACTGTATATGTTTTAGATATTTGGGTTAATTGTTTATTCAATTACTCTTCAATTAATAAGAATGTGACCTAGCTATCTAGCTTTAACTAGCTAATTTCTTATCTTCTCTTTCAGGCTTTATTAGAGGTAAAGTATATTAATTTGCTTAGTTAGCGACCTAGATGATGTCCCTGTTCAAAATCATTATAGATTTCTGCTATTTTGGTAAACAACATAACACGTCTCACTCAGCGGTTGAAGTTTGACGCCTCTACTGAAACAAAGTCCTTAAATACACTGTCTAGCCAAAAAAAATCATTTTTAATTCGACTGCTTTTAGCTTAGTGTAATGTGTCCATGTGAATGTGTAATGTGTTTATGTGAAAATGATTCCTCATGATGCTACGGTCGTGCCATCCAGGAAGAAAAACTCCATAGATGAATGACCTGGTCAATCAGTACATTCAGCTGACTTCATCTTGTTGTCACATAACGTTGCTGAGTCTAGACCTGACCAACTGAAGTGACCCCATAACACTGCCTCCAGAGGCTTGTACAGAATAATACTATGTGCTTCCCTTTGTACCCTGATGCGCCCATCACTCTGGAACAGGGTCAGTTTGAGTACGACTTAGATCACATGATGAAATTCCGATCTTTATGCTCTCTAGCAAATTAAAGCCATTCTTCTGATGAGTTACACTAACAAGTGGTTTTCTTATAGACCGCTGTTTAGGCCCAATCCTACGAGATCTTATCACACTGTGTGGAAATGCTCTTACCTGCACTATTAAACATAGCTCAGATTTATACTGTCCTATTTTTTGCAATATAACTTCACAACAAAACGTTTAAGTTATCTCGGTCATGGTTATTTCCAGTCAACCCAATTCCAGTCATTGTAATGTTTCCTTTGTTTGATGTAGGCCAATTGTTTGACTCTTCTGAAACCAGGCAATTCAACACGAATTAGTTTTTTTTTTTTTTTTCTTGCAAGATCATGTCATATATTAGAAAGCAAACCAATAAAGAACAACAAAAATCCTGTGTCTAAAACCTCCTCACGCAGCAAATGTTGTGTTTTAAGGGAGTTGTTGGAGAGTTATGAGAGATATAATGAAAGGGATTTAAAGTTATTCTAAAGTCCTCAAATTGTAATCAAACACTGGATGTTAAAATGTCATCAGTGCTGTGGTTTTGCGATTTTAACAAATGGGGTTAAATTGGAAAATGGCAAAACTTTTTGTCTGGTTGAAGTCTTGTGGTCCTTAGAACTACAGTATATAGTAGAAAATGTCAACATTCCACAACGAGACGGGTTTTTCCAGGCCAGCACACGTACAGACAATCTGATACAGTGTGCACTGTTCATAGTTAGCATAACTCTCTATTACTTTAAAACTTCATTTTTATAATACGTGTATATGTGCTGCCCATTACCCAAACATTTTGCTCTATTATCAGAGCTGACATTGTTACAGGTGTGTATTCAGTGATAATCCAGGGGCTTTACAGCAAGAGGAGCATTAGGTGTGATTTGAACAACATTGTACCATAGCAGACATTAAATATTCCTCTGCACTATACCTTGATTATAATCTTGAAGTTCGGGGTAAATATCTAAGCTCAAACCCATGTCATCTTTTATTATTGAGAAATCAGAAGCACTTCACAAATCCGCTACTCAGCTTGTTGAACTTCTCTTGCAGCTGGTTTGACCTTTGCTGTAATCTGCTTCTTTGGGAATATTACAAGTTAACTCCTGTTGATCTTTCGGCTCCCGCTTTTATCTAACAGCCACAGACGTTATGGGTTACAATTTGTTCTTTTAAAGCACTTAAGCAAATAGGATTAATCACCTTCATTATTTCTAGCCCTAAAACGTACCAGAGTACAAAAAAATATATTGAATAGATTTCTATTACTGAGAAATTTAATTAAGTCGATGTGTTTAATGTTTACACAGTCGAAAGTGTACGACAGGAATAATGACACAATGTTCTCAATGTAAGAATGAAAACAAGTTGCGTATTTTACTACAGTTTTTTTTACAGTATTAAAAAGTAAATTTTTTAACCGGATCAAATTACAATTTTAGTTTGTTTTAGTTTATTTGGTTAATTTATTTAATTAGTTTTAGTTAACATGCTGCCTAGGGCCCCTGTCACAATGCGACGAAGACCATTACCCTCCCACGGCGTCCTAAAAATATCGAGGAACGCAGCAGGAACTGGGTCGAAAATGGGAGAATTTTGACCATATGCAAGATCACACACACACGATCACGTGCTCACTGCATCCACCGCGCTACACAAAAAGAGCGAGCGACATCATCAAGGATCAAACCCATCCAGGACACAGACTGTTTGTGCCCCACCAATCAGGCAAAAGATACAGGACAATCAGGACACACACACACACACAAACTTAGCTGTTTGTCCCTCTTTCCCATGCTGTCGCTAACGCTTTACTGCACCAGACACTTTACTGCACTTTACACCAGGACTGTGTTATTCCGCTTATTAGTATAACTTATGCATTATTTTCTTATCTCGGACAATCATGTTTGCACTCCACTGTTTGCACCAAGATCCAGGACCCACTTCACATACATTTGATTATAGATAATGTTATATTTATTATATTTTAGTGCAATTATCTTGTGTTCATTCTTTTGTTTTATTATTATGTTGTTTCTTATTGCTGCTGGTCTCTGAGAGCTACCAAACTAATTTTGTTGCATCACTACAATGACAATAAAGTCTCTTTATCTTATCCTGTGCACTGCGTTTCATCATAAAGTGCTGGTGTAAGGGCATGGGATCCAATATTTATATTAAAATCTATATATACTAAAATGAATATATATTAAAATATTATCGACTTAGTTAAATATTGAACATTAATGTAGAGCAAGATGCTTTTTTTTTAATTACAGTATAAGTAGTCCAAGTTTTATAGGTGAGGTAAAACAGACACCTCATTTCATACAAGTCTTTGCTTACTCTGTAATATTGAAACAGTACTGAGGTATAACCAGGGTGTTCATCCTGAAGTTCAAAACTGAACAGGTTATAGACAAACACTTCGTTCTACACTGATGAACTTCCCTGCATGCTAAACCACAATGAAAGGTAACGGAGCTCATTCGAGTGATGTCTAGTGTAGTCTCACTGACTGGCCTTGAGGTTCTGTATCTCGCATTCTTGGGACAATATTTAGACAAAAGTATTTTCCCAAAAGCCTGTTTATAATTATTTATTAAAAAATTTGTAAAGAACTTGATTGTGTGGATAAAAATTGATGGAAATGCATTCCAGGCAGTATTTTGAAAGTCTGCTGAAACGAGACACTACCAGCAACCTGAAGTGTTACAGTATGACAACATGGTATTGAGTCACATGGATATGTTGCATTAATTGCTTGGATGTACACAGTGTCCACATTGAATCAACACAGACAAATCCAAATCACCCGTTTTGTGTTCACATACAAGGGGTGTTCGAGTCAAACTGGGACTCGCGCTGAAGGTGTAAAAGTGATTGACGTTTACAGAAGACTTCAAGCACAGTACGCTGATGTCAGAGGTGTCTCAGAGCCCATTGCGGTCTTTCCCCTGAACATTCAGTGCGCGGAACGCCTGTTCCTTGAAAATCCACAGGTAATGTGTCGTCAACTTGAGGAAGAGACGCATCTGTCTGTGGGAACTGTGCACACCATCGTTCACCAACACCACTTGCACGTTGAAGGAACTCGGCTGGGAGTTATTGCCACATCTCCAGTACAGTCCTGACCTCACTCCCAATGATTTCCACATGTTTTGTCCATTAAAGGATTTCCTGGGAGGCCAACGTTTCAGACATGAAGTGAGCAGTCTGACGATAGTTCTGGCGTACGTTGATGGTATTCAAGCACTAGTCAAACGCTGGGATAAGTGCATTAGTGTAGCAGAGGATTATATAGAGATATTAAAGGAGCTTTAACTCTCATAACTGTTCTGTTATTCTCTTTTGGGTCAAAAGTCTCACTTTGACTTGAACACCATTCGTAATTATAACCAGCCTAGACTATCGAGAAGGAACTGGCTACGATTAATTTCTGAGATCATTTGATAATCATTTGCATTGCTTTGGCCTTATTACACAGATTCTTACATCATCATCATCACCATCATCAGAAATAAATCAGTACATATACAGTACAAACCCCGCCACATAAACAAACCAAATCTGACTGCTGTAAAGCAGCTATAAAGAGACCTGTTTGAAATAAGAGAGTTAGTTACAGAGAGTCCACGCCCAACTGCATTGCTGATTCTGGCATAGATTAGCATAGCCTGTAAAGATTTGATGTTATCACTAAAACAGGCTATACTAATTAAAGCCAGAATCATCAATCAACGATCTTCAGGATGTTGCACTGGAAGAAAAATTAAAGGTGTTAGTAGACAGATGGGTGAAAGGTGATGACGTCGTTATTGAGTAATAAGTGAGTTAGGTGGAAATTATATGGCCGGTCATCACACACATCTCTGAGGACTGAAAGCAAGCATGGTTTACTTTTTTTTCTTCCTTCACACAAAAATTATCAGGAATTTTTTGCTTCATAGTGAATACAAGAGTATTTTGTCGATAATTATTTAGGAATTGAATCCTTTTATTCTTGATCATCAAAGAAAAATCAAATAAAATCTCCATATAAGCTTTTAACAAAAATCATCAATTCAATACACACTTCTGAAATGTAACGGTCACAGTCTCTGCATTTGTTTGAAACACTGCCTGGATGTTAATAGTGTATTTCATGGGATATTAAATTTCACTTGAAATAATTTTTGTAAATGATCATCGCTCATCCTTTTCCCCCTAAAAAAATTCTGTGCAAAATATAATTTAAAATATGAAGTTTTATCAAACTCATTATTTTTTATACTTTAATATAATTATAAATGTGGCACTGCTGTTTTGATGGCTCTGTGTTCATAAATCTAAACATACTAAAACCATCTCAATACACAGTGAGGAGAATTACGTTTATAAAAACTCGTTTTTTTTCTTACTTAATCTACTTTTAGTGCAAGTTTCCATAAAAATAAACCTGGAGTCATTATAAAAGATGTTCATACTGCTTGGAAAGCGTTCCCACAGTGAGTAGCAATCATAGTGAAGGTGAAGAAACTTCCCAAAGTTACAACATTATTAAACCAGATACAAACAAAAAAGCTACACAGCTATAGCAAAGACCTTAAACATCCCTCCAAGTACGACTGATTTCAAAACAAGGATTCAACCAATTATGCGTGAATTATGATAAAGACTGAACAGTGGTACGGTGGTTCGGCAGGTTTATGCTTGTCACACACACTCGTAAAGCGACCGGCACTAGGACCCGGAAGTAGTACGGTCGCGAACCAGGAAGTATAAAAGG
>JAQMYJ010000005.1:6323006-6355383 GCA_030014305.1 Clarias laeviceps
TATATATTATTGTTTTTGTGCTCTGTCTATTATTATACTCTTCCTGCATTTTTACATTTTTAAAAAAGTGAGAACCGCAGACCTTTGTTGTTTTTGTTCCCCAAGAACCCTTAAAGTATTAGTTTAAACTACACTACCATTAAACTTCAAAATAAACAAAACTATTTTGCAGCAGGGAGTTTCACAGTATGAGGTCCAGACTCGCACTGTTTCTCTTTCTCTCTCTCTCTCTCTCTCTCCCTCACACACACACACACACACACACACGATGGGTTCGTGCTTCAAAAGAGAACCAAATGTAAATCTGCTGCTAGGCTCTCACAAGAGGAGTCTCGCACTGTTATTGGATTTAGATCACATTTCACGCACACATACACACATGCGCATACGCGCGCGCTACTCTGTCATGGGGATTGATACCACTAAAGCATGGCGAGTGCGTATGATGAATCGATCGGGACGTGTCGTTATGAGGCAGGTTTGATGAAAGGTGTGGAGAATCATGAAAGATGAGTGAACATTACACACACACACACACACACACCAATAAACTCTTATGTGAGGGGTGTTCAATCCAAACCGGGACTTTTGATTGTGCAGAATAACAGAACACGGTTTTATGCCTTCATTCAAAAGAAAATTCATTACAAGTCCCGGTTTGACTTGAACATTCCCGTTATGCTGGTTAGACTACTGAATTAACTTTAAAGCAATGATTTATTTAAAAAAAAAAAGAATTATGGATAGAAGAACTGGATGAGTTTGGAACTTGTGAGGTTTTTACCCTTTTCTTTAAAATTTACCAAAACGAAACGGTATCCAGGTATTCTTGGTCAGCATACCACCAAGAAGGACGAACCACATCCAACAGGAGTAACTGTGGACGCAAGAGGAAGCTGTCCATGTGCTAACCCGGATTGTATCCAAAAAACATAAAACCACAGCTGCCCAACTCACTGCAGAATTAAATGTGCACCTCAACTCTCCTGTTTCCACCAAAACTGTTTGTCCGGAGCTCCACAGGATCAATGTACATGGTCGAGTTGTTATAGCCAAACCTTTGGTCAATGCCAATGCCAAACGTCATTTCAATGGTGCCAGCAGCGAAAATCTTGGGCTGTGGACAAAGTGAAGGTGGACTCATCAGAGAATAATACAATGTTTCACTGTCTTTCCCACATCCAGAAGAGTTACAGTGTGGAGAAGCCCCAAAGAAACATACCACCCAGACTGTTGCATGCCCAGAGTGAAGCATGGGGGTGGATCATTGATGGTTTGGGCTGCAATATCATGGCATTCCCCAGGCCCAATACTTGTGCTAGATGGGCATCACTGCCAAGGACTATCGAACCATTCTGGAGGACCATGTGCACCCAATGGTTCAAACATTGTATACTGAAGGTGGTGCCATGTATCAGGATGATAATGCACCAATACACACAGCAAGACTGGTGACAGAGAGGTTTGATAAACAAGAAAGTGAAGTTGAACATCTCCCATGGCCTGCACAGTCACCAGATCTAAATATTATTGAGCCACTTTGGGGTGTTTTGGAGGAGCGAGTCAGGAAACGTTTTCCTCCACCAGCATCACATAGTGACCTGGCCACTACTCTGCAAGAAGAATGGCTCAAAATCCCTCTGGCCACTGGGCAGGACTCGTATCTGTCATTCCCAAGACGAACTGGTGCTGAATGCGTCTGCTGTGATTTACTTCTAAAGACACACATCACACACACTATCCCGCACATACTTTTAGACCTGAGAAAGAGACAGTCATGGTTATCAAAACACATTTGCAGCACTTTACCGGATCCCTCAGATTCTCCATAAAAGCATGATGGGATATGCCTCGGCATTTCCCACCGGGTATCAAAGTTATTCGAGGCGGATCATGAGCATATCACAAGGCTTTGCTGAGCTTTACATAGACAAGCTATGCACTTTAATAACATAGCGGTCTCGTATCTGTGAAGAACAAGCATGGATATGAACATATATGGTGCTGGTCAGATGGAGCAGCCGGTACAAGACGAAGTGATATGATCAGTTTGGATGCTTATAAGGGAAAGATCTGAAGCTTGGAGACCTGCGGAGGCTTGACGTCGCTCCTTATTCTTTACAGATTTATTGGTTTTGACGTGGGAAATGTAAATTCAATATTAAAGAAGACATGGCAGAAAATTGAACATGCAATATGAATGAAGGAAGAGCGTAAAACTGAGCCTGGATGGCAAAGATGTCCAAGATTCGCCTGAAGGAAAACTGGTTTTAACAAGCAGAATTAAATAAAATGAAATGGGAATCAAGAACATGCAGGTTAAGTGGAAACGCTGACCAGCGTCACGTGCAAATCTGTCGGTGGCACATGGGGTACAGCGAGTAGCAGTGACTCCTTAAAATATCCTGGTTTCGATCCTGAGCTTGGCTTCCTGTCTGTATGGAGTTTCTTATTTTGCCTGTTTTGGTGTGTGTTTCCAAACAGTTTATCATATTCAGTTACAAATAAATAAATAAATACAAATATGAAAGGAAAAATATACACAATGATTTTTTTAAATTAGACAATTAAGTTATTCTAATTAAATCTTTCATTTTAATACTTTATATATATGTATAAAATATTAAAATGTACGATTTATTTACTATATTATTTTTTAAGCTTTATTATATTCATTACACTGTATTTATTACACAACATAAACTGAACAAAAATAACCTTTTATTTAGGTTAAGCTTCATTTTTAGAAAACAAAAATATCAACCAAAAAAAAAAAAAAAAAAAAAAAAAAACAACATAAAAAAAAAAAAAAAAATAAAAAAAAAAACAATTTTACACATTATAAAGTGAGGCAGGCAATAAAATAAAAGTTTGAAATAGGAAAAGGAGTTGGGTTGACACTTTCTTGGCACTTTTTCAATGATAAGATGCTTTTATTAATTAGATTTAGATTATTTTAGATTAGACAAAGTTAAATCTAATCTAAATTATCCAAGTTTAGAGGCTTAAAATACTGATGACTTGTTTTTTTCAGTCATGTATTTTATAGGAACGCTCTCCAAATAGGCTTTAGAATTCACTACAGAAACTCTATCAGGATTCTACTGCCCGGAATATTTCCTTGCCATTTGTCTGGGTGCTGACAGCAGTATGTTTTAAAACTTTTAGACTGATAATATTGCTCACGTTCATCACGGTGAGCGCAGACACATTTGATTTGTGCCATCAGATCAGATTTTTGAGCGGCCATTATTTAAACAGAGAGCTTTTGATAAAACGTGATGTAAAATGACATCATTTTAAACACAGAGGCAAAACGACCAGATAAGAGGGAGATTTATTAACAGTAATTTAAGTGTGATCACAATAATCAGGCGGGGTAAAAGAGTTACAGAGAGCTCCGTGAGATTTCACTCACAGTCTACAGTCTACTGATACTATAAAATAATAAATAAAAAAATAACACTAGGATTTGTTAGCTGTAGCTCCAGCCTACTGTACATCGTTATTTCAGTACCTCAATGTTAAGAGTTTATAAACCAACCAGGAAAACATGAGTGAAATCCACAACCATAACCTTTATTATAGCTACTTACTACAGACATAAAAATAAGCAAACGCTGCATTGTGACTCACGATGAACCCTATTGTTTTGTTCTATGAATGACACTGTGCCAAATCTGCCAAGTAGGTTTACTCTGCTTCTGATTCAATCTGAGTAAAAGGAGCTGTGTGACTAACATCATAGCTAACACAACTACAAAACCCTCACGTTTTCATACACACACACACTGCCTAAAGTCATGCGGCACGGTGGTGCAGTGGTTGGTACTATAGCCTTGCACGTCCAGGGTCAAGGGTTTGCATGTGCTTGGTGGTTTCCTCTGGGCTAATTTCTATTCCCAAATTGCCACTAGAGTGTGTGTGTCTGTGCGCGGATGCTTGTGTGCCCTGCCATGGATTGACATGCCATCCAGAGAGCAGCTGCCTCCCAAAACCCTCATTCAAATCCAGTGACAGAACCACTTTTTTTTTTGCAAGAAAACACATGATAACGTTGTCATCAAGGTTGTCTCCTTAATAATTGTTTCTGTATCGTGCTGAATTGTCTACAGTATGAAGAAGTGTCCATGTTATACTGTTCACTGCAAACATGAGCTAAATAAAGCTGATAAAGGGCACTAGTTGGGGTGTGGACACCCACACCCTACATTGCGCACTAGTTTTCCTTTTACTGCTATTTGAGATTCTAACCATGGCACCCGAAAGTTAGCTGATATTAAATATAAAGATACACGTGGGAGACTTACAGGACTGTCCACCTTTTGGTTACATAGTACCAGTAAGAATTTAAAACTTCTTACCCCCCTGATAATTACACTAAATGTCATCATCAGCTTTGCCAGTCGAGTTAGTTCCTTCCACCAAGTGTGGAAAGATGCATGTTACATAACTGATTAAATAAAGAAACAAATCCTAATCTGTCGATAAAAAAAAAAAAGTGCAGCCGTACCTACAACTGCATGACCGCTGTGCTGATATTCAGTACAACAGCACAACCTCGGATGTGATATTGTTTAAATAAATAATAACGCCAAATCTAACTAACTAAACTAAATAAATATAAAACAAAAGTAATTTTAAAAATAAACAAAAATGTATTTTGTCCATTTTTTTTTATTAATTTGTAAGTCCTATTGTTCCTATTTTTACAGGATCAGATCCATTTTTTTCCTCTGCAATCTGTTTCTAATAAATATATGCACAAACCAAAGTATATGTAGATATAAATATAAAAATATTAAAATGTATAAAAATATATAAAAGGTATATAAAGTTACAGTAAATAGTAAAAAATAGTCAAAGATGCTTCAACTCTGACACAAAGAGGCTCAGAGCTGTTTATTCCACTAAATAATAATAATAATAATAATTATTATATAACAACAAATGTAATTTTTCCAAAGAAGGAAAAAAATCTGCGTACTGTATACGTAACATGTTCAAGTTAAAATGGACACACAGCACTGGGTTCCACTCCTGTCGGCTAAGATCAGGAAAGCAACATTGAACAAGAGAAGATTGGGAAAATGTTGCCAGATCTGATGTGTCTCGATTTCTGCTGAGACATTCAGATGTCAGGGTCAGAATTAGGCCTAAACACCTTAAAAGGCATGAGTCCCCTCCTGCCATGTACAGCATTAACGGATCAGGCTGTTGCTGGTGTGATGGTGTGGGGTTGATTTTCTTGGCACACTTTGGGCCCCTCAGTACCAACAGAGTATGCTTTAAATGCCACAACCTACCCAAGTATTGTTACCGAACATGTCCATCCTGCTCCAGGTCACAAAATCATCTCAGACTGGTTTCTTTAACATGACAATGAGCTCACTGTAATCGAATGGCCTCCAGAGTCACCGGATTTCAATTTAATAGAGCACCTTTGAGTTTTGGGATTCACATCATGGATGCCGACAAACCTGTAGCAACTGCATGATTCTGTCATTTCAATACGGACCAAGATCAGAAATGTTTCCAGCACCTTGTTGAACTGATGCCATCAAGAATTAAAGCAAAAGTGGTTCAACCATGTACTTGCGAGGTGTACCTAATGAAGTGGCCAGTGAGTGTACAGTATATAAATGAGGTATATAAAGGAGTTTCTGTATATAGAGTTTATGATCAGTAACTATGTTTCATACAAACAGACTCGGAGTAATGCAGAAAACGTTTACAGTACATCGAGAACAACAAATACAACTGAAATATGTATGAGCTTTTACTTATGTGTATTTTCTTCATATACATTTGTGTTTCCTTTCATGGATTTGTCTTTAAGCACTGATACTTAAAAAGGGTTTTCTCCTCTTCACTTTCTGAGTTGACATCGCAGCTGGCCGGGTCGTCCCCATCATTACAGTAACAGGAGTGGGAAGAGAAATACGAGGAGTGACTCCTGATTGATGTCGCTGTAGAAATAATGAAACAGTAAAGCCTGAGATTCCATCCCACTGAAAAACGAGTGCTGGGGCTGAGCCGGATAAAATACGCCTCTGACAGGCAGGGAGAAGTAAAAAAAAAAAAAAAAAAAGTCTAAAAATAAAGCAAGGTAACTTATGAGTTCACACACACACAGAGAAGCATCCAGGTTATTAGAGGGTGTCAGATTAATACACATTCGACCGTTTGACACTGACCTTTATGACACAGCACTTTTAAGTAAGTGGACACACACTCACCTCTACACACACACACACACACACACACACACACACACACACACACACACACACACAATGAACTACCATATAAAGGATAAAACACCCCGGCTAACAAGTCCAAGGTTGTTTCAAAAGAAAAAATAAATAAAATCCTACTAGCAGTTTTTGTTTTTCCAAATGCAAATTTCTACAAATTAACAACAAAAATACCAACTTATTATCAGTTGCAGATTTTCGGCTTTAGTGATTTTGAGCCTACAATTCAAACGACAAAATGAATGTAAATGTATGTAATAAATAATAAATTAGAAGGAACTCAGAGATTGTGTAGGGTGAGCTGGTGGCTGGGTGAACCTCCAGCATAACACTGAAACCCTTTATAAGCACGTTCACCTCTACCCGGATCTGCGTCTTTAAGCCGGCATGCACCGCTGATCCGTCTCTGAACTAGCAGGGGATGATTGGATAGTAATGTGCAACCCAAAGCACAGGACACAACAGACTTCCCTCAGCCATGATGCTAGAAATTTTTTTTTTCGGTTTCTTTTTGCTTTAAATGCCAATACAAATAACTGCACGCACATTTCTTTTTAAAGATACCTCTCTCTACTTGACGTGATGCGGTCATATGTAGGTTCTTTGCAATACCGTGTAGCCAAAAGTTGAGGAGAATAAACCATGAAGGTGGTGGACAGTCCTATAAATCTCGTAAGGTTATCAATATATTTCCATTTATTCCACTTTAGGACAGACTCAGCTAACTAACTGTTGTAGGGTTGAATCCCAAATAGTGTTAAATGGAAAGCTGGTGCACTATGTAGTGTGTACTGTACAATCCATTGTCTCTCTCTCACACTCACACACACACACCAAGTAGTGCACTTGATCATGACCAGTGTTGGCTGTAAGGGTACTTGAATGTGTAATGAGTAATCTAACGCGTTAGGTCCGCTATTTAAGTAATCAGTTATTAAGTTATATTTTAAAAAATTTAATCGTTATTCAGACAATTTATGTAAACCGTGAGCCAGACAGCAGTCATTCCGTTTGTGTGTGTGTGTGTGTGTGTGTGTAAGTCGTCCTACAAGCCCCTCCCCTGCCCCGATAACCTGCCCCCTCTGTTATTCCTGCTGTTAGTAGTTAACAGATTATGAGTGATGATGGTAGAATAATTATAAAGGTCTTGACTAAAACAACATGCATGAGGAATTACAAAGGAGTTTTCATTTTAAACAATGGAAGAGTACTCGAACTAGTTACTTTTATCAGAATGTAACGCTGTAATGTAACTGATTACTTTTTAATGATAGTGATTTTGTAATGTAATTAGTTACTTCATCCCCCAACACTGTTCAGGACTTGAAGGGAGATTTGGGATTCAGCCTTGTGTTAGGAATGTAATGGAAAAATCACATTTTAATTATGTATTAATTCTGATCTTTGTATTAAGTGTGCCACGTAGACTATAGAAGCTTTCAACCTGACTGATGAAACATAGGAAGACGAGGCCGAGAATAGAACTGAAACAAACTGATTGTAGTTGCTTTTGAATAAAAGATAAGGCGAGGACATCTGGTCTGGGTCCGATAAAGAGTCATGAGTTTGAATGTAGGAATTTCATGTACAGGGCGTTGATTATGTTAGCAGAGATGTTTGTGTATAAAATGGGACAGCTGTGAGAAAGAGATCACCTTTCTCCATGCTGCAAGGTACTAGTTAGCTTCGTAGCTGTAAATAAAAGAACATAGATGGTTCAAAGTCGATTCGTAATGATTTAGAAGCAGTTATTTAGAAGACAGTGTGTTATTTATGATAACAACCTTATCAGATGTGTTTTCTTTCTGAAAGTGACTGGTTTTGAATGTGGGTTTTGGCAGGCAGCTGCTCTCTCCTCAGTACTGCAGACCGTTTTTTTTACTCCCTCTATTCCTCTATATAATCTCTTGCTACACTAATGCACTTATCCCAGCGTTTCACTAGTGCTTGGACACCATCAAGGTAGAAAGTTTTCTCAATACACTGAAACTATGATCGGATTGCCTGCTTCACGTCCTCGTCACTGCTGAAACACTGACCTTCCAGGAACTCTTAATGGCCCAAATATGTAGCAATAACTCCCAGCTGAGTTCCTGTAATGTGCAAGTGGTGTTGGTGAATGATCATGTGTAGATCTCCCAGTGACGGATGCATCACTTTCACAAGCTGGCAAAAAGTAATCTGTGGATTTACAAGGATCAGGCGTTCCACTTGCTGAGACACCTTGACCAGGATCGTCATTCACAGCCTTCATTAAAACATCTGCAACATTCAAATGTTTTACTGCAGCTAATCAATTGACATTTACAGAAGACATCATGCACAGTACGGTGATAAGACTCCTAGCCGCAGTAAAACATTTGAATCACATCTGAGCCGGTCAATACACTTCCCTCTATTCTATTCAGCTTATCTCACTGAAAGATTGTTTACCACAGACGTGAATGAAAGCTACTTCTTCTTTGTTAGGGTTTCTCTCCGCTAACGGTTTGGATGGATCGGCTTCATGCACCGAGCGCTGCACATTTCTGTCAGTGAAACCTTTATGACATGTTTCACTTCATGGACCCACTTGGTATTCATCAGACATGAAGTAACTCTAATCCTCAGGGGTTGTAATGACGTGTCAAAACGCATCAGCACTGATGTGCTAACTTCATCGAGCAGAGATAAAAACACACACACGGAAGCCTTTGAAGTGTCATAGTACTTTGAGCCAACGCTAACCTTAAAAGGTGATGACCAAGAGAGACTGATCAGGATGATCACAAAGATTTAAAAAGTGGCTAAAGGGGTGCGTTTAAGGGCTAAAAGTTACCTTTTCCATAGAGCAGCCTTGATGCGCTTATTGCTATGGGTTATACCCTAGAAATGTTATTATTTCTATTATAATAAACAGTAAGATGAAGTCTGAATGCAGGGTCGGCTATCATTCAGAACAAGAGAGAACTAGAGCCGTCACTAAATAATCCGACATGTTAATGATGAACAAAAAAATTGTCACATATACCTTAGAGCAGTGTTTCTCAACTGGTGGGTCACGCGGAGTGTGTGGTCAAAAAAAACAACAAAAGTTTAATTTTTAACTTATTTTGCTTATACCAGACTTTTATTTTGAAATGCAACCGTATCGTTTGACACGTGAAATTTCATTTAATTATAGCAACAAATATGTCGAAGTGCAAGTACGACCCCGAATATGTAAAGTATGGATTTACATATATTGATGACAAAAAAGGCTTAAAACCTCAGTGTGTCATATGTAGTGAGGTGCTCTCACAAGAGAGCATGAAACCTTCTAAATTAAAACGACATTTAGAAACCAAACATCCCGGTTGCAAGGACAAACCTGTGGACTATTTTCAAAGACGACTCCAAGAGCTGAGGGCATCACAAAAGTGCCTAACATCTTCATGTTCAAAACAAGTACAGGCACTCCGCGCATCTTACTGTGTAGCTCACCGTGTAGCAAAGGCCAAGAAAGCCTTTCTATAATTTGATACATTTTGTTAAATGACAGCAATAAAATATTGTTTATTTGTAAGTCTTGGTGATTTTCTTATGATTTATCTGTCACAACCTGTGTATGTTAACAAATAAATACAAATTAATTATAATTCCTAAAATTATATTATAGTTCCTAAAAATTTGGGTCACGGCTTGATGACCATGTAAAAATGTGGGTCCCATGGCCAAACCAGTTGAGAACCACTGCCTTAGAGCACAGTGAAATTTTCCCTCCTATATCTTAAACTGAATAAAAATGGATTAACTATTATAGGTCATTGTGCTAATCTGGGCAACCAAACTAAAATCCAACGCCATCTTAGCTTTCCTAAGTAGCCAGACCCCTTACATGCTCACTATTACAGTAACTTGAACAGTTGGATCTCTGAGATTCCTTTCACGTACAAGGGACTGAGTTGGTCTGCTTACAATCCACTTCTGCCATCTTTACTTTCACTGAGTGCTCGGTCACAAAGCTGATCACTGTTGCCCTAAAACACTTTCGGCAAACCAACATTTAAATATTAAAAAAAACACATACGTGTTAACATATGATGATCAGTATTGACCCTGCAGCAATAAATAGTGAAACACTGGATTGTGCCACTAGAATTGTTTAAATAAAAATTTTACTTGAGGGCGTTCAATGATTGTTTATGATTAATCAGTTACTGATTGTTAACATGTTACGGCTACTGTCGGTTAAGAAAAACATGCAAAATTTGCAATCCTAATTAAAATTAAGCGGTACTTATTGTAAACACAAAAAACTCTAGGGGTGCTCCGATTAGGGTTTTTGAGGCCGATCACTGATCCATAATCACAGATATCTGAATCGGCTGATTACGATCGCTGATCACAAGTGTGTGAGGGTTATTGGAATCCGTCATTTAAAGTGTTCTATTTATGGTGTAGTATTGTTTATTTATTTACTATTTATAGCAATAAAAAAATATTACAAGCAGGAGTGCACAGATATAATCAAGATCTAAAAAAGCATTATAAAGTTTAAATCTTTTATTTATTGGAAGGAAACATACGCTACATATCCCATTCTTGTATTATTTCATGTAGAATAACTGTAAAAAAAACTGAAACCAATAGAATAGCCTGTACTAGCAGCAAGGTTCTCCCTCAAACATGTAAAATCCGAATGCACTGCTGTACTCACGTGCAGCACATGGAAGGCTGCATCAATGAATAATAAATAAAAATTCTGCACAGAACGTTTTTAAATAACACACACAGCGTGTATTTGGCGAGCCAATCATGGCCACTCGTTAGTAAGCAGCCCGGGCAGGCTGCTTGTCACATATACCTAAAAGCTAATATAAATATTAGAATTTCTGCATTTCTGCAATATTAGAGTATCTGCATTTTCTGAGCCGATGTTCCTCTCATCATCCAGAATGTGTGCAGCTGTGCTGAATAGTCGCTCGCCGTGATAGCGGTTTTAGCCTTTTTACACAGTGCACACTAAGGCTCTGGCTTTCTGAGTGCTTCTGCTATCGGTGGGTCAGTGAGGATCGACTTATAAGATTTAGTTGCTGCCTTTGCGAACAACTTATCTTACTTGAATTACTCAAGCTGCGATGCTACATCCCTACAAATGGTGAGCTCAAAACTATTCACACAGTCCTAAGTTTGTTTAGAATTGGAACTAATGGCATGTGACGTCGAGCGTGGATTCGTAGCTTCCATGCCATCACGGTAAGCCTTACAGTAATTCATTGTTTTCAAGAAAACCACAGATTGTCTTTCTGTACTGCGTGAAAACTGGATGGTGTGTAAAGGTTGGAGTGGAGGAATTCGGGTGTCCTGACTGAACTCAACCCCACTGAACACCTACGGGATGACCTGGAGGAACTGGAGCCTCCTCGACATCTCAACATCATGCCCGAGCTTAATAATACTCCTGCGGCTGAATTAAAACAAATTCCCATAGGCATGCTCACCAAAATCTAGTGGAAAACTTTCATTGAAGGCAACAAACGAGGGAAAAGTTCTGGAGCAGAATTTTCAACAAGGATGTGAGGGTACTGTATGGGTGCACAAACTTTTGGCCATATAATTGAGCAAAAAAGCTATAGGGCAAAGATTCATAGCAAGATTACTCAGAGAGAAATATAAAATATTAGTATGAATATGTTTATAATGATGGTGAAAACCATAAAGATGATGATGATGATGATGATGATGGCTTTTAAGTGCATCAGCTTTAAAGCCGTGTGGTTACACAGCTGGAGATCAGCATCTGATACTTGCTGCGTGGGAATGATGAATGCTAACCTCATTAAATCATCATACATCATTAACTCAAGCATCGTTAAATCCTGCCTGAGAAGATTTGGGCCGGTGTGCGTAAAAATTTCATCTTACGCTGCAAAAGAAACCTTAGAAATCAGTGAAATGGACTCCTCCACTTTTTTCCTTCATCCTTTTCCTCGACCCTGGCTTCAGTGCGCGTGTGTTATTGAAGTGGATCGGGATTCTGTTTGAAAGAAAGTTTCTCTGTTATGAATGTCTCTGGATCTGGTGTCACATGTGTGGGCGTGCTTTAAACAACTCTTTTCTCTTAAGAAAGTTTGGCCTCATATTGGGGGAAAAAAAATAATAAAAAATTTTTGTGAGTTATTTATATTATTAGGATCTTCATTCACAAAACAGCAGCAGTGCGATGAGGGTGCTAATTAACTCCATGCACAGACTTTCAGCTCGCCATCTCTGCCTGCATCCTGAGGCGTTACGCTGTTTAGACCAAAAATAAATAAAAATTAGCCCTTAATTTAGGGATGGTTCTGGACTTGAATGAAATCTCTAAGGTCAAAAAAAATGTCGGCTCAAACAAATCCACTGAGACATGGGATTTGTTTTAGGACAAACCTTCTGGTAAGCAAAGATACTCCTGGTCTTTATAAGCAGAATTATGTTAATAGCAAAACAAAACAAAAACTCATTCGTGACCTTGTGTGATTTAAGCAAGTGGAAATAAATATAGACAGAGGTCAAACGTGTAATAGTGTGTATTACACGTATTTACATATGAGGGAGGGGAAAAAAAAAATGTGCCCAAGTGTGTTCGCTTCTACAGCTTCACCGCAGTATGCAAATGATTTTGTGTTGGAGTTAAAACTGAACAGACATTTGTTCTCAAAGAAATCTGTGTCAATGCCAGAGGAGTTCATCTATGAGCATATACAGTACATAAACACAGTGTGTGTGAGTGCTATATGTAGCCAGTGAAACAGGGATAAGTGTCACTTCATTAACACAATGATGCTTAAATTTCTTTAAACTAACAAGTTGACTTTAGTGAGAAGAACAGAAACACCTAAACATTTTAATCAGCTTAGAGATATTTGGCCTCCATTACACACACACGAACAAACAATTCCCTACATAACAGTATGTGATTGGAGAACTTTCTGTAATTAAAATGCATAAACGTCACTGTAATATTACAAACATGTCTAGGGTAGTGAATAGAGTCCCAAGGTGAAATAAAAATGTTTGTCATGTCTATTATATACTGTGGTGTATAACACCATTTCCAGATGAAACGAACAACACTGATCAACAGCATCATGAGCACCCAAAGCTCACCCATACCTGTGGGGGACCGAATCCCACAGCTGGCCATGATAGAAAGGCACCAAAACACCCAATGCACCACAGCCCTCTGTGCACATGCAGAGCCCAGACATGGGGAAGTTAACCATAAACATATTTACTATATTGCCAAAAGTATTCACTCACCTGCCTTCACATCCCCATGTAACATGCAATTCTTAATCCATAGAGTTTAATATGATGTTGGCCCACCCTTTGGGGACGTCCTCTTCCTGTGCCAACATGACTGCGCACCAGTGCACAAAGCAAGCTCCATAAAGACATGGATGAGTGAGTTTGGTGTGGAAGACCTGCACAGTCCTGACCTTAGATTAGAGCGGATACAGACCTCAACATCAGTGTCTGACCTCACAAATACGCATTTGGAAAAATGGTCAAAAATTCCCATAAACACACTCCTAAACCTTGTGGAAAGCCTTCACAGAAGAGCTGAAGCTGTTATAGCTGCAAAGGAGGCGGGGCCAACATCACATTGAACCCTCAGGATATGTATGTGAAGGTAGGCGAGCAAATACTTTTGGAAATAGTGTATCTTTTTTAATTCTATTGTTGTAATAAAAAAAATAATTTATGCTGATTTTTATGTAAATATTTTACTGCCATATTGCCACCCTGCTCCAATCTGGGCTAAAGCATGGCCAATCTTTTCAAACACTGACGATATTTTCTGTTTTTATTTAAATTGTTTGTATTTTATTTGACAGGTTATTTAAGTATGCAAACAAAGAATCTTATCATACAGGGCAGCCTGTGGATGTGACAATCAAGCCCTTAAAATGTCACATGGAGAGCATGAATATGGATCTGGACAATGGCCCAGGGACAATGACAAAGAAGCAAAATTGTCCACATTCTCAGTGACAGAGGGGAGACACTGTCAGACCAGACCGTTGATCTTGGGTCTCTACAAGATTATGTATGTTAAAGAGGGCTGATAGCTTTTTTCTCAGTGTGTGTTGCACTGCTCTGTGTTAGCCTTCACCCTCCGCTTTACAGGATCATTTGCCCAATTATTTGCTGTTAGTGTAGATGAATTAGGTTGAATAGAAAAAATGCCTTAGTTAATAGTTAAATCTAAAAAAAAAAGTCTAAATTGCAATCACAATGTCATTCTTTAATCGGGGTGATGCAAAGGGGGTGCCAAAACAAATGTAAAAATATATTCTGTACATAAAAGATGTGAACATGTCTTTGTTTCGCAACTGAAAAAATGCTATTATACACATATATCTGAAGTCATAGCCAGGTCCAGACTGATTGCACGGACAAGACGGGCTACTTATTTGTCAGGGCAGCGGTCCAATAACTGTATCAGTGATGAGAGGTGCAATCTCTCCATGATACGATTGTAGAGCGCCAGGCTTTGCAGCAGCCTGTGATCTAAATTGTCAACTTGTCATAACAAAGAGAAGGACCTGAGATGGAGAAAGCTCAAAAGAATCTGTCAGGGCCTTAGAATAGAAAATGACAGAAAAATCAAAAAAGCACATAAAGGAATGGGAGAGAAAAAAAAAATCCATCTGGATAAAAATAAATAAATAAAAAAATAAAAAAATGCATGTATAACACACAGTATAATTTAGGCTTTAGTTATTGTCTTTTCTATTCCTGCCACTGCTTTTTTTTTTTAACTGCCAGTTGTGCAAACATGTTCAAGGGCTTTTTCACCCCATTATTTAATCATAAGATGCCGTTATTTCCACTTACGATCACCCCATCTTAAGATGGATTAGTCCTATTTTGACTTACTTCATAATTTCCATATTATTTACTGTATTATGTTATTTTTTTACTTTATATCTCATTATTTATTGAGACTTAATAACCCATTATTTCTTGAAAGTCTGAAAATTTTTTTTTAAGGAAGGAAGTATTTCCTTACTTTGCCTTAATGTTTCATTACTTCAACATACTACGATATGAACTTAACATTATTCAAAATTAATGATTCATTATCTCAAGATAGTATGTCGATCTTAATTTAACATCTTTTAAAATTATCGACATAACTCATTATTTTGAGATATTGTGTCAATAGTTTGATGATAACTACGTATGAAGCTCAAATTTACATTTCCATTACTGTAAACTCAACTTCAAGACAGTGTCATTATTTAACGTAATACATTTTACTACAAGAAGCTATTACAGTATTTTGTCACATTTTGTTATTAATTAAGAGCTCAGTTTGATACTTTTATAATGCATATTTTTAAATATTAGGTCATTATTCCCGAGTGTATTATATAAATTACTTTGACTTAATAACTCAGTATTAAAATATAGTGTCATTGCCTCAACTTAATATCAAGACAGTATGCCTCTACTAAAATACAGTGAAACCTCGGATTGCGAGTAATGCGGTTAGAGGGTTTTGCAAGACGAGCAAAGATTTTTAATCAATTTTGACTTTGAAAACGAGCAAGTCTTGGTTTACGAGTAACGAGTATTATGCATCATGCATGAGCTTCTTGTTTTGACGCCGAGCGTCACGTGATCACAACTGAACCACTGGTTTTTCTCTCTTGTGCTACGGAATTGTGGGTAATCGTGGGCGGAATTTTATTTTTACTTTACAGCAGTGATTCTGTTAGTGTGTCGCTCAATCGAGTGTCAGAGAGATTTCTTTTTTATTTTTCCGATAAAAGTGTTTTCGTTGTGTGCGCGCATGTGAAAAGAGTGGAGGAAGGGTAACTAAGACGAGAAAGGGGAGGGGGGAGCTTACTTTAGATTCACACACACACACGACCTGCATGCACAAACGGAAACACTTATCTGTCTGGATTTATTTTTACTTTTTTTTTTAAAAGGTATAGTGCAGGTTAGTTTGTTTTATTTTTATTTTATATTTTATATTAATTATTCTTATGTATTTATTTTTTTTTAGTTTTAATTATTTCTTATGGGATTTGGTTTACGAGTGTTTTGGAATACGAGCCGCTTCCAGAACAAATTATGCTCGTAATCCAAGGTTCCACTGTAGTGCATTATACCTATTATATAATAAAACTGTAAAATGGGGGTGTTTGTACATTTAGGATATTTGTTCAAATATAAATAAATTTAAAAAAACATTATTTGAGGAGACACAAAATTTAACAGATGCCGTTGTACATTTTTTAAATCTCGCTTGCAAGTGTGTAATTAAATTCCACGCAAACTGTCACGGGCACATCTAGTGTTAAATACGATTGAAAAGGGAAATGAAGTCAAAGTACATTGTTTTGTAATGTAATTTTTTTGCTGGGAAATTCCATGCAAAGGTCAAGCTTACCTTGGGGAAAAGCATAATTCCTACCAAACAATACTGATATACTACATCTGTTTATACTTGTCTAAAATTTCCCATGTATATTAAACCATAAAAGCCCAATGCTGAGCATCAGGAATAAGAAAGAAGCACAAAAATTATGAAAACTATACATCGAACCGGGACTTTTGAATAACAGAACACAGTTATGAGAGTAAAAACGCCCTTTATTTCTCTATATAATCCTTTGCACTAATGCACTTATCCTAACATTTCACTAGTGCTTAGATACTGTACCATCAAGGTAGAAAAGAAAGCTTTCCCAATACACCGGTGCCATTACACTGTTTCCTTCACGTCTGAAACGCTGGCCTCCCAGGAACTTCTTTAATGGCCCAAACATGTGGAAATGGCTTGTACCGAGGTCAGGACTGTACGGCAATGTGGCAATAACACCCAGCTGAATTCCTGTAATGTGCAAGTGGTGTTGGTGCATAATCGTGTGAACAGTTCCCACACACAGATGCATCTATTTAGCAAGTTGGTGACAAGTTATGTGTTGATTTTCAAGGATCGGGCGTTCCACTCGCTGAAGGTCTTGGGAACAATTGTAGTGGGCTCCAAGCCACCTCAGCCAGGATTGTCATTCACAGATTTACGGCCTTCTTTAACACATTTGCACCATTCAGATGTTTTATTGAGACTAGGGGTCTCATCACCGTACTGTGCTTTAAGTCTTCTCTTACAAATTTTTTTCACAAGAAATTTCATCACAAGTGCCGGTTTTACTTGAACACCCCTTGTACAAAGAAAGAGAAAGGAAATGAGCACAGGACATGTCAGTGTTAATTTCTGTTTGTAATTACTTTTTTTTTCCATAATTTTACAATGTTTCTTTCTATAACATGAAAATGTGGCATCCATAAGACTTTACCTGTAATCATTTATTCTTAAAATAATATATATAAAAATAAAAAATAAAAACATTTCCAAATCTGCACTTGTGTTTTTTCAAGTCTGTTTCATGGTAGAAGTGAAAAGCTTTCCGCAGCTATCTTCCAAATTGACGAAGACCGCAGAAAACTGTCAAACGTTTGTGCATTTAATGTCACATCCATAATGCTGATAAAATGCTGTGTATTTTCAGGACGTGAATGATTATATGAATTTTGGCAATTTGTTTTTAATTTAAGAGATTACAGTAAATGTTATGCAAATGAATTCACCTGATACTAAGCTTGTCCATGCTCTGATGCACTTTGTTTATTCATATGAAACCAAATGTCACATCCATAACACTTGAAACGCCCTGCTTTTTTTCTGGGAATATTAATTCTATTGCAGTTTAGCACTCCAAAATTTCCAAACTGTCAGAATTATTCCTAATTGGAGAGAAAGAAAGATCCTTAAAAGTTAAAGCTCTTGAAATTTAAAACATGTAAAGTGTTCTGTTTTCTTTCTTGCAAACTTCACACTAATTAGGAAAAAAAATAACTAAACTAAAAAGAGACAAGACAGAAGGACGATGTGACTTGAGAAGGGAAAAGGAACGAAATCGCAATTAATTGCTGTGGCCTGCTTTAAAGTTGCATCACAATGAGACACCAGATTTAAAAAAATAAATAAATTAAAAGGTTTGATTTTTATCCTCTTGTTTCTGAGCATGCAGCACTTAACAAAAAAAACTACAGGCATGAAAAAGGGATCAATGGCTCATTAACTCTTGTGTAAGCCCTCGCGTGGTGGAAAATGAATTTACGATGTTGTGCCAGACAAAACATCAAGAACCCACTGAGCAAGCAATGTGGAAACACAGAGGATGAGGGAACGACCGAAACAGACACCACAAACGGAAATGAAGCTGGTGGCCCCAATTCTGTATTGAAACCTGATTCATAGGTGGCGTGATGGTGCCTCTGTCCAATAACAACACACTCCACAGACTCTTGGACAGACCATCTTCCCCTGCGTAACCATTGGCGACCTCCCACCTCTATAGCCGCGACGTGTTTCCCGAGAATATGTGTGCAACACCCGGTTGATGGATAGTAACCTAATTTTTCAGATAAATTTTCTAATCATGGCGTAACATGTGCGCTCTACCTTGAGTCTAATCATGAAGGTTACATGTGGCAGGGACTGTGTTCATCCAGATGATCCGTATTATCCAAGTTATTATAGTGATGTAAGCAAGATGCAGTTGTAATGCTTTTTTCGCCTTTAGTGCAAACTTTCACATTTATATTTGTGATTGACTGATTTATTCTACCGTAACAAGCTGAATGTTTTCATGATTCCTTTGCTAGCTGAAATGATGCATTACCACAGCCGTACATCCTACATCCACTTTTCAAGGAAATATCTATGTATAAAATACATTTATTCACTAACAACTTGCACATCGATAACTTGTCATATTCTCAGCTTATTGTGAGCATCAGTTTTGTTTAGTATTTTCACAGGTTGTGTGAATGCTCTGAAGTGCAAGTTAAAAAGTTTGCCGCTGAGAGTTCCCCCATTTCATTGACGCAGCATTTAACTTTGTTCTTTTTATATATTATCGCATTTGTTCCTTTTTTTTTCAATTTGGCCAAAATACAGTATTAGTGCGGATTTTTTTTATACACATAAACAGAAAAATGTATGTGCCAAATGGCGCAAATGTTTGAAAGAAGGTGTAGAAGTGGAATACCTGATCCTTTAAAATCGACGGATGACTTGTCACCACTTTGCGGCAGTTCGATCATGGCTCTGATGTACTGAGAAAACTGTCTTTTGATGGTATCACAAGTCCCGGTTTAATCTGAACGTTCCTTGTAATATACTTTACTACATTTCTTTGCAGTTTAAGTGATTTTTGAGTGAAATTGTCTAACTGTAGAATGTTTAACCCAAGTACATACAGTACAGTATACATACAGCATGGTTCAAAGGTCTGGGTCCTTTTTCTTTCATGGAAAACGTGTTTTTCATTTTTCAACTTAGAAATGGGCTGATTTATATATTCTAACAAACAGGGTTTTTTACCACAATGTGTTGTAAGGGCAGGGACTGTGTTTGTCTGAGTGGCGTCCATGCCATCGAGTCAGGAGGGGAATCGGCGTTTGTCTCCGGTCTCTTGTTCATTTGCATATGTCTAAGAGATGGATGGTGTACAAACACCACTGCGTTGACCTCTCGCTCATGTCTACATGCTAAATATTGAGTTAGTGTATACATGTCCTGACACATGTTAACATTCTGAACGCTTCTCTGAGTGTGTGTGTGTGTGTGTGTGTGTGTGTGTGTGTGTGTGTCTTTGACGCGCGGCTCTGAAAAAAAAAAACGGGGTGGGCGATGGGGAAGTTTTGTCAACCCTTCAGATTAAAGCTGCATAATTGTGCTTTGTGGGCGTGAACATGCTGATGAGGCAAAACTGATTGTAATAACACTTGCTGAAAACGCTGTAATTGTAATTGCTGGCTTAAACCGTGTCCCAGAGGCGCAACACAATTTGCACAACAAAGTGTTAGATTGGAAAATCTGAATGCACAGTAATGTTGGATTTAATTCTTAACAAAATGAAAGCAGGATAAACAGAGTTGTAATTCCAGTTTGAGGTGGAACTGGATTCGCTTCCACTGAATCGACTTCAATACCGGCATCGCTGTCATTTTTCGGATTTGATTTTAATTAGAATTCAGTGAACTGTTTGGGAGAATGTGTACATTTGCTAACAGCTCTCAGGGACTGGAAGTCTGTGTGACTCCAAATAACCCAGATTTGTCACCTTTGCACTTTGGGAGGTTGAGTCTATTTAGTGGAGAGCATTTAAATTAAATGCAAGTTGCCCAAGATGGCCACCGATATAAAATCACAGTGCTCTAAATCACAAGTCAGGAGGTACATCCCAAACCTCTAATTGATGACTCCTTGATTCCACGACTCTCCTGCACGTCCTTCAGTCAGTGACCCAGTAAACAACTGACGTCCATCATCCTTATGAGCGTACCAACTGTTAAAATGCACTCAGGGAAATCAAGGAACAAGGAGGGATGAAGTTCGTAGATAAATAGAGCTCATGAGTCATGCACTGAAAAAAGAAAATTGATTACTGTATCAGCATATTTAAAATCAAGGGCAAAATTACCACTCAAGTAAGAATATTTTAAGTTGAAGAAAATCAAAAAGGGTGAATAATGATATAAACTAATCTATTAAACTCATTACATAAAATTAAGTACATTTACAAACTTAATTTGTTATAATAAATACACAGTAATATCAGTAAGCTACACAAGATGTAGACCATCTATTCAATTTAATTTTGTTGCATAGCGATTTTTAATTCAAATCAATTCAACGGCGCTAAAATGTAATGTCTGAACATCTGTGCAGCGTAAGTGAAAAAGGGGCGTCAGGGCGTAAATTTAACCATGCCAGAGACTGAAGCGATCTCTAATAATTATAACGAATTAAAGAAGATAAGACTTTTTTTTTTTTTAAATACAAAATAACAGTTGAAAAATATTCATTGCATAAGCAGTTCTGGTGCCGTAGAAAAATTATCAACTTTAAGAGATTTTTTTTTTTTTTTTTTTATAAAAATGCCTCAAGTGTTTTTTGTTTTGTTTTTTCTTTCCAACCCATTTTAATGAATTCTTTCTGAAATCAATACAATTAGATTTTTTCATTACAGTTCTGGAATTTTTAGGAGCTTCTATTTAAAAACAACTCAATAATAATGAATTATTGATACATGTCTTCAAATGACATGAAACATTCATCCCTCAATGAAGCCACACAAAATGTCATCTTCATATTTAACAGAGCTGATGAGGCTAGTGAGGTTACGGCTCCCAAGTCTCGGTCTGCTTTCTCTTCCTCAACATTAATAAATATAATTTCTCATCAGCTAATTACATCTGGAAATATCTCTGTTAGTCATATGTTCATAATCAGCCATTGAAGATGCAAGGGCATTTACTGTCTCAGTTATTTTTAGGCCTTCACTGATAAAGGAAAAACTTTTCTCCACGCACACCACGAGGAAGAAAGGAAGATGTGCTGAACTCATCATCAGCTAGGTGGTGGAAGATAGCGAGGTTATAAATAAGGAGGCATTGATAAAATTTAAATAAACAGGAATCGAAATGGATGCATATGAATGATAGAGACAGAACCTGTGGAATCATCAGTTAACCAGTGTTTAAGGTCTGGAGGCATGGCTGATTAGGTCAGGTATTATAAAGAACACTGAAATTAAAAATCCTGATGAAATGGAGAAATGAAATTAAACTTGCAGAGAAGCAGGGGGTGGGGGTTATATGAGCGCTGCGAGTTAGAAATAGACTGTCAACTAGATTAAATTTTTGACTATTGGAATTTTTTTATTGGATTCAATTTAATTAAAAAAGGAATTATTATAAAAAAGTTTTGAACTATCAAAACTACTTGCTGAAATATTTAATAAAGATTGAAATGCGGTGTAACTTGTGTTGTTGATTGTTTAAAAGTCACATACCATGACATTTTTTTCCTGCCTAATAATCGGCGGCTCCACACTCCAGTCCGGTAGGTGGCAGTATTGCAATAACTGCCCATAAACTCAAAAAAAGAAACAAGCTTTACTCTCACAAATCAAGTATTTGTAGATGATGAAAGTGGTTCATATTTTCTGGTAAAACTGTTTTTTTATTTTTTATTTTACACAATTTAAAATTTGTGAGTTTAGATAAATAATTACAAAGAGTCAATCAATTTTAAATCAAAAACTTCCCCAAACATTCAATTCACTGAATCGACCAACAAAAAATCGGTTTTAGATATTACCAATGTAAAAAAAAAAAATCCACAGTATCCTAAGTGCTTTGAGTAGAATAGCAGAATATTTATAATAAATACATATTTTTCATTATTTAATAACGATTCCAGTGCATGATGTCTTTTGATCTACTTATTAAAGCATGTATTCATAACCGCTAACAAATATATGTTCAAAAAAAAAACAAAGCTGATAGAAAGAAAACTATTCAGACACCACACAACACCAATAATAGTGCTTTCTTACAAAACTTTGCTTAGCAAATACAGTTTCAAAACATCTCTGGTAAGGAGGAATTGATTGGTACATTTGGGGGAAGTTGTCATAGCGGATAAGATTTAATTCTCGAACAGGTCTCAGTACAGTTTACTGTGATGATGTGTAATGCTCCAGAACCATTAACAGAGAGTGAGCTCTGTTATACCTTATATACATTTATATTATTAACTTATACAGTAAGACTACTATTATTTAAGTTTAAAAAAATGAAACTCACAAACCCAGTCGTTCATCAGCGAGCTCACACATCCACATGGAACCACTATGAATAAAAGATGATTTTATTAAAGCATTCACACAACGTCTTCTTCATTTTCTTATTGGTTGTTCAAAACTGTAGATGGTGAAACTCCACAGCCCTACCACATGGCCCATGACCCCATAAGCTGTTAGGGACAAGAAGCTTGTTGACAAAGAGAAAAAACATAAATAAAATATGACTACCCTTTTTAGTGGCCTTGCTCACATAATCTCCAATAGTAGAGCAAAGCTTTTCAGTTCTGCTCCTCCACATCTCCTCTACTCACTATAAAAGCAGCAAAAAACTAAAAAAGACATACGAGAGAAAAAGAGCTAAAAACACAAATCGTAATTAGTTACACTTAGTGATGCACCAACTTATCAACCATACTGTACATGGGTATCGGGCAACATTCACCTTGTAGACTTGTGTCTGCCTATCAGCCTGTAGGCTGTAGCTGAGGTTGGTTAATTGTGGTCTGAGATCCAATATGCTGTGCTATAATACTTCCCATAACATCGATGTGTTGGGAAATGACAGCTGGGTGAGATTATTTCACTGCCTCAGAGAAAAATCAGCAATGTACTGTACACTTTGTAAGATATGTTCCAGCAAATGCTAACACAAGCAGTTTTACTAATTGCTTTTACATTTGTATTTTCTATAATATAAAACAAACAAAAACAAAAAACTTAAAACCACAGCTGCCCAACTCACTGGAGAATTAAATGTGCACCTCAACTCTCCTGTTTGTCCGGAGCTCCACAGGGTCAATGTACATGGCCGGGCTGCTATAGCCAAACCTTTGGTCACTCGTGCCAACGGCGGTTTCAATTGTGCCAGCAGCGAAAATCTTGGGCTGTGAACAATGTGAAACATTTATTGTTCTCTGATGAGTCCACCTTCACGGACTTTCCCACATCCAGGAGAGTTACGGTGTGGAGAAGTATCAAAGTAGCGTACCACCCAGACTGTTGCATGCCCAGAGTAAAGCATGAGGGTGGATCAGTGACGATTTGGGCTGCAATATCATGGCATTCCCCAGGCCCAATACTTGTGCTAGATGGGCGTCACTGCCAAGGACTATCGAACCATTCTGGAGGACCATGTGCACCCAATGGTTCAAACATTGTATACTGAAGGTGGTGCCGTGTATCAGGATGATAATGCACCAATACACACAGCAAGACTGGTGACAGAGAGGTTTGATGAACATGAAAGTGAAGTTGAACATCTCCCATGGCCTGCACAGTCACCAGATCTAAATATCATTGAGCCACTTTGGGGTGTTTTGGAGGAGCAAGTCAGGAAAGTTTTTCCTCCACCAGCATCACGTAGTGACCTGGCCACTATTCTGTAAGAAGAATGGCTCAAAATCCCTCTGGCCACTGGGCAGGACTTGTATCTGTTATTCCCAAGACAAACTGATGCTGTATTGGCCGCAAAAGGTGACCCTACACCATCCTAATGAATTATTGTGGTCTAAAACCAGGCGTTTCAGTTTCATTGTCCAACCCCTGTATGTATATACAGTATATAAATATCAATATTGGATTACACTATTTGTCAAACTATTATTTTAAACATTGGTATTAGCCAGAATGTTACAGTCAGTGCATCCCTATTTATTTTATGTACATGATCTGACCAATCAACATCCAAAAACCTTCACCAACTGCCACGCAAAACCTGACCAATCAACACTCAAAACTGAGATAAACAATTGAACAGGTGTACTTAATAAAGCAGCTGGTGAGTGTATATACTGTAATATTTACAAAGTATATTTCATATACTATATCAAATCATACTATCTTACATTATATTAAGGTCATATGGTCTAATGAGTCCAGATCTTTTAATGTCAGGTCTACAGTAGGCTCTGCAATGTTATGTGGCAATAAAATGAGGTCAACTAACGACCTGAGGTTAAGGTTAAGGCATAAGTTTGACGAATGTGTGCCATAATTAAAGCTAAAGGCAATTAGCCAACAAAGTATTAGTTTCCACAAGTTTTCTTTTGCCCAACTAGTGTACTTTTATAGATAAAGTAAGATGCAGTTTTCTCACTCCTCAGAGGTTAATTCTAAGTTTTGACCGTTTTCATAGCCAATTCTAAAAGCCCATAAAAATTCTTTGATTTGGAATAAATACAGTGTATGGAGTTTTAGATTTACTATGAGCACTACATGATTGTGTCAGGTTACATAAAGTAACAGTAACACACTGTATAAAAGATGTAGGGATAAAACAAAAACATGATTACTAAAAAGTCCTGTTTGTAGGCTTCATTAAACAGCAAATAAAGCAAAAATTTTAAAAAGCTCTTCAGAGTGCTTGGATATAATAAACTGCTCAGCTGTAAAATTAGAAAGATATAAGATTTTTTTTCCCCAATTGTCTGTGACAAGATGCAATTTCTTCTCCAAAAAAGTATTGTAAGTAAGTAATATAGCACTAAAGAGCTCACAATGTAATTTTCTTTCTTGACATGCTTAAAGATAAAGTTAACTAAACATTAATGGAAATATTTAATAAACACTTTGTATGTGAAGTAAATTGTGAAATCCAAATAAACAGCAGCACTTTCTTAGATGTCCAACATCTCAAGCTTGCTCCAAATTGCTTGAATAAATGTCTCGCTGCAGGCTGAACTGAGAAAGATCTGTCGAGAAGCAGACTCGATTGGTTTCAGCCTCGACCACCCTTGTCCAAATGAATTTTTAATGAAATTGACGCTGCAGGCTCAGAGATCCTGCTGTACCGTGATGGAGCGTGTCGATAATCAGTTTTAGAAAATATACCACGATATTCTCAACATTAGTACTTCAAAGCTAGTGGCGTTTTTTGATGGACGCGTCAAGCGTTTATTTGAGCTGACATCAATCTTAGGAGTTTTTTTTTTTTTTTTTTACCATTTTACCCGGTTTTAAGATGGCAGGTCCTCACCTCTCTCTCCATGAGCTCACTCTGTGTGACTGACAGGACGGTCTGATAAACCCAAGTCTGCTGGAGTCCTGTTGAATCCTCTCAAACTGCTGAGTTTACACGGCTGCTCAAAATTCTAATAGAGCTTTGTTCTGTTCAGGGACTTCACTGCTTCTGGAGTTGTTTAAATTACAGAAGGTGTTTTTTGGGGAAAATATATTATATCTCCAAATCAATAATATGAATAATATAAAAAAAATTTAATATGAACTCCACCTATGAACAAGATTAATAGTTAATAAAGATGGAGGGAAAAATTGATCCGGTTAGATACCGCAGTTCTTTTCTATAGCATTTGTTTATCGCAACACTGACTTCTCAATCGATAAAAAAAAAAGATAATAATTAATTTATATTCTTTCTGTTTGCATTAAAGATGTTTGCACAATACAAATCAAATCATGCCTAGGTATTGTAATAATATCATATTTGGTGTTCCCTGCAGATTCCTGTGCCTTAATGGATAAGGTTAAGCAATATGAATTAACAAATTTAATTCTTCCACCAATTTTAGATAGTTCCTCATCAACATTTAGACGTAACTTGAAAAAAAGAGAAAAAAAAAAAAAAAAAGTCAGGGTTTAAGTTAAATTTCATATAATGAAGATAAATGTTATATGATATACTATACATCATAAACTGTAAATTGATTAGCCACTGATCATGATAAGAAAATATAATGCAGAAATGAGAGTGTTGTTTGAAAACTGTAAAGTTGGTGTGTCTGTACATTGTAGATATTTATGAAAAAATTATTTGGGGAGGGGGGTTGGTGGGGGTTGGACGTAAGATGAGTGATAAACCATATTTAGTTTGTCTGTGCACAAATCACATAGAAACTGCTACTGAATGAATTTTACTGGGTTTTTCACAGGTGTATTTGGCCGAGCTTGAGGTAACAACAAAGGTTGTAAGGTAACTTTGTTTCATCGCAATCGGCTCATGGGAAGAGAAGATATCCTACTTAGAAATTTAAATGGAAAATGATCTTATATCATAAATAAATAAATAAATAAATACATACATACATAAATATCAACCTTGAAAAAAAATTACTTTATCTCAAAGTTCAACATGAAGCTGTTTTTTTTTGTTTGTTTTTTACGCGCTTGAGTGTGCAATTAAATTCCACCGGAATGAAGTTGCAGACACATCCAGTCATAGTTCTAGTCACTTTTTTTTTTAAATAGAAAACAAAACAAAAAAGGAAGCATACAAGAGGGCTTAGTAATACATCACAGCTTGCAGACAAGAACCATAACCATTATCAAAAAACTAATTTAGTAATGAGCAGTAACCAAAAAGAAAAGAAAAACATTTACAAATTTCTTTCACAAATTGGGCGTCGTGGGTTGTCTTTCACGTAGCTAGCATTCTCACATGTAGTTGGTGTTGCTACACTGCAGAAAATGACATCAAATGACAGCAAGTAAAATTTTCTTGATTCTAGCCAAACCTAGCTGTAATGTCTCAAAATAGAAAAGACAATATTATAAGCTAATTTCTCATGAAATGTTGCTAAAATTACAAGATAAAAATGTCTTGTTTTATTGGCAGATGAAAGCAAAATTCTCTCCTAAAAAAAAAATTACATCCTTTGCTTGCAATTGTCATCACATTTGGATAGAAATAAGCTTAATAATCATATATTTGATGTAATCTTATTTTTAAGAAATGATACATAGGTTTGGCTAGATTAAGGAATATTTCACTTACTATGATGCTAAGATTTTTTGCAATGTTTACATTATCTATCTACCATCACTATCATTCACAAGTCTGACAGCCTTGTACAATGTTTGGTCAAAGGTTGGGCAAATAGGCTGCATAACTCCTCTTATTTGTATGTTGTCTCAGGGAGAAAAAGCTCCCTCCTTCAGGGTATCTTCAAGTGATAACTCACTATACTAGAATACTGCAATGTTTTTGTGGAGCTCCTACACACCATGTTTAAAAGTTGACAGGTCTGTGGATAAAGTACAATCGGCGTAAACATCACTGGGAATCGCAGCAACATCACATTGTGTGGTGTGTGTGTGTGTGTTATATTATGGTTGGACAAAAAATTATTCAGACAAATGATGAGGTGAATTACGTCTGTCAAATTAGCATTGCCTGTCTGCTCTCTGACACGTCCGATCCACAATTACGCTGCTAGCCAGGACACGTGTGAAAATGAAGCAGCGGAAGGATATAATTAGCGAAAGGTCAATGAAAAATCTTAGTGCAAAACCCTCCTTGGAGATAATCAAGAGAACCAGACAACAATGGCAAGACGATCTATGTTTAGCTTGCAGGAAAGTGCAACGTGTTTACTCCTACGCTGCAGGATTCGTGAGGATTGCCTCATTAAGAGGTTGGGAAGGAAATAATTAACTGTGTCGATTAGCAGAGATTTTTCCGTCCTCGCAGAGGCTGCAGCGATCAGCTAGCGCAGGCGCGCTGCCATTCAAGCACAATCAACTTTGTGCATTGTGGAAAGCGTTACAGAAGGCAAAGGATAAGAAGAAAGAAAGAGAAGATATCGGTGCAAGGCGAATTAATCCAAAGGTCGTGATTTAACCGTTTTTTATTATAATGGATGTGGTTTCTTTTAGCATGACTGTGCATGAGCACATGCAAATCTGGAACCTGGGTGAGATTTTGGAACGATGTGTTAGCCAGCGTAATCCATCATGATCATCGGCAACACCGCTGGGACATGTAGAGTTGATGCCAAAGCTCACTGCAGCTGTTCTGTTTCCTGCACACTGATTATACTCAAGTGCATGTTGGATGGGTGAGAAGAGAAGAGCAGCTGTCACACAAGCATCTTCTAAAATTGTCAAGTTGACAATATGTTGCTTCTCTGTATCATATATTCTGCTAGTCCTCTCTGAGGTATATTTCCTCTGGCTGCAATGATCTGTTATTTCCGACTGCTGACACAGTGGCATTGAAATGCCACAGAAACAAAAAGACTTCCTTCCACTCCTTGTGGATTCAGAAAACGGTTTAGTTCCATAAGCAAATTCTGCTCCAATCAACATGTTGTATGTTTCTCAATGCTTGGTCAGAGAGAGGGGTGGGATTTTTTTTCCCGTTTTTTTCAACCATTCAACTTAATGTACTGTAACCTTGTCCTGCGTGCCTGCACACGGGGTGCGACTGTCTGAATTGCTTCTATAACAATACAAGAGAAGCAAAGTCAGTGATGCGTTTCTGGAGTTCATCCAATCAGACTCTCTCTTCATCAAACCGACAAGGACGAAAAAGGGACGCAAACACCGACCTGCTGGACTTGAGCCAAATCCTGTTCCATCATTGAGGAGGATGTTCTTCCGGACACTTTTAAAAACATACCGATGCATCACACACACACACACACACACACACACACACACACACAGAATGTTATATCTCCATCATGATTTATAGTAAGTATTGATTAATATACATGTAGCTAAATTGACATACAGTATAAAAAAAGCTAATTCTAATTTGTTAAAAATGCACTGTGTGAAAGTTGAGAGAAAACTTTCATGCTTTTTAAATCCTTGTCAAATACACACGTACACGCACAAGAAACATCCTCTAAACGTCCTACTTCTTATCGTTTTTCGTGTAGTCATGCATTATTCATAAATGTCTAGGAAACACATCTCCAGAGACGTTTACACTCAAAGTCATGCCTACGTAATCTTCAGAGATTGTTCGTTTTCCTGCTTCTCCCCAGCGTTTATTAATATTAATTAGCTGACTACAGTAATAGCATTCACAACTAATGGAGAGGCCTTTCTTGCTGTTGGTTGCTCTTTTAAAACAGAAATGTTTTTCTTAATGTGCATGTTCTTATAAGATAAATAGACAAAAGTATGCGAACACCCCTCCCAAGTTCCCGGGTGTTCTTCAGCCACATCTGTTCTAAAATCAAGTCATGTAGTCATGCTGTCTGTATAGACAAGCATATGCAGTAGACATTAGACATGGCACTGTTGTAGGATGCTGTAACTGCAACAAGTCATTAGAGATTGGGGGGAGGGGACTGATTCAGTTATGCATCACAATTCTTTTGTGTGGCGATTCATGTATCGCCATATTTGAGTACAAAATCATCAATCTATCTATCGAGGCAAATATACCGGGTTGGCCGTCAATATACTTGCGCGGCCCACCCAAGTGAACTCTACGTGTGGGAAATCCTGACTGTAAACGCATCAAGAACAACATCGACTCAGGCACGAAGCGGTAGACCTGGCAAACTCGTGGAGTGCTGAAGTCAAATAAAAATCTGCTCTACTTTGTTGCATCACTCACTATGTATCAAGACCTTGATGAAAAATGTTTCCATGGCCAAGCAGCTGCACAGAAGCCGAAGATTGTGGTCTAATGAACTGAGAACCGACACTAAACTTCGAAGCGATCGGTCACCAGATATCGATCTAAATCGAGCGCCAAACTGACATGGTTTATGAGTTTGGTGTGGAGGTGCTCGAGTGTCCTGGCCAACACCACTGAACACCTTTGGGATGAACTGGAATGTTGCTTTGCAAACAAGTCAGTGCCTTCTTGTCCTACATCAGTGCCTGACCTAACAAATGCTGCTGTAATGGAAAGGGCATCAATTCCCACGGACACGCTCTGAAATCTTCCAAAATGCCGTCCTAGAAGAATAGAATCTGTTACAAATGTTAAAAAAAAAAGAAGACTTTTGTCTAACTTTATGTTATGTATATGGATGTGATGGTTGGGTGTTCAGAAAATGTTGGCTGTCCTCCGAGGACACTTCGAAGACACAGCCGTTGGTTGGAGAATCAGCAAAAACAAGCAATAAACCCCAAAAATTGTGCCAGAAGTTGTATTGTTATAGCGTGACTATTGACCGTGAGTATATGTATATGATCCTAGGATAAATGATGTATAGCAAGTGATGCTTGCTTTTGGTGTTCATCAATCATAGTGAATTAGTTAAACAAATCTTTTTTTTAATGCCTGTCATTCTAAACACATTGGTAAAATCATTCTGGTCAATGCAACTGTTCACAGTCATACCAAAAAAAATCTGAAAACAGAATCACAATCGTTCCCTCTTAACAAGCATTATATCCAGTTATTATCAGGGAGCTTGATTCAGAACAGATGTTGTTCTCATGAATGAATTCTGATATAAAGCTCCGCTAGTCCCTAATTTACAAATTGATCCAGCCTGGTGATGCCTAATGTGTGAGACTAACACACACACACACACACACACACACACACACACACACACACACACACACACACACAAAAAAAAAAAAAAAAAAAGAGTGAAATGTGTGTGAGGAAATGTCAATTCTAAAAAAAATAAAAAAAAACTAATTATTAAAACTAAAGACTTAATAAATTTATTAACAGCTTAACTTAAATTAAATAACTTAATAATAACAATTTTTAATAAATAGTCTTTGCTTTGTTATCACAATGTTAACTCCTCATCTCCCCACTACTATCGCATCATATTGACTAAGGAATGAAACCAGTGTTACAGTAAAACGATCCACAATGGGGTGGTGTGATGATACAGAGTTGTTAGATTAGTCTCCTATAACAGCACATCACATCAGTTTTCCCGTTTCGCTTTCTGTACTAAATTTATACCCAAGTGTTCCACTGTGTATACATCTCACAAAGTTTAAAGAGGCAGTTTAAAGTCGGAATACTACTGTAGAGCAAGATTCTCCTCTGGGGGCGGGATATGGTTGTACATAGAATATTATTAGACAATCAATTATTACACAGACATAAAGAATCAATTCGTTTGGGTTTTTTTGTATTCAATTAAATCAATTATTTTGTTTATGTCCAAATCACTAAAGGACAGACACAAAGCTCTCAAGCACTAAATTCTGATTTCAGCAGCATTTTAATTATGACTAGACTTTTCTATACCTTGTATTATATATATTTTTTCAACCGCACCATAAGTTGGTTGAGCACTGTAGCCTGAATTAACTCTCCTACTTAATCAATCGTCTGTCAACTGTGCATTCTCTGTAGTTCCCTTCCTTGCAAATATGCCCCCCTTTATTTCCAAACCTTTATGTTTGGTTAATGTAAAACATACTTGAAGTTCCATAAATGGTGTTAAATTAATTAGGCAATCAAGAACTATTACACTGTATGTGTCTTTGCATTTCTGTGCATTTCTGATAACATGGTAGTGTATACTGGTGTTTTTTTTTTCCTCCTCATTTATGAAAAACCAAAGCAGGGAAACTAATTAAAAACATAATCATTATTCTGCTCGTAGGTTTTTTTTTTTTTTTTTCTTACAGTACATGGAGCACCTTCATTTGGCAAACAGGGACACTGTGCTCATTAGAAGTAGGGCTGAAACGATTCCTCGAGTAATTCGATTACAAAAAATGATCGAGGCAAAATCTTCTGCCTCGAAGCTTCTT
>JAQMYJ010000005.1:6355483-6385981 GCA_030014305.1 Clarias laeviceps
ATTCGATTACAAAAAATGATCGAGGCAAAATCTTCTGCCTCGAAGCTTCTTTTAATTAAATTTAAAAGCTTGCGTTATGTTTTTGCGCAATTATTTCATTGGCGTGACACAGCCCACTTCCGGATGCAAGACGCCAGTAAACACCGACGAAGAAGCAGTGCTTATGTCACCCACAAAACAGAAAGAGACGCAAACAGTTAGCTGTGTATTGATTTGAGGGAGCGTTCAGTTGCGGGCTGCAAAATGAGAGGGAGCGATAAAAATATCAGCGAGCCAAAGAAGAGAACTTTTAGCTCTGAAAGGTAAGTTGCACAACTTGGTTTTTTTGTATAATTAAGTATAAAAAAACTAAGGCAAACATTAAAATAAATAAAGTCATTTTAAATACCTTTTTTTTTTTTTTAGTTTTTGCATCTGAGAAAAGGCTTTAAAATAATGTATGGCAGTGTAATGCACTTAATTCATCTCAGTCAACTTTATTCATAATACAGGGAATAGCTTAATGACAATGTTTATTTTTGATAAAATGCTGTATGCATTTAAAAAATAAAAGTTGAATTTTCTAAAAAGAAAAGCAATTAATCTGTGTTTCTCCTATATATTTTACATCGCTGTTTAATTAAGCAAGAGCACATTTTATCCGATTATTCAATTAATCGATTTAATTTTTGGTAGAATACTCGATTACTAAAATATTCGATAGCTACAGCCCTAATTAGAAGCGCTAAAAAGAAAGGCATTGCGGATTTTCCCTGTCCTTATGATACAGTATAGCCGGATCCAAAAACATGTAGGTGCCATGTGACTTTTGAGAATGGCTGGGCGATAAAAATTATCTTGAATCGGCAACTCGATAAAATATATGTCGATGATGATATTCTCTGATTGTTTTTACTCCATATGGATAGATTCAGCAGCTGATCACACAGCAGACATAAACAAATGACAAAAATTTGCTTGCATGTCAAAGTACACGTCCACTTCCTACTCCTAAAGCATTGTTTAAGCTACAGATGAAGAAAACTTTTAATCATTTTGAATCGCCTCTGAAATATGTGTTGTTTTATTCACAGCTACAAAGCTAACTAGCTTCTAAAAAAAAATCCCTCTCCAATTCCCCCTGATTAAGGGCACTACTAGGTGTGTGGAACAAAGAGATTAAACCCCAGCCATCTAGCTTTTCATTTACACTATTTGGGATTCAACATCGAAACCCGGAAGTTAAAGGAGTTAAAGATATTCAAAAGCGGAATAAGTTTAAATATAAAGAGAAATTTATGAGTTTTACAGGACTGTCCACCACATCCATGGTTTAGTCTCCTCACCTTTTGGCTACATGGTACCTGTTAAAATTTAAAAAAATTTTAGCCCCGTCACCAGTCGCGGAAGGATGTGTGTTGGCAAAACAAAATTACTTTTTAAACAAAAAAAATTATAATTATCTAGTGGGATGCTGCTTAAGGATATACTGTGATCATCAATGTCAATAAATATAGACAAATGTATCATGGTAGCATTTCTGGCCATCTTGTCAAGCTCTATATTTGAGTCCTACCTGCTGCAGTGACTTGGCTTTTTGCAGTAAGTAATAACCTGTTGCATTTTGGATATGTGATAAACCCTGTGGAAAGGTAAGAGAATGAGCACCATTTATTTATTTATTTATTGTGACAGGAGGGAAGAAATTTCTCACACTATCCTAAATAATTGTGCGCACTTGCATTGTGTGCTCTTTGTCGGAGACTGAAAATCGTACATCTACAAAAGGGAATGTGGAGCTGATCAGATTTAAAAGAAATGTATTACATATAATTTCCTAAACATATAAAGTTTTTCATCAAAACATTGTTCTATTCCTTATATTAAACTTTTTAATTATTATATTAAATTTTGTAGAGTGACCATGGTCAATCTTAGTAGTATTCATTTGCTGAAGTTATTATTACAGTGCTATAAGTACAGAGTACAGAGCTATTAGTGAAGAACTGTGTTTGAAAACTTTGTTCTTCAAAATAACTTGACATAATGACATAATATGAGAATATGTATAAGTTTTAAATAGGTATGTAAAGATAATGAGATGAGAAACAAGATGAGAGATGAAATTAGATAAGATTACACGTCATGTCTAATGACATATAGACAATCTTAGATATTGAAACAAGCCTAGATACGATATGATATTCGACATAAAATATAAGATTAGATGAGATTAGAAATGACATTCAATATAGGATGAAATGTGATGGGATTAATGTATAGCAAGAGATTAGATATAAAGATAAGAGAAAAGGTGAGGTTTGAACTATGAGATTAGCTATGAGAGGATATGAAATTAGATTTTTTTATGAGATTAGATATGAGATTAGATATTATTGATTAAGTTGAGAAGAGATATGATATGAGATAATACTGTATGCGATATGAGATTAAATAAATTGTGACATGAGATACAAAATCAAATTAAGCATAAGATGAGATATGGAATGTGAAGAGATAAGATGTGAGAGTAGACACACAATGTGATACGAGATGCGAGATAAAAGATTAAATGAAAACAGATTAAGAAAATGATATGTAGGATGTGATATGAAATGTGAGATTAGATATGAGATGTGATAAGAGATATGAAATATGAGATGCGATGGAATTTGAGATACGAGATGAGATATGAAATATGAGATGTGTGAGGACATCAGATTTAGATGCGTTATGAGATGTGAGATGAGGTGTGGTGAGGTTAGATGGGAGAAGCAATACAAGATGCAGGATGATATGAAATGTGATGAGACTGGATTTGAGATGTGAGATTTGACGAGAGATAATATACAATATGATAGGAGGTGATATAAAATGTAACATAAGGTGATATGAGATGTGAGAAGATGATGCGAGATGCAATATGAGAAGAGAAATGTACGACTGATAGATCAGATAGGAGATGTGATAAGAGATGAGATAAGGGATGAGACAGGTGATGTGAGATACGAGATTGTGTGTGTGTTTTAAATAGTCAATCAGTAAAATTTGGTTTCTTTTTTCACTGGGTTATTATAGTGTGATAATTTTAAACCAGAACTCTTCTAGCTGTCAATAAAACGTAGAGAAACTGCGTTGCACGGTGTACTCATTGTGGAAGTAGTGTTCACTGGTGATTCACCAGATTTATGATGCACTCTGGGTAATAAAACACTCCGAGTTATAAAGCATAAAGGGAACGTCATTCCTCCACTGAGAACTTTGAAGAGCAAAATGGATGAACATTAAATAGTGAACTATGTAGTGAACAGGGAACATGATCAAACACAACAGGGGGCAGATAGAGGGAAAGAAAGAGAGGAAAACAATGGAAGAGTGAGATAAAGGGAATCATTGGTCCTGGACCTCTATGATAAAATCCATTTCTAACTTCACGTCATTCCGTTCTTTTAATTATTTCTTTCTCTCCCACTGTCTTTCTGTCTCTCACTTCCTGTCCTTCTCTCCCACCGTCTTTCTGTCTCTCAGTTCCTGTCCTTCTCTTACCGTCTTTCTCTCACTTCCTGTCATGTCCCTTACCATCTGTCTCTCACTTCCTGTCATTGTCTCTTACCGTCTGTCCCCCACTTCCTGTCATTGTCTCTTAATATCTGTCTCTCACTTCCAGGCATTATCTCTTACTGGCTTTCTCTCTCTCACTGTCTGGCTGTCACTTAATTCCTGTCTCTCTCCCACTGTCTGTCCGTCACTCACTTTCTGTCTTTCTCTCTCCCACTGTCTGATACTCACTTCCTGTTTTTCTTCCTTACTATCACTCACTTCCTGTTTTTCTCTCTCACTGTCTGTTTTTCACTCCCCGTCTTTCTAACCATCTGCCAGAGAATAAGTCATCATCACCAGGTGCCTCATCTTTTATCACTCAAAGTATGTGTGTCAGTGTGCGTGTCATACACATATTCTTTAAACAGACCACACACCACCAATATGACAGAAGTCTGAGAGACTCTCCCACTGTCTGTCTGTTACTTACTTCCTGTCTTTCTCTCTCTCTCACTGTCTGTCTGTTACTTATTTGCTGTCTTTCTCCCTCACACTTTTATTTCCTGTCTTCCTCTATTAAACACTTCCTGTCTCTCTCGCTGTCTGTAACTCCCCATCATTCTCACTTACTCACTTTCCGTCCTTCTCTCTCCATGTGTCTGCTACTCATTTCCTGTCTCTCTCTCTCACTGTCTGTAACTCCATTCCCATCTTTCTCTCTTACTAACCTCCTGTCTGTCTCTCACTGTTTGTCTGCAACTCCCTTCCTGTCTTTCTCTCTTATTACTTTCTGTCTTTGTCTTTTCCTGTCTGTCTACCTGCTACTAAATTCCTGTCTTTCCCCCACTCTCTTACTCACTCCCAGTCTTTCTCTTTTACTCACTTCCTTTCTTTCTTTCTCCCTGTCTGTCTGTTTCTCACCTTCTGTCTCTCTGTCTGTCTGTAACACACTCCAAGTCTTTCTGTCTTACTCACTTCCTGTCTTTCTCCCTCACTGTCTGTCTGTTTCTCTCTCTCTGTGTTTCTAACAATCTGCCTGAGGATAAGTCATCATCTATCACCAGGTGTCTCCTTCTCTTTTATCGCCCAGAGCATGTGTGTGTGTGCCATACACATTTTTTTAAACAGAACACACACCACCAAGATCAAACCCCTGTAAGTAACAAAACCAAAAAAAAATCCTAAAGCAGTGGATGCATATATGAAAACACCAGATCTTTCAACCCAATTTTAACCCACATATCCGGAACAATACCCTCACAACACCCAATTAATTAACACTGATAAGATTTCGGTAATGATCAACAATCGACATATCGTGCAGCCCATAAAGCTTGGTTTACTTATTTTTGTCGTACATACAGTAAATAGATTAAAGAGAAAATAGAACAAATATGGAAAGGAGTAGTAATATTTAACAAAAATGTAAAAACATAAAGACAGATTCTTGTGTGTCATTCAGGGTAAAATGTGTGTAAAATTTCATGTTTTGTATTTTTGTTTGTTTGTTCTTAGTCACGCGCAGGTGCGTCGCGCGACAGGAACGAGCGCGCGCGCGCATCCACATCATGGCAACATCATGTCACGCCAGTCAGAAGACGCACGCGCACTTTAAACGTCATTTTACTTGTTCGTAATATTATTATTTGTAAGCGCGTGTCACAGCGGCGTGCGCCATCCACGCGCGAGACCGGCACATAACGTTACCAAAGTGACACAAACACACATTATGTATACGTTTATTTTTATTTACTAAATAATACACCGTTACCTTAAGCATATTTACATCAATGTGCAACTCGTTAAACATTTTCAAAAGATAAAGTTGGAAAACATTCACTCTAATAAAAACATTCGTTTAACTGAGTCTATTAATTGTGATTTAATAAGGAGTATTATGACTTACCTTTACGAGCTAGACGCGAAGAGTTCCAGAGAGAACGAGGGGGGGAGAAGAGAGAGTCACGACGTTTAACACACACACACACACACAATCACACAAGTCGTTCAGTCGGTCCCGGAGACGCTCCACCACACAGGCTAAAAACCGTTAAATGCGCGCTCCCATCTGGAGAGCCGTGCACGGCGCGCTCGCACGCGCATTCTCTCCAGGACACTAATTAACCTACCGATGGAATGCGCACCCGTGCGCACGAGACCGAATATCTCACTGAGTAACACAGATTAGATTAAAATCTCTCCATCCGCAAATGAACAATAAACCATTAGACTAACACACAGAAATCTATTGCAACAACAACAAAAAAAAGTAACCCCGGTTTTAACAAAGTCCATTTCTTTCGGCGGTGTAATTAGAAGAACGGCTCAGCGTGCGCGGGAAACCTCTCAAATGACTGGATTGCCATCTACTGGTGCGTCACAAACTCCTCAACCAATCAGGTTAGTGCATGAGGGTCGTGTCTCAAGTCACACACTAGCCTATGCACTAGAGTCTTATTCTACTGTATGTTACACATTCGAACCCTAACCAACCGGCATTTCAGGTGTTCTTTGCCTTCTACTCTGTGTTAATTGAATATATTGCATTTCAGTGTGTGTGTTACCCTGTATTGAATAGTGTGTAATATTTTAAGTTTGTTTGTGTTTGCACATTTTCAGATTATATCCTATGTATTTAAAATAGGTGGCGACACAGTGGCGTAGTGGTTAGCACTGTCGCCTTGCACCTCCAGGTTCTAGGTTCGATTCCTGTACTGGGGTCCCGCATAGAGTTTTCATGTCCTCACCGGTCTTTGGCTGGGGGGGGTTTCCTTTAACAGTCCAAGACATGCAGAATAGGCTAACTGGCATTCCCAAATTGCCCCATAGTGTGTGTATGTTTGTGTGTCCAGCAACCCATCCAGGGTGTACCCAGCCTCGTGCCCTAAGTCTCCTGAGATAGGCTTCAGGCCTCCCACGACCCTGTATACTGAATAAAGCGGTAGAGATGTTGATTGAGTATTTGAAATAGGCTGCATTCACATTACCATCCTCTGATCTGATATATATCTGAAACACTGTCATGTGATTTGATGAGAACGGTCAGGATGGAATTTATGCGACTTTTTGTCTCTGTGCAGGCACAGTGCGTTCCCCAAAGTCATCAGTCAGCACCAGCAACACAGGGAGCTGCTATAACAGATAAAGGCAAACCATCTGACGTTCTTTCTTCTTCTGGATCTCAACACATAACATGTAACTGCTTGAGCAACATCTGAAACATATTTTTTGCTAAAATTGCATCCACTCATTATAATGAGATGGCACGAGAGACAGGTGTAGCTCAGTGGTTAAGATGTCACACTACTAATCAGAAAGTCCCAAGTTCAAACCTCAGCACCACCGAGTTGCCACTGTTGGACCCTTAAGCAAGGCCCTTAATCCCCAACTGCTTATAAGATGTATAATGAGATTAAATGTAAGTCGCTCTGGATAAGGCTGTTTGCCAAATGCCATAAAAGTAAAGTAAAAGGCATATACGTGCAGTTTTGGAGGACAGATGCATCCACATTAGTCAGATAAAAGTCACTTGAATGTGAACCCGTCATTGTAATGTGAACATAGCATTAGTGTTTAGGGGTCCTAAATACAAACACTATGACTTTACGGAATAGTGAGGAATAACATTAATGCACAGGTCCCCAGATAATCAAGTAGCGTAGACAGAGGAATTATGATAAACAATGTTGTGACATTATACGTTTCTCTTCTCTTCTGTCTAAAATCATGCTTCCTCTGATCATGGCCAAGCTTCTTTTGTTAGTACCAATCTGGGACTCCTTCTGCCCATGGTGAGCCGATTTCTGCTTGGACTTTTATTGATATTAGAATGGTTTGTGTCGGTGCAAACTCTGCTCAAGCTGAGTCCTTTACATGCTCTGTCCATTAGAGACTTCCTTTATTTCTTTCTACCCATTCTGGTGCTTCCTCTGCCAAAGGGAAAGCTTCTGCCCAATCTGGAACGCCTGCCAATTTAAAAAACGTCCTCTGTCCAAAATGAGACTTCCTCTGCCCAAGTTGGGGCATCTGTTTAAGTTGCTAAGGCAGCTTTATAAGCTGAGGTTATTAGTGCTTATGCTAGGGATAGTATTTTGAAATGTATGCATGTTGTAGATCCCATTTTTCAAAAAGGCACTGTATGTCATCATTTGATTTGAACCAAACACTATAAGTCCTGTGTGATAATAAGGACTCATGGGTTCTGCACCAAAAATTGCAACCATTGTAAACCCTAACTAATTGTGGGCATCTGTGTGCTCATGTGTTGACCTGTGCTGTGATGTGCTTAACATCTGCAGTAGCTTCACAACTCTCAGTGGAAACACCTATTAGCCTGTAGCTCCTCTGGTCGCTAGATGAAGTGTGTTAAAGGGAGATATTTACTGTGATGAGAATTGGGAAGTAAACAAATTTGTAGAAATATACGCCACAAAACCTGGGTTGATTCTAATTTAGATACCAATTAATTGCATTTACAAATTTGTAAAGAGACCATATTGACTATGTGAAAAAGTTCCAGTCTCAGTGGAACAAATAAACATTCTCGTACAACTAATGAGGAGTGATTTATAATGAAACAAATTCAGAACACATTCTGCTTGACTGGGGACTTTAATAGAAATTAGGACACTCCAGACATGTGCTTATCTCAATAGCGCTTATAAATCAGAACAAATGTTCGAATGTTTTACACACACCTGTGTAGAAAAATATGCAGAGAGAAGGAAACTCCTAACTACAGTATACTGGGGGTTATATTTAATATACAAAATATATCCAAAATACACCTGAGCCACAAAGTCAAACTTTATTGCACAGGCTAATTTGCGGCTTAGGTGCATTTTTGGAACAAAAACGTGAACATTCCTACAGTTCCTTAGGCCTCAGATGCCATCCTCAGCACAAAGAGGGACTTTGGATACCGATAGTTTATCTTGCATATTAAAGTGTTCAAGAACCACTACTGCACTACGATCGTATAATATAATGCGTGTTCAGTGCCTTGCAAAAGTATTCACACCCCTTGAACTTTACCTCATTTTATCATGTTACAAACGTAAATGTATGATCACAAATTTAAATGTATTTTATAGTGATATATCATCATAAAGTGGCACAAAAATGTAACTTGTAGCTCACTCCAGTCGCTCTTTTGAACATTCAGCAAGTAGAATGCCTGATCCTGGAATATTGCAGATAACTTGTCATTGATTTGCCGAAGAGATGCATTTGTCTGTTGGAACTGTACACACAATCATTCACCAACACCACTTACACATTACAGGAACTCAGCTGGGAGTTAATGTCACATCCCCCATACAGTCCTGACCTCGATCCAAGACATTTTCACATGTTCAGACATTAAGCAGGCAGTCCGATCATGGATCTGAAAATGTTCTGCTTTCATGGTATCCAACCAACTAGTGAAACACAGGGATAAGTACTTTAGTGTAGCAGTGGATTATATAGAGAAATAAAGTTGTAAAGTTTTTACTCTCATAGCTGTGGTCTTCACAGTCAAAGTCCCAGTGTAACTTGAACGTCCATCACATTTAATTATTATTATTTTTTTTTATAAAATTGAAACTTAATCTTAGCTAGCACCTCAATTGTAAATAAAGAAAAAGGGAAAAAACAAGAAGCCTTGTACAGGTAACACACACTAACTGTGAAGGCAACTACCCTAAGTTTTTCTTTATTATGAATGTTTGCCATATCTGATCAAATTGCAATTTGGTGAAACATTCGAAAACACAACCCAGTCTTAGACAAGCCGATAATCAAGACCCAAGAACACAGATAGATATCTAAACCTCAAAGCTGGGGCAGCTAAGGAACTGAAAACAAAAGTTCTGCGGAAATGAAATATTCCCTAAGACTCAGTCAAGAATTAGGGAGAATCTAACTCATATTCCTGGAAACTGATTCTGTACATGGCTTCCAGCATTTGGTTTTGTGCCCAAGTGGCCTTCTCTTCTCCACCTTGGTCTTTGTTCCTATGTGCTTGATTGAACAGTCTCTACCTTCTACTGTAATAAATCTGCTGACTGGGTTTTTTTCATGCTGCCCTGATTAGTCCCTATGAGCTATCCTTTATTCTTGGATCTTCCACCCCTCGTCAGCCACTCAAGACTATCCTTTGGTGGTAACTTCCCCAGATAGGCTCAGCACAGCACCTCCACATGCCCAATCAGTTTTCATTCTCTTGGCCTCTCATCGTCAGGAGGAATGTTTGGATATCAACAAGATGTTTAAAATTCAGGATCTGACTTTTTGTAAATCCATCCATCTCCTTTCGGTTGTACAATCTAATTCATTAGATATACATGTGATGTTGTTTGTTGGGTTTCTCTGGTTTAATTGGATGATCCTCCAACATTTTGTGTATTTGCCATGTTTTTCAGTTGGCTTTTAGTGCTATGTGCATGTATTTTTTATTGCAGTCAATCAACAAAATGCTCAGGTTAATTTGCTCAGTCTTAGAATCTCGGTAGACATTTCAAAATGGAGGTACTCATGAACTCCTGTAGTGCATTAGTAATTTAGTGGTATGCTTCATTCCGGCAACGTAGAAGGCCAGTGTTTGAATTTCAGCCAAAGTCTCCAGTCACTGGGAATTCAGGGCACCATTAGTACTGGTTCCATGATAAAATGGAAGGGGTTGGGTCAAAAAGACCATCTGGCATGAAACCTGTGCCAAACATCAAAGGTTTGGATTGGCTAAGCCATCGTGGACAACACTAAAGGAGCAGCTAAAAGAACAACAACTTGTGTACTCTTCTGTATGAGTACACAATGCTGTGTATATGTACTCATTTTCTGGATGTAATGCCTATCAGAAGCTTACATGTTGGAGATTCAGGTTACTGTTGGGATGGTGGATGGTGTTTTTCTCTTTATTGGAGAATCCCATCAGCCTGACCAAGGTGGGTGGTTTCCTCAGATTGTTTCTCCAATATGCTTTTCAAGTTGTCCATAAACAGTATACAATATGTACAGTAAGCTCTGTAACCTCAAAGTAATTATGGTCATCCATTAGGTAAAATTATCATAATTCTTGGATAGTTGGTTGGTTTATTTATCAGTCACTCGTATCTTTCAAAAGCTACTAGACAGCATTTTAGTGGATCCAGAGTATAGGCTGGGAACACTGGCCATTTAACTTGAATACCCGCTGGATAAGGGCACCAGTCTATTGTAGCACAAAATGCACAAAATTCACACAATCAGTTAATACACTAATGAGCATGTTTTAGGAGGTGGAAGGAAACTCGCCTCTTTTTTAAGAGGAAACCCAGATGGTCATGGAAACAGTAACCTGAGCCTACTGTACTGTAGGTGCCATCCTGGGAACCTGGCACTGTGAGGTAGGAGCACTACCAGTTTCACCACTATGTGGGATTCATAGAATTAGATGAGGGGGAAAATATCTTAAAACTGACCAAAAATTAAGGGTAATCTTATGGCTCATGTACGGAACCGAGAAATGAAGAAGGAAAGGACCTGCAGAGAAAAAAACATGGAAGTTAAAAGAAAGAACTGACAAAGATGAAACTGCTTGAGAAACCGATTAATGAAACTGACAGGTGTGACAGTGGAAATGAGAGAAAGGATTGAGTCCTTGCAACCAGTTTGGATTAACAGCATGAAGGACAAGACAATGACCCCCAACACACACACACACACACACACACACACACACACTAGCGTCTACACCACAGACGCTCATGCTCTGACCAATCATAGAAGAAACCAAATTCTTGTAACCCATCATAGTGCAGAATGCAGGATTTGTCAGAAAAAGGGCTTTTTTACATCATACTTAATTAATGCTAAAAATTGTCCAGCCCTCTTGCTTAAATATTTTTTAACAGGATCCAAAAATAAAAGCTTGGCACTGCTGATCAAGACTCAATTGCAGCCTAATCTTCAGTTCATTGTTCCTGATGCAATAAATCTTTAGTACTATTTAAGTGCAGTGGGTGTGTCTATTCTAATCCAATCTAATCTATACATATAATAAAACTGTAGAGTTTGCGTGTCTGTAAAATTGAAGATATTTGCAATGAGGACATAAGATGAGTAATACAACATATAACGATTTTGTCTGTCTGTCTGTTTTTTGTGCATGCATGTTATGATATCATAACTAGGCTTTTGGACTGAACTAAAAAAGCCATATTTAACTTATAAATGTCAGATGCTTTAATCCCAGTGCACATTAGCCCCAGTTTCAAGACTCATGAACTTGGCCTTCTTCCCAGATAAGACAGGAACATGAGAGACTCACTGGGTACACACTGAGGCCGATTATGTATTAAACACACTTATGACCAAACACACATCATTTTTAGAGAGATATGGGATTTAGCTTCTATTTTAGGAACGTGTTTGGTGGCAGTGAGTGGGCTTATTAATGTAAGTGTAATGAAGGATTTTTGTGTGTGTGTGTGTGTGTGTGTGTGTGTGTGTGTGTGTGTGTGTGTGTGTGTGTGTGTTAATCGGCTGTCAGAGTAAGCTGGTAATGCTGTAACAGTTGTTGGTTGTGTTGCCATCTAAACTGTAGAGATCAAAGGGCTGTGTGTTTGTTTATAATTGTATAGATGTTTTTTTCTTTGATTTTCCTCCCTAATTTAATCACATCCAATTCCCAGACCTCCAAAGCACGAGAAGCCGCCATACATATTTTTTTTAAACTGATGCTCATGCACCGTTACGGGGTGGCATAACACACACAAAAGAAAGTGCTATCCGCTATCTCATCTCTCCATTTGTCCACTTATCTGCCATCCATCCACTCATCCCTCTATGCCTTCAATTATTTATTTATCCGCCTATCCATCTATGCATCCATTCTTCCATCTGCCTACAGCTTGGCAACTCGAAGTTTCAGTTCCCACCATAGATTTTCTATAGGTCTGGAGACTGGCTGTTTTTTTCTCAGATTCAAGGCCACTCCATGACCTTAGTGTGCTTCTTCTTAAGCCATCCCTTTGTTGCCTTGGCGGTATGTTTTGCATCGTTGTCATGCTGGAAGACCCATCCACGACCCATCTTCAGGAGGATTTCCTCCAAAATTTTACAATACATGGCCCCGTCCATGGACCACTTAATGCGGCAAAGTCGTCCTGTACCTTTAGCAGAGACACAGCCCCAAAGCATAATGTTTCCACCTCCGTGCTTGTCTTTAGGGATGGTGTTCTTAGGGTCATAGTCAGCAGCCATTGATCCCAAAGAGCTCAATGTTGGTCTCATCTGACCACAGCACTTTCTCATAATCCTTCTCTGTTCATTGAAAAAACTTCAGACAAGCCTGTACATGTGCCTTCTTGAGAGGTGGACCTTTGTTGTGTTACCAATGGTTTGTTTGGTGACTGTGGTCCCAACTGCCTTGAGATCATTCACAAGCTTCTCCCATGTTGTCCTGGGCTGATGCCTCTCTTTTCTCATTATTATCCTTAACCCATGAGGTGATTTCTTGCATGGAGCTCCAGACCGAGGGCGATTGATGATTATTTTGTATTTGTTTGCATTTCCAGTTGTCTCCTTCTCACCAAGCTTCTTGATGACGGTCTTGTAGCCCATTCCAGCTGTGTGCAGGTCTACAGTCTTGTCCCTGATGTCATTTGACAGCTCTTTGGTCTTGGACAGGTGGCTTTTATACACATAATGAGTTGTTGTTAGAAACACCTTCTTAAATTAATCTGTGTATCACATGAATACATACCGAGTCTGTGGGAGCCAGAATTAATGTTGGTGGGTAGGGGATCAAATACTTATTTTACTCAGTGAAATGCAACTTAATTCATAACATTTATAGAATGTGTTTTTGCTTTGTTTTTTTCCGATTGAAATTCTGACTCTATCCATTAAATTAAACCTATGATAAAAATTATAGACCCATCATTTCCTTGTAAGTGAGCAAACTTACAAAATCTACAGGGGATCAAATAATTATTTTCCCCACTGCACATATTATTTATTCATATATTAATCTATCTATTCATCCATTTAACTATCTATTCATTCATTCATCTATTCATTCATTCATCAATTGAACATCTACTTATTTATTCCAACCAGCCATATGTCCACTTTTTTGTCCACTCACCCACTTTTCCATTTATCGGTTTATCCATCCATCATCTGAATCTTTTGAATATTAACATCCATTCATTCATCTATTATCCAACCATCCATCCATCCTTCTACTTACTTATATTCATCCACTTAGCCATCCATATATCCGCATATTTATTTATTCATCAACTCATACAGAACATCCCTTCATTTGTCCTTCCACCCACTCATCCATCTATCGATAAATGCATCTAGTCACTTATCCATATAATACATCCATCTACAGTATCTGTTCCATGCATCTCACTTATTCATTTGGATGTTTCCATCTCAATGAAGGCATCATTCATTTATCATCCATCCATCCACTCACTGTATCCATCCATGTATCCATCCTGTATCAATGTATCTATGAATCTATATCTCATCTATTCAACAGTCAACCCATCAATCCATCCATACTAGATTCATTCTTCCTTGAAAACACCTGTCCATTAATCCACAATTCAGTGAAATTAGTAGATCCATTGAACCATCCATCTAGCCAATCTTAGTTTTATTCAATCATCATTAATTTCTTCAAGAAACATTAGTCAGGGTTGCTGTGGATCCAGAGCCTAATCTCCATCAAGAGCACCATTAAAACACACACATTCACTCACTTGTTCACAGTAGAAAAATTGTATTCAATCATCAGTAGGTGTTTACCCTGGAAGAACATTCATAATAACTCCACACAGACAGTAACCCAAGTTCAGGCTTTAACTGGAGCAGCTGGAGCTGTGTGGTGGCCATACTATCTGTGCACCACAATGCCTCCCCAATCATCCATCTACTCATTAATCAGTTCATCTGTCTATTTGATAACTCCTCCATCATAATCCATCTGTTTAAACATTTCCAAATCACTGAAACCACTTTAATCAGTTTAATTCAACCAATTAAACCAACCATCTAAAATTAATCCATCCATCCTTCCACTAATCCATCTATAGTAATGGCCAAAAGTATTGAGGCAAAATAGAAATTCAATGTTTTAATGACATGCTCAATTAGAAAAAAATACTGTAATAATCTGCATAATAGGATCATTGTGTTATTTTTATGCAAGAAAATTGTTGAAGTTTCGCGGTGAGTGTTGGGTGTAACACGTTACAAAGTAATGCGTTAGAGTACTTGGATTACTTTTTTGATGTAACGAGTAATCTAACGCTTTAGGTCCGCCGTTTAAGTACTCAGTTATTTAGTTATTTTTTCAAAGATGTAATCCGTTATTCAGACAATTTATGTAATCCGTGACCCAGACAGCAGTAATTCCGTTGTGCGTGTGTGTGAAAGTTGTCCTACAAGCCCTGATAACACGCCCCCTTCTGTTATACCCCTATCTCACCTATGTGGTTTGACTCACGGTGAGAAGCGGTGTTAGGCACCGTGACCCGCTGCGAGTGACCGCCCGATGTTCCGCGAAGTTCTGCAAGGACCGACGTGCGGAAAGATGGAAACGTAATCACCACGCCAAAACTCGGTGAATCATGATGAACCGTACTTAACGGCCACCGCGCGAAACCGAGTAGGTGAGATAGGGGTGTTAGCAGTTAACAGATTATGGGCCAAACTACACTGAGTGATGATGGTAGAATAATTATAAAGGTCTTGACTAAAACAACATGCATGAGTAATCACAAAGGAGTTTTCATTTTCTGCAATGGAAAAGTACTCGAACTAGGTATTTTTATCAGAAAGTAACGCTGTAACGTAACTGATTACTTTTTAATGACAGTCATTTTGTAATGTAATTAGTTCATTTAAAAAATAACGTCCCCCAACACTGGTTATAAAGCAGTGAATTTTCAGTATGAAGCCCTTCATTATAAAAAAAAATCGGAATGGGCATAGAGTCAAAAAAGTCTATACTACTCTGGTGCCATTTTTTCAATCCATGCCTGCTTGATCGCTTCCAGAAGATCACGCACAGAAATCTACCACAGAAGTTTGCAATTCATTTGAGAATTCCCAAGTTTTAGTCATATTTGTGCAGAGGTGGACAGTACTCCTGCCGCATATTTGTTCCATCCATTAACTAAACCATCTCATTCTAATTAGCACTCTTCAGCCAGATAGGCAAGAACTCATTAATGACATCACCTGTTCTGTGCTCAGGGAGAACTAGAATACATGACATGTCTCTTACTTATTCACCAGTCATTTTGGCTTTTTTCTCTTTTTTGTCTTTCTGTCTGACATAAGCTGAAACTGTCAATAGTTTAATCAGGCGTAATTTCATCACGCACTTTTTTTTGCTTGATAATACGATTATCATGTTTAGCTTTGACAAATATCTCATTAGAATCGTCATTAGGGAGATGACGAGATACAGAATTTGGCTCCAGACAGGCTTCTTCTGTATCGTTTGTTCAGCCTCTTTAAGCACAACACCAGCATCCAATTTGCGTCTCATAACTAAGCAGTATTACACACAGAATTATTACGAGTGTTATTATCCAGGCTCCAATTAGCTGTTTCAGTCAGGGGTTCCACAGTGCGCCGTTAACAAAGTTGATAAAACATTTCAGTGTTGTTAATGATGTTGTCCTCAGACTAGTGAAATATTTTGATTATTGAACGTGGGTGGAATTGATTTATCAGATAACAACACAAATACACACACAGAGAAAACACATTTGCCTGCAGACATGATTGCAATCATAAGCACGCACATATACAGTACAACCTTACTTAAATTTTAAGATGAATCACAGCACTGAAAGATTCTTGATTCCGATTGATCATAAAGTGTTGATGCATTTTTCATAACAGCAGTCCTTGTAGCCTAAAATGTGGACTTCACGTACTTAAGATAAAAACATTTTGAAATAAAATTTAAAGGCATACTATCCTATATAGAATTTTGCCTCCACTACTGTATGCATGTTTTTCCAACGCTTGGTGGGTTTCCTCCCAAAATCCAAACACATGCATAGTAGGTTGATTGGCATTTCTAAATTGCCCATGTGTGCTTGTGCCCTCCAATGGGTTGACACTCAATCTAGGGTGTACCTTACCTGGTGCCCCAAGTTCCCTGAGATGGAATAGGCTCCATGCAGACCCGACATAATGGATGGATGGATATTCTATATGATAATCTCAAAATGTTTACCAACCATCATCATCCTCATCATCATCATGGAAACACCCAACACAGGGAAAATCTATCAAAGCTTTCTGATCAGTCAGAATGGAGCGTTCAGTAGTTCTGGGTTATAAATTCAAGTAATTAACTAAATGTAATAAATTACAAATTCCGCAGACCTGAAACCAATGGTTTATACAGTGACCAACAGTAAAAATAACTAAATAATAAAGTATCTTATTCGGTACAGAGAATATTTAGCAATTAGCACCCAAGAGAACTCGTACATTAACTGTTCTAAGTCTTCTCCACAGACATAGTGGACTGAATATGCTCTTCTCTTCTACAACTAATTCTCCGCTTTGGCTAGCGTTATCTCTCTGACTCAGGCTTCGTCCCCAGACAGTGCAGAGAGAAACACTGGCAGATGTTCTGGATGTAAAAGTGTTCCTGAGATTTGGAACGCAATCAGACACCCACAAGCTGTTCATCTGCGTTTGTTTGAGTTTCCTATGTTTGGTGCTGTTCGTGAAAGGATTTGGATTCATCAACAGTTGGTGTGTCTGTTGGTATTAATGCCAAAAAGTTTGCCACTAATGCTCTCTAATTACAACCCACTACTGCATGACTATTCTATATGAAAAGAAATTGGCAGCTTATAGCCTTTGTTCCATCTCAAAAGTTTAGAAAATGACATCCCAGAATGTTAAGTAAGGAGTAAAACCTTTTGCTCTTTGGGTGTCCTCTTAGACGAAACTAATCCATTGTGGAAACACCGTTACCATCCGAGGCTGATTATTTTCCAATTAGAGTATATCCCAAAATTAGTCATTCCTCTTACACCAGAGCAATTCCACCAACATTGACAATTATTCTTTTTTTTTTTTTAATGACACATTCTGGTTTTTAAACTGGTTGTTATCATTAGTTACAGAATGTATCTTGGTTAAGGCTTTGGGATACTGTGTTTGTGATCGGAAGGTTGGGGGTTCAAGCCCCAGCACTGCACTAGCAAATTGCCACTGTTGAGCCCTTGAGCAACGTCCTTTACCCTATTTGCTCCAGGGTCGCTGTATCTTGGCTGACCCTATGCTCTGACCCAAGCTTTCTAACTGGAATTTCATATTGAATATTATTTTTATTATTATGTAAAGAAAACACTCAACTACACTACCCAGCCTTCTCTATCATGTCTTAACTTCCTGTTTGCATATGATTCCCTTTTTCCTCTTCCTTTATTTTTTATTCATTTTAACAAAAAAGCACTTTTTTCTCTCTCTGCATTTCCAGGTCGTATGTCTGGTTTCTGCTTGCCACAACCCTGACACTCTCCTCCTGATTTCCGCTTTATAAGTTACTGTATACTGCCTGGCTAAAAAAAGTTGCAGACTTTAAGATTTAATTTAATCACATTTAGCTTTGATTTGAGAACACTACCTCTTAAGGCTTATACAGTGGCCACTGTGCATGATTAGTGCATCGCTTCCCTTCTTACCCTGATGCCACCATCACTTTCGAATAGGGTCAGTTTGAACTCATCAGACCACCATTTGATCTTTATGCTCCCTAGCAAACTGAAGCCTTTTTTATGATTAGGCTCACTAACAAGTGGTTTTCTTATGGACACACAGCTGTTTAGTCCTAATCCCAGGAGTTCTCATCATAATGTTTGCATATAGAAATGCACTTACGTTTACTATTAAACACAGCTCTGGGTTTTTAATTCACTTTACCAGTGATTTAAGTTGAAGTGATCTAAATTCACAATTTATTTTCCTCCCCACATTTCCTCCGCAAAGTTGATAGTTCAGCAATATCTTTCTTTTCTTTGGAGTTTATAAGTTCCAAATAAACTTAAATAAGAGATTATAATCATATTATCAGACTTCACATGTAACAGTCTCTCACATTATACAGTCTTTAATAAAAGCAGTCTCTCATCTGAGGCCGTCTTTGCTTTTTCATATCACTATATACAAACTAATTTACCAGTGTATACAAATAATTAAATAAAGATTTATAAAAGACTATTATGCTTTAATGCTTTATATGTCGAAGTAGTGCGCAGTATTATGGAGCTGCCGTAAAAAAAAAATAATAATAAAAAAAAGCTTTTGTAAATAGACAAAAATAAACGCTCTATTTTCTGCCAATGTATTCCTTTATAAATCCCAGGTTTCTGCTTAAAAGGATTAGTTTGCACATTCCAGACCCCATTTGTGTGAATGCACTTTTTAATGAATGAGGGCCCCAATCACCACTGCTCCCACTCAACACCTGTTGGCCATTTACACTAATCACTCTATGTATTTATTCCACTCATTCACTTTGTCATGTTGCAACACCCTGCTTGTTAACCTTTATGTTTATTCATTTCTATTCCTATACTATTTGAGTTTTCTTGTTTGTTTGTTTTTTTCCTCTCTGCCTGGTTTGTTCTCATGGTTTTGAATTGATTGCATCGCTTTTGCTCAATCTTGACAATGCCTTCAAAAATATCAACCCCAAAAAAAAAAAGAAGTCTCCAATCCAGAAGAACCAAATTATTGGCCGCATCGAGCGAAGAAAACAGCTAAGGAGATTTGAAATGACTGGAACTGGATTAAGAACCCTTTAACACATCTCATCCATCCAAACCTGGACGGCTAGTGCTGAACCGTCAACTCTGTGGAAGAAATGTGGTCGGGAAGAAATCATGAATGAAGTTGCATGGAAAAAAATCTGTTGCATGTTGCATTAAAAAGTAAGAGCATTTCCATACATACATAATGTAATGAGAACTCACAGGATTGGGCCTAAACAGCTGCATGTCCATAAGAAAACCACTTACTGTATTAGTGAGGCTAATAAGAAAAAAATGCTTAATTTGCTAAGGAGTGTAAAGATTGGACTTATTGACCAGATTGACCAGAGTGATACTGTACATAGTGCCCACTGTACAAGCCTCTGGAGGCAGTGTTATGATCTGGGGTTGCTTTAGTTGCTCATGTCTAGGCTCAGCAATGTTATGTGGCAATAAAATAAAGTCAGCTGACCTGAATGTACTGAACGACCAGGTTATCCCATCTCTGGAGCTTTTCCCTCCTTGAAGCATGGGGACATTCCAGGACTCAAATTCTCTGGGAGCATAAGGAATCATTTTCACACATGAACTGGACACAACATTGTTAAATCAAAGCTAAAGGTGGTTAAATAAAATTTTGTCTAGACAGTATACATAACAGCAGAGTGCAAATCTTGTTTTTGCATATTACTGCTTGTTGGTTAAGTTGTGCTCAGGTGGCCCATCAATGGCAGTTTGGCGGCGTTGCAGCTTGATCTGTTGATCTTCTGATTAGTAGATGTTGAGCCACTGGTTTCTTTGTTATATACTTCCCAGAAATCGTAGGTGCATGATGTCATACTGCAGTATTTTGTTACACACTGTCAGGTACCAAAATGTGTTCAATTATCATTAATATGGTACCGTCAAGCGTACAACATTTTTATCTTCAGTATGGATGGTTTACCTTGCAGGATGCTCACAGTCTGCCTTCAGTTAGCTTTTAGTAAATGTAAGTAAATATCAATCCAGCGACATATAAGTACAGTTGTGTAGTTTAAATGATTTATAAAAGCATAAAGATACAAAAGATGAAATATTGATGGTCCCACTCAAGCACCAGCTGGTCCCTTTAGTTCTAAAGCCATAATAATGATAATGCTAATCATATTAGAAATAGGGAGACCGCATGTAGTCAAAAAAAGATCTCTTCCCATCTTCCTACTTTACATTTATACCTATACGACAACTTTTCCATCTCAGTCAATTTTAAAAATTAGCTTCATGTCTGTGATTTTTTTTCTCCTATTTGAAATTTGATTGAAGCACCACTTAGTATTTGTGTGATGCCAGCATATGTGTACGTGTCCCCTCCATCTCCCATCTCTGTGTGCCGAGCTCATAAAAGCACCAGCAGGCAGGCACAGCGTGCTTTATTTCTGTTGCTAATGGAGAACCGAGCCTGGCCTGATGGAGAAAGACATCGGCCTCTAGCACAGCAATCTAATTACTGCTTTAAAGAGGCTCTCTAGTCAATGTGATTTCATGTTGTAAGACTCCATATTGTAATGATCAGGACACAGGATTGTAGTGCAGACTACATTTGGTTTGATCTATTGCGCAAAACTGCAACATACTGTAACAGGTAACATGGGTCAAGACACACACACACGCGTGTGTGTGTGTGTGTATATATACTATATATACACTATATATACACACATAGGGTGTGTGAAAATTAACTAGGCAATATGTAATGGCTATAGAACTTGTATTAGTATCACTGGACCACCACCCCATGGGGCATCACGCCATTTTGCTTCTACCAGCATTTTTCAGGACATGGGTGGGACAACGCGGACATCACGTTGGCCTCTAAGTAGTTCAGATCTCACTCCATGTGTTTTTTTCATGTGGGGCTACAAAGCCTTGCACACTGAAGGACTTGGAGTCATGGATTAAGGAGGTTCTCAGCAATATTCCAAACGCTAATTTTTATATGAATATTTTTGGGCTGTTGAACGAGTCATCTGAGTTTCCATTATTTCTTATGGAGAAATTCACTTTGATATACGAATGCTTTGTTATACTGTACAAGCACGCTTTCAGAACAAATTATGCTCGCATTCTAAGGGTTGATTGTATATAGACACACAAATGCATTTTACATTGATTCAGTGTGTACGCTAAACTCCATTTGAACAGTTTGACAGAAAAGTGAGAAGTCTGCTTTCATTTGCATCAAATTAAATGAAGCAAGAAGTATATATGGAGAATATTTATGTTTTATTTGACTCACGAAAGTGTTAAAATGTTAAAACATGTTATTTTGGTTTATATAAAAAATAAATAAATAAATAAATAAAAAAAATATATATATATTTGGTTTATATAAATGTTAATGTTTGATTTTGTTTTTTAAAAAGCTAGTACTCGGCTCCCACAGTTTTAAGCTTTAAGTTTAATAAAAACTGTCTTATGACAGTGCTTACTACACTACAGTATGTCACATCATTTTATTAATTATGTAATGTTGTGTTTGAACAATATCCAAATAACATAATGTCTTCTTTCACAGAATGTTTTGCAGATGTTAAGCGACACATATGTTATTTATTACAGCTGGAGTTCTTTTTCTGCCTTCAACATTCTCTAAAAACCCTTTGAACACATTTAACCACTCAGAGCAGCAAGGAAGTACTGTATCTTTGCTTCACTGATAACATCATGGCAAGAAGCGATGTGATTGGCTCGACATGACACGCCGGCTTTTGTTCAAAAACCAGTCACACTTGGCTTAAAATGGCTCAAAAAGTTAAAATCTTAAAAAAAAAAAACATTATATATCGGTTTTCAAGTTGATTCTTTTGTTACAGGCTACCTTGTGTGTCAAACAATAATAATTTGACAAAATTAGTGAAAGTCTGAAAATGCAATTTATCATGTTATGCTGTCAAATTGTTATGTACACTGTATACAGTATATATATATATATATATATATATATATATATATATACACACACACACACACACACACACACACACTAGCATCACTGAGCCATTGTTTTCTCTTTTTTTTTTCCTCAATTCTTCTGCTTTCTACCTTCAGAGTTTGTTGACTTCAGAATAATACAGTATCCATTGTTTCTTTTGTTCACACCTGTGGATTATCCTGGTTTGTTTTTCGACCCAAACTCTGAACAATTGATTTCTGGTTTGTCTAAAATAAATCTGAATTGATTATGGACATTTGTCTCTTGCTTCTATTTGCATCTTACACAAGGACAACAATATTAAAAAGCAATTGGTTTAATAATATTCAGGTGGAAAGAGTATGGAATTATAACTAATGAAGAGTCACTGAAAATCCTTGCAGGATGACCTGAAAGCAGTTACACAGAGAACAAGTAAGTAATAAACTGCACCACAGTTTGCTTGGAGGAATCAAAAAAAATGTGAAAGAATCAAAATACTTATTAAACATATTGAAGCTGGAACCTCTTTACAACAAAGTACAGTACCAATGTTGTACCAATAATGTGTGGTGTCCGATATTTTTTTTCTTTAACAATTTCTTTTCTCATGTTTATGAATACATGCTCTCATTTGTTTCATATTTATAAGAAATTTTAAGTGCACGTATGTACTGTAAGTATATTAAATAATTAAAACATTGATTTTTTTTTCTCTCACTGTATAGAAAAAAATATGCTTGTATGCCATTTAAATATTTATAATGAGATAAATCTACTTTGAAAGCATGAGTAGTAAAAGGGGTGTTCAAGTCAAAGCAGGACTTTTGATTGTGCAGAATAACAGAACACAGTTATGGGAAGAAAAACTCCCTTTATTTCTCTATACAACCCCCTCTACAGTAATGCACTTATCCCAGAGGTTCACTAGTGCTTGAATACCATCAAGGTAGAAAAGTTTCTCAGTACACCAGAGCCATGTTAGAACTGCTTCAGGTCTGAAACACTGGCCTTCTAGGAATGTGGAAATGGCTTGGAGTGAGGTCAGGACTGTATGGTGGATGCGGCAATAACTCCCAGCTGAGTTCCTGTAATGTGCTGGTGAATGATTTTGTGTACAGTTCCAACAGATAAATGTGCCTCTTCCGCAAGTTGGCAACAAGTTTTCATTGATTTTCAAGGATCAGGTGTTCTAGGTGTTCGCTGAATGTTCAGGCCAAAGACTGCAGTGGGCTCCGAGCCACCTCGGCCAGGAGATATGGCCTTCTTGAAAAAGTTTGCTTCAAATGTTTTACTAAGAGTCTCATAACTGTGCTGTGCTTAAATTCTTCTGAAAATGTAATCACTTTGTTTACACTAATTTTTTTGTATTTCTAAAAGTCCTGGTTTGACTTGAACACACCTTGTATTTACATTTGAAGAGGTCCCTGGTTTTAAAATTAAATTAATTAATTAAAAAAAGACGATGAGGAGAAGGATCCCAGAAAAATTATTTTAAAGGACTGAACTGAGCACAGATTATAAGCCCATGAAAAAAAAAGTCATGTTCATTGATGCTCATCATTTACTGAGTGCAGTGTCTGCATTAAGGTGGCTCTGTGGCAGAGCCTCTGTTGCAGTTCCAATCACAAGCTCTAATGAAATGTATTAGCATAAGACAGCTAATCAGAACAAAGACTTCTTCCTGTTCTTCTCTCACTTGGTTATAATGGATAGGTGGGAATTCTCGGATTGCATTTGGCTCCATTCAGATTTGTGCATCGATCGTCATGGCTCATTCATAAGTCGTTCTGGACGACAGGGTCTGGTAAATCTATAAATGTAAATGTCAGTGCTAAGGCTCAAAACAGTGTGACATTTCTGGAACAGTTCAATATCGATGTTACATGTGAACAAGCTCTAGCATTAATGCGTCAAAATGTTGGTCACCCCGTTGTAGGACGGTCGACATGTGAGAAGTCAACGCACATTTTTATCTCTTTGGCTGTCTTTACACAGACTCACACACCCGTACAGGAATGTCAAGGTGCTGATTATAAATGTGGAAGATATTCTGGGAGTGAAAATGATACCGTGTGCTATTTCACTGGCCGAGGAGGAAAGCTGATTGGATTAATTAACGAATTAGCTCCAGACAATCTCAAGTTGCAAGCAGGAACAGGTGGCATTGTTGTGTCCATCACATCAAACAGGAAAAGCCAAAGAAGTCACAAACTCGACATAGCCTCAAAGTCTAGAGAACAGCAGCCGTACATTACAAACTGTTCGGTAGCACTGGTGAACTGATGAAGTAAAAATTAAAATTTTCATAAAAACGTAAAATAAGATTTTTGGTTAAATCTTTTGTTACATTTTACTTGGTGAAATCAGAATTGTTCTATAACGTAAAGTTTCCGAGAAGCAACAGCACTTATTTATTCATGGCACCATTTTATAGTAATCTGCAAACATTTAAATGCTTTTGAAAAAAGCTTATTTTTGAGACATGCATTTTATCACAGATTTCAGCTTGTAGTCAGTGTCTGGCGCTTTCCAAAGCAATGTCCAACTAATTAACAGCCTTTTCTTAATTGAAGTAGGTGTGGTAGAGCAGCAAAACATTAAAAATGTTTAGGGTCGTGGTCCTCCAGGGGACAGTGATAGATCAACTAGCTGAGGGTCTGGGGTGATGAATAGAGGGTCAGGGGTTTGAGCCACGTCACTGCTAGTTGCCACTGTTGGGCCCTTGAACAAAGCCCTTAACCGTACGCTCATACAGTACAAGTGTCGCAAGGGGAAGTGGGACCCACTGACGAGGAAGGATTGTCTGCGAGAACAGATAACTGGAAACTATTTCTGCTGTGACGCTTAGCATTAATAAAAGGAAAAAAAAAGTGGTTTTCTAGAAATAGTATTGAGAACCACTGATCTACGATGTCATCAATTACCAAAGAATTTTAATACTGTAAATTGTTGATGGTCTTTTGGCTGCTCCCATTGAGTGGTCACTAAAGCTGACCATCTGATCTGCACTCACAACTTGGCACAGGTTTTACACTGGATGTCCTTCCTGATGCAACCATCCCATTTTATCTGGGCTTGGGACTGGCACTGCATCCCAGTGGCTGGGATTTGGGTGGGAATTTCCTAACCTACAATTACCTATTTTGGTAAGTAAACTAAATTAATTAATATACTGTTGCCAGAATGCTAAATTGTAATCTACAAGTTTAACAGAACCCCATAATTTTTATTAAAATGCTGTGATATAACAAAATAGATGTAATTTTTGTAATCTTTTTGTAATATAGGGAATAACATACAGTAATGTTGTCTAGGAGATAAATATCATGTTGACCAGTGTAATTTGATATACAGTATAATGGTCTACATTCTTTATAAGTGCAACTATTTTGACTGAATTAGTATCGTTTAGTCTGTGATTTCTGGACTTCTCTCAAGTATATCAGACATTTGACGGTCATTCTCTAAGAGATGGCGCCGGTGCGGTCGGCTGTCGTCACGACTGTTCCGACCCCTTTTTCTCCGTTTTTGTTCTTTAAGTTAGTTTTCAGTGATTTAAAACCAGCAAATTCAGCACCATTGAGTACATTAGGTATGATAGAGACACCCTTTTGTTTCTATTGGTATACAATGTACTCACAATTCGATGTTTTTAACTCCAGATCCAAGCTGGCCGAATGAGATCCTGAGGGAGAACAAAAAACGCCACGTGAAGCGACGGCCCTGAGGGAAACGAGGCGGCATCAGGAACAGGCTGAGAGCCCGTGCACAACGAACACCTCTGCCTAGCATCCTGCTCGCCAACGTCCAGTCACTGGAGAACAAACTCGATGACCTCTGGGCCAGGGTAAAGTTCCAGAGAGACATTCGGGACTGCAATCTCCTCTGGCTGAACCCAGCGGTGCCGGACCATGCCATCCAGTCGGCCGAGGAAGTCAAGGGGAGACGGCGTGTGTTTAATGGTGAACAACAGAAGGTGCAACAGCGCGTCCTCTCACACGCCCCTGCACACCCAACCTGGAACTATTGACCATCAAATGTCATCCTTTTTACCTTCCTCTGTAATTTACATCGGTCATAATCAGCACCGTTTATATTCCACCACAAGTGGACACGGTCACTGCCTTATGCGAGCTGGATGAGGTACTCACACAGCACCAGACACAACACCGGAACGCTGCGCTTATTGTGGCGGGGGACTTTAACAACGCCAACCTCAAACACGCAGTGCCAAACTTTCATAAGCACATCACCTGCTCCACCAGGGGCAAAAGGACACTGGATCATTGCTGAGAAATGGTCCCAGAGGAACAATATCCTCCCGAACGTCAGCAAGACAAAGGAGCTGATAGTGGACTTTAGTACAAAGCAGGAGAGGACTTTGGACTTTAGTACAAAGCAGGAGAGGAACTACCAGACCCCCGTCATCAACAGGAGCCCCGTGGAGAGAGTGGACAGCTTCAGATACCTTGGTGTTCACATCACACAGGACCTATCATGGTCCTGTCACATCAACAACGTGGTGAAAAAGGCCCGGCAGCGTCTCTACCTCATCAGACGCTAAAGACTTCAGACTGCCCTCCAAGATGCTCAGGAATTTCTACTCCTGCACCATAGAGAGCATCCTGACGGGAAACATCATGACCTGGTTCAGAAACAGCACCATGCAGGACAGACGAGCCCTACAGAGGGTGGTGTGATCAGCTGAGCGCATCATCCGCACCAAGCTCCCTGATCTGCACTCAATCTACAGCAAGCGGTGCTGGACCAAGGCCAGGAAGATCGTGAAGGACCTCAGCCACCCCAGCAATGGACTGTTCTCTCTGTTGCGGTCAGGAAAGCGATTCCGCTCCCTGAAGGCCAACACAGAGAGACTGAGGAGGAGCTTCTTCCCGCAGGCGATAAGGTCTCTCAACCACAACAACACCACACAGGACTAATACCATTTTTTAAACATCCACAGTTATGACATTGTCTCTTCGCACTCATCCTGGACATTCATGGAGACTTATGGACACATTCATGCATTTATATATTTATATTTCTTGTATCATTGCACACAAGTCACTTGAATAAGACACTTTCATGCATATTTGAACACCCCCAGTCATTTTTCTTTTTTTACACTAAAATTTCTATGTTTTCTATATTTTTCTATATTGTACAGAATATTTTTATTTTATCCTAGCTAAATTAATTTTCTATTGTATTTCTTTTTTATTAATATTTATTTCAAATTAATAAGTTTGTGGGCGGTCGTATAAGAATTTCACTGCATATCGTACTGTGTAAGACTGTGTATGCGACAAATAAAATTAGAATTTGAAAGATCTGACACTTAATACTTGGTCCAAAAATAAACATCTAAATAAGGTGAGCTGTAGCTGGTAGTGTATTCTTAAGGTATGACTAAGCAGAACGGCGAGATGTAATGCACACGTCTGGGGGGGCAAAAAATTTTCCTGTGCATGGTATTGATAAATGAACTTGTCATCAATATCCTTGAAGGGAGCTCTAAGCGCTGAGTGAGCACACACACACACACACACACACACACACACATACACCAGGTGAGATCAAATGCAGTCATTTACTTTATTCCTATAAATAACCCAGTGTTGCACAGCTGTTTTACTGTTTCATATCACCAAAAGGTCAAGGTTATCCTCTCCATCCTTTCTTTACACTGCTCTCCATCATTTAATGCTTTTCACCTGTAATACGTTCTGACGTTAAAGCTAGCGACTTATTAAACTGTCTAGTAGAAGCAATTGGAAAAACATGCAGTCGATTGGGTTCACATCAGTAATCTTACATACTGAGGATGCAGCAAAGGTAACAACGACAACTCCTACGACCTTCAAAGATAAACTCCAACCTGTCTGATACACAGTAAAGTAAAGAACACTTTTTAGACAATCCTTAATAATTACAGGACTCGTCCTAGACAGGAACCCGAGCTCAGGATCGATCCAGTGTTTCCAGTGATAAATACTGTCTTTAATTATTTAATAGACATAAATTAATTATTCATCAATTTGAAGGCACAATGATTTTATTACCATCTGTAATGTCACAAATTAATTGTAATGTGAGTGCCGTGCTGGCTTACCCCTGTGGCTTTGCACCTTTATGGTCAGAGGCTTAATTCTGTGTGCGTGGGGTTTGCATGTTCTCCCCGTGCTTGGTGTGTTTCCTCTGGGTACTCTGGGTGTGACTAAGCAATGCATGAATGTAATGTAATGCATGAATTTTCCTGTGAATGGTCCTCCCACAGTCCAATAACAAGCAAATTAAGCTAATTGATATCATCACCCCGCCTTGTTTCCAAAGTCACCTGGGACAAGCCTTCCGCAACAATACAGAATAAGCGGTATAGAAATGTAATAAATGAATGATTTAAATAACCATAATGTGTTTTAGCGCTACGTTGAGTCTGCAAATGGAAAAAGAGATGAGAATGAGCCAGCACAGAGAGAGTAGTGTTATACCTACTTAAGACACAAGAAGAGGAGATAGAGTGTGAAATGGAGTGTTCTCATGATTACCACCCATAAAGTGATTTACTGTACCCTGAGTATACATTTATAGTATCTTATAAACAAGCCAGGGCTTTCAAACAGGTCCCATAGCAAGTGCAGAGCAGAGAGTTTACACACTGAATGGCTTTATCTGTCTCACTCAGCTGCCGTCTCTAAGCGGGGGTTTGTCATTTCAAAAATAAACTTAACCAGGCAGGAGCACACCCATGAGAGGGTGTAATGATGCCTGAAGAACAGTTTAGAACAAAATAATACAACTTAATTTAATCCCAGTTCAGTCATTGGCAGATCCAAATCACCAACTTACCAGCCGGTTCTGTATTATCATGTACGAGCTACGTGAAAAGGTGCGAGCTTCACGCAGAGTCAAAGATTCCAAACTTCACTAATGTACTACAGTATATTGTATGTACATACTAATATATCAGCTAGCTTTACTTTTATTGAGTAATCCAGGTCAATTATGCTCTTTTGGAATCCTTCAGTAAGCGCTTTATCCAGGACAGTGCTACGCCAGAAAGACTGGATGGAAGGAGGTAATGCAGCTTGCATATGATCAATAGTGTCATGTTCTGAGAGGTGAAAGGGATTCAGAGCAGCCAAAGGAAGCCTGCATGAACAGTAGCCTGAGGTCAGGACAAACCTTTCTTCTGTGTCATGATACGTGAATAGTCATAATAGTATAGTATAGTCTTTTTTTTATTATCATACACCTCCTGATCCCCCCCCAATAAAAAAAATTATATTTGTGCCCACATGGAATTTTATTTCACATTCATGCAAGTTATAAAAAAATATATATACCGCCATCTGCTGAATGAAGGTATGAGATCACTTTTATTTAGTAGATTTCAATTGCACACTCATAAGCATGTATTAAAAATGTAGTGCTATTTGTGCCAATTTTTACATATACTGTAATTTCTGTTATCACAGTTTCATATGGGTGTGAAAACAGTGAAGAAAATTGCTGAAATTAACCCATAGAATTCGGTTAACAAGCATTCTGTACATTATTAAAACCTGTAAGGATAGTGCTGAACTGTCAACTCTGAAATAAATAAATAAATAAATAAATAAGAAAACAGCACAAATGAGCGTGACTAAATGCTTAGTGATGATGCAATATAAAATATATCGACAATAGAAATCAGAGAAATGTAAGAGCATTTCCATATGCAAACATTGTCGTGAGAGATCTAAACAGCTTTGTAGCCATAAGGAAGCAATATATTGGACATAAAGTATGGGAAAAGATCACGTGGTCTGATGAGTCCAGATTGAACCTATTCCAGAGCAACAGTATGGGCGCGTCAGGCAAAGAAGGGAAGTGTATGAAGTGATGCACCCATCATGCATAGTGGCCTCTGAACAAGACTCTGGAGGCAGTGTTATGATCTGGGTTTGCTTCAGTTGGACAGCAACGTTATGAAGTCAGTTGACGACGTGAATGTACTGAATGATCAGTTGATCACATCTATGGAGTTTTCTTCATTGATGGCAAGGGCATATTCCAGGACTCGCCAATTAGCGCTAAAGGCGCTCCAATGAAATACTCGCCTGTCCAACTTTTTCTTTGATCAGGCATAACATAAAACAGCTAGCAACTGAGCAGGATGAAGGCGTCCTCAATATACTGGTCCTTCTCAAAAAATTTGCATATTGTGATAAAGTTCATTATTTTCTGTAATGTACTGATAAACATTAG
>JAQMYJ010000005.1:6390669-6404403 GCA_030014305.1 Clarias laeviceps
CTTGCAAAATACGGGAGAAAGAGAGTTCTCACACGGGAAAAAGCAGACGGTTACACGGGAAAAAGCACACACCTACACGGGAAAAAGCATACATTTACAAGGGGAAAAAAACACATTTATAAGGGAAAAAGCACATATTTACAAGGGAAAAAAAACACATTTACAAGAGAAAAAGCACACATTTACAAGGGAAAAAAAAAACATTTATAAGGGAAAAAGCACATATTTACAAGGGAAAAAAACACATTTACAAGAGAAAAAGCACACATTTACAAGGGGGAAAAAAAAACATTTATAAGGGAAAAAGCATACACATATACGGGAAAAATGATTTGCCCTTCTGGGCCACCGTAAAAAAGGGTAAAATATTTAACAGTAAAATACAATATTTTCTTTTTGCGGTATAGACCAGTGAGCCACATGGCACAGTCACCTTGAAAAACAATCAATACTCATCCTCCTTTCTTGAAAGCAACAAAAAGGTACATGGTGTGCAGATCTATCTCACTGATACTCTTGGACACACCTTCACTAATGTTTCTGGAATTATCGTGTGTTTCTGGTCATATTCCCTCCTCCAGACCCCTCATACTGCCATGGTTCTCCTCTCTTGAACCACAGCCACCTTTAGCAGCATTACTCAAAAAGAGTGATGTTATTTCAGCAAGGCTGAGATGTGTTCTGATCATAGTTCTCATAGTGAGTTGTGGAGATAAATGTTTGATTTTTTTGTGGAAAGGTTTATGGATATTTTTTAAGTAGCTAAGTAGAGATTGGCCATGCCATAAAATTACTACCAAAGCAACTGTCAAGCTAATGAAGAATTGAGCTAAGCAAGCTATTTCCGAGCACTGGCTTTAATTAGCAAGCATCTGCAATGGAGTGCATTTTCAGATAGTGTGTCTTCAGCAGCTGGAAGTTAAAATACTTTAAACTTTATTTTGCATGTTGGTTTTTTTCGCAATACTTGTACGGTAAAGTAATGATCAGTATTTCATGAAAGTTGAATGCAGACTTCTTAAAGTGTTATTATTCGATAAAATATACAAACTTGAGATGGGATTCCAAACTACACTGAAGATGATTTATAGATGTAATACATTTCACAATAATAAACTGTTGAATGCATTACAGTAGTAAAACTAGCAAAGTAAAGTACTAACAAACAGTAAAGTACTATATTATGGTCAAAGAATATTTTAGTCAAAGAAACTGAGCTTTTTTATGAAAGTAAAAAGATAAGAATTTAAAAAGATTTTTGAACATTTAATATTGAGGAATGTTCGTGTTTTTTTTTTTTTTTTTGCATATTTCTCACACGGAAATGATTCAGATCATCAAACAAATTTTATTATTACTCAACGACAACCTGAGTAAATCCAAAATGCAGTTTTTAAATGATGATTTTGATTATTAAGGGAAAAAGCTGTCCATCCAACCTTGTCCTAATATATGTTTGTGCTAAAAAGCAATTGTCCTATAATCATAATAACTGGTAGTACCACACTTTATTTGAAATAACTGGCAATGACTTTTTAGTTTTTTATGCATGAATGGCCTGTTTAAGTATGTCAATCGTCTGAAAATCTCGACTTTGTCTAGGCCACTCCAAAAACTTTTTTTTTTTTTTTTTTGAGCCATTCAAAGGTGGACTTACTGGTGTGTTTCGGATCATTGTCCTGCTGCATAACCCTCAAGTGCATTTGAACTTGAGGTCACAAACTGATGGCCAGACATTTTCCTCCAGTATTTTCTGGTACAAAACTTACAGAATTTATGATTCCGTCAATTATGGCAAGTCATCCAGGTCCTGACCATCACACTACCACCACCATATTTGACTGTTGGTATGATGTTTTTTTTTTTTTTTTTAATGAAATGCTGTATTAGTTTTATGCAAGAGGTAGCGGAACAAACTCCTTTGATAAATTTTAGCTTTTTTCTCATCAGTTTACAGAACATTTATATAAGTGTTGGGGATAATCAAGATGTTTTTTTGGCAAATTCGAGACAAGCCTTTGTGTTCTTTTTTTTGTCAGCAGTGGCTTTAACCTGGAAACTCTTCATTGGATGGCATTTTTGTCTCTTTCTTGTTGTTAAATCATAAACATTGACCTCAACTGAGGCAAGTGAGGCCTGCAGTTCTTTAAATGTTGTTTTAGGTCCTTTTATGAACTCCTGGATGAGTCTTCATTGTGAAATGTTTGTAGGCCACCCACTCCTGAAAGGGTTCTCCACTGTTTCTAATTTTCTTCATTTGTGGGTAAAGGCTCTGGACCATGATTTGCTGGAGTCCCAAAGCCTTAGAAATGGGGTGTTTGTTTCCCATCCATCCTTGAATTTAGATCGTGTTGCTTTTTTAGATTTTTTTATCGTGCTTCACTTTGTCAGATAGTTTCTATTTAAGTAATTTTTGATTCAACAAGTCTGGCAGTAATCACACCTGAGTGTGGCAAGTGAAATTTACCTCAGCTTTCCAAAAATCACAGTTCAGTCATGATTTAGCAAGAGGGCAATTACTTTCACATAGGGCCAGGTAGGTTTGGGCTGCTTTTTTCCCTTAATAAATGACATTATCATTCAATGATTGCATTTTGTATTTATTCAGGATATCTGTGTAATATTTGAAAAATTGATCTGAATAATTTAGATGTGACAAATATGCAAAAAATGTAATAATATAATAAATACTTTTTCATGGCACAGTATAACTTAAGTCTACCCCAAGAACTGCATTGTCCGCAACTGATTAGAGTTTCAAAACCCCTGAATCAACTCTGGGAGCAACAAACCAGCATGTAATAGCCTGGTTCCGACCTGCTGGCTGTGTTGTTGGTACTGCTAACGAGCTTTAATTAAATTAAATTGAGCCACGTCTCTGGGAGCCTTCGTTTGCAGACACTGCTGAATAATTACAGTAAATGAATGAATAAATGTGATTTAAAGACAGGGATGAAAAATGGCACCCAGCAGCCTGATGGCATTCAGAGAGAAATGACTCAATTCCCTTTAATCAGGGCTGCAGTGTAAAGTGTGTATACACCCACGCTTATTCAGAAAACACACATCTAGTCGCAAACAGAGTCTGGCATCGGATGCATAATGTATACCAGCGTGAAATCCCTTAATTAAAATGAATTCTCTTCTACTGTGACTGCACATCTGTTTCTTGCATGCAGTTAACTCCCGTGTTAAATTTAATGTACTAAGAGCATCCTCGACATCCAACCGCATGCTTTCCTCCACTGCTGACCAGAGGGAAAGACACCTGACTTTGTGTTCCCAGCAGGGGAGAACACGCACATTCACTTTAAGGCCCTCAAACACACCAAAAGCCTCCTAGCAGTGAGGCGCTTATTATCTTCTCCAGAGCCAGAATAACAGACTCTATTGTTCGACTGGAAGCCTATAATGATCCCAGCTGCTGCTTCGAGTCGCTCCTCTGGAAAGAAAAGCAAAGGACATCTAAAAAAGGTTTCCAAAACAGGTAAAGAACACACAACAGCTCAAAATACCAAATCATATAAAGACCTGTGAAGCAGAAAACAGCAACAAGCTTGATGGTATTTAGGTGATGTTTACCAAGATTGATTAGTATTGGGGTTTAAGTGATACAAAATCCAATCCAGTTGCATATGTTTGGATTAATAACTCTTTGAAAGTTGTTGTATTCAAACTCACAAGCTTCTGATAACTAGCAAATAATCTTTATTTTTCTGCTAAACATACACAGATGTGCATGAAGTAAACAGTGCCCTATTGCTTTATGGTAAATTGTATGCACCAAAATGTGTTGCCATTATTATACCCATGATTAGTTTTCTTCTTTTCAGACCCCTATTTAAGCATCCCTTTAAACAATCCCAAAGAAATCTTGATTTTTAAAGAGGTTGGATAGTTGTTCATTCTGAGGGTGGACTGTCAAGTAGCTATTAACAGAATTCTAGTTCAATTGAAAGAAAAGGGTAAAACATCAGCAGAATCATGACTTGGTCGGCTTCAACCTTCTGAAATACGTCTTCATGCTGTTTGAAAATCTATTTAAAACAACCCAGTTAGTCTATGCCCAGGTGAGAAATTAAAAAAAGTATCGATACTGTATTAATATCTAAACCTTCCGTTGCTCAAAAATGTCACATCACATCGTGGTGCATACATTCGATCATAAAACCATGGGGTCTATTTACTTCTTGCATGACTGAATATGATAGTTTCTATAAAAACCTACAGAAATGCATAAAATATGGAAGGAGTCCATAAAGGCGCACACAAGTCTATTAAGAAAGCTCACAGATGTTCAAAAAATTATATAAACGTGCCACAGAAGCCAGTTGAGACGTATAGATAAGCATGGCATTCTATAGGAGCCTTCTTAAGTCTATAAAACCCCAAAGAAGCCCATTAAAGCCTAGAGAATCCTATATAAGTCAATTAAAGCATATATAAGTGCATTACAACCTGTCGAAGCCTATATAAGACAATTAAAGCCTATGGAATCCCAGAGAAACCCATTAAATCCCAAATGAAGCATCTAGAAGTCACTTAAAGCATACAAAAGCCTACATAAGGCCATTAAAGCCTATGGAAGCCCTATTTAAAACCCATTAAAATCTGTAGAAGGCTACTGTACATAAGACCATTAAAGCCTGTGAAAGCCTACATAAGACAATTAAAGCCTACAGAAGCCTATATGATGTAATATTATGTAAAACGGCCTTCTTGCGAGAATGAGAGACTGATAATCTTTGGTTATGTTTAATTCTATAAAAATTGGTGACATTTTACACAATGCTAAAAAAATTAATAAAAACATAAAGCAGGTGATAGACACCCCTAGATCAGTCCAGGCCAGGTGATATACACACACAAACACATACACACACAGAGCATCTGTTATCTCTTTTATTCAGGCCTCTCACTGCGACACAGCATGGCCTATACACACACCAACTCACAAGCTCTCCATCACTAAACATCATCCCATTTGCATCCACACACACACACACACACACACACACACACAGATTTCGGCTTTTATACAGCTATGCTCTGGTGGTGGGAATTCAGAGACAAAGAGAGAGAAAAAGAGTGTGACAAAGGAATCTGTACTTTTACTCAAGTTTTTAATAATTTTTGTGTATTTCTGGCCACCTCTGGTGATGAAACAAAGACTGAAGTGGATCATGCTGATAAAGTCAGATTGTAAACCTGACAATTTCGCAGATTTTGAATATAGATGTAAGTATTTTTATCAAGTATTTTAAAATAAAGTTTTTAAAAAGTTTCTTAAGCTTTCAAATATAACTTACTTTTATGTAAAAGAGAACAATCTTCCAGTTCTGCAAAGTCTGTTTTTTTAAATTAATTAATTTATTTATTTTTAACACAAATCTAAAGAAGAAAATGTCACAATTTGACCATGAGAATGTTTTTTGCAGGTCACTGCACACATTCACTGAACATGTCCACTGTGACAATCAGGATGGAAAAATCTTTATCCTAAAATCTGCCTCGGCTCGCTTTTTCTTTCTCTCCATCCCTTTGAAAACAGACCAATTGATCCAGCTTATCTCCCTGACATACAAGATCCCATTATCCACCATAGATCCAGCTCTGATTATCTTTAACACCTCGTATCTACTGATGGCTAAACCCGGCTCTTTTAAGCTAAACTGTGACAGCAGGTCTGAAGCAACTGATACTGTTTTAAGTGTGTTTGCTTCGAAGCTTCATCCTGTCAAACTTTTATATTAAGTCCTGGCAGATACATAGTGTTGCTTAGAAGATAAAATCAGCTCTTATTAAGGTCCCACTGGTTTATCAGCTTATCAAACCATGGTGCTTGTTTCATGCTGATAATGTTAATTGAAAAATAAATGCTATTTTTAAAAATGATCAAAACAAGATAAACAAGTTGATGACTGCTCATCATGCAGACATGGCACAGCTGCTTTGGTTTTGCCCATCTTGCTCTGTAAAAGGCCAAGCCCAAACAGCTGGAAGGTCCAAGACATCACAATCGAAATCACAGCTTATAATAAAAGGCAAAAGCTAGCGATTGTACAGTAGCTGATCTTATAACTTTATTACATCTTTTAAATTTTTCTCACTTATTACGGTGTTTAGTAAATTATATTATGGGATTTTTTTGGCACTATGGACTGATTTAGATTATATTCATTAGAACATTTAAATTATGATTAGACATTGACCTCTAACGCTGGACAAATTGACCACTGCATACTGTAGATATATTGATGCATGGATAAATGGATAGATGGATTAATATAAGACAAATAAAGAGATTCATAGATGCTTCAATATACAGATTGATGAATGACAGCAGAGATGAATAGATGGGAAAATGGATAGATTGGTTACTAAAAGATTGCTAAATTAATTGATTGATCGATGATGGATGGATCAATCTATAGACTGGGAACAGATAAATAATGGATGATTGGGTGGCTGTCTGGATGATTGTCTGGCTGTCTGGTTGAATGGCTGGCTGTCTGGATGGATGGGTGGAGAGATGGACTGGTAAATAGATAAATAGAAGGATGGGTAGTTTATTCAATTGATTTATATACAGCGTATAGATTGCATATAGCCTTGATGGATGGAGAAATGAGTGGATGAAACATACAAGACATCAGAATGAAAAACTTATCTTAAAATCAACTTGAACTTATTATAGCTTATAAAAGAAGAAGGCTAGTAATCCTAGCTGATATTATGACTTTATTCTGTCTTTTCAGTTTCACTCATCTTTAGGATGTCTAATCATTATATTGTGGGATCCTTCTTCCTGTTCCTGCTTCATGGCTTCACTTCTTCCTATTTTCTAACACTCCATTTATGCCCTCATTAATCCTTATCCAGGCCTGCGGACCCAACTGAAGATTACTGGAGAGGAGTCAAAGCGTCTCATTTGATTTCTGCATAATGTTTAAATTTAGAGCAAATTGAGATGATCATATTTTTACTGTTTTCAATTCAGCCAGTCGCTTTACATAGTTCAGATCTTTCTACCCCTCGTCTAAAACACATTCACATAAAACAATTTTCTCATTTCTCATCACGGCCCCGAGAGCTGAATTTTCACCCATTAACATGCGAATATTTGCTGGTGTGATCAGTCAGCCAAAACATAATGATGCATACGAATATTCTGTCTTCGAGTTGACTGGCTGATGAGTTCCATAATTAATTACCATGCGCTGAGGTGCAGATCAAGGGAAATTGATGCTAATTGCTAATTTCAGGTCTCATTGATGCAAATGTGCATGGTCTTATGGCATATGAGTGGCACACAAATTTTTAATAGTTTTATGATTGACTGATGATATTAATAACCTTTAATAATATGGTGATACTCTTATATTCATTTAAAGTGTATTTGTTCTACCATTTTAGGTGTGATGCTTTAATAAGTTCATGGATTTGGATGAATGGCATGGTGCATGGATCTTAAATGAAACACTTGTTGATGTTAAAATGTCAAACCAAGGTCCTAACCATGAAGCCAATAAATATGTTTAAAGATTTATCTAGTAAGGTCATGCATCTGGTAATAAATTATTATTTGTTATTTCTTTTTATTATTACTCTGGTTCTCCCGAATACAAAAAGGTTTAACACAAAAAAGTAAACATTTATTCAACCAAAATGGAGCTTACTGTATGGATCAGTGGATGGATAAATAAAGCAAATATATTGCTGAATTAATTATTACTTGATAGATGGATAAAATAATTGTTAAACAGATGGCTAAATAAATTGATTTATTGATGGATTGTAATTATTATAATTATGGTTGTTTATTAATGGTTATAATTAATTCAGCTCAGTGGTTAAGGCATTGGACTACAGTTTGGAAGGTCCCAGGTTCAAACCCCATGACCACCAAGATGTCACTGTTGGGCCTTAGAGCAAGGCCCTTAGCTGCTTAGATGTATAATGAGATAAAAATGTAAGTCACTCTGGATAAGGGCATCTGCTGAATGCCGCAATGTAATGCAAATGCATGAATGGATGGATAATATCTGATATCTGTACTTTAGATACTGTACTTTAGGTAAATAGATGTCTAGGTAAATGGATGGATAGACAGAGACAAATAAATGAATGTTGCAATATACATTTTAGTTAATTAATGCAGAGATAAATGGATGGACAGATGGATGGATGGATAATTTAGGGAAAATATATAGATTGGTGAACAGAAATTAATAGATTTTTTTTGTGCATCAATATACTGTTGGATGTATGGATGGATTTCTATATAGATTGGTAAATCGATAACTAGGTAGATGGATAAAGAATGGAAGGTTGGATGGATTGATGGATAGATGGAATAAACAGATTAGTGTATGGGTGTAGAGATGGATGGATCGATAAATGGATGGATTGCTGAATATATCTGCTGATGGATGGAAAAATTACAGATTAATGGATGCATTGACAGATGTACAAGTGGATGTATGTATGGATATATAGACTGGTGAATAGATAAATTAATGGGTGGATGGATGGATGGATGGATGGATGGATGGTTAGATGGACAAAAGGATTTAGGAATCAACATACAGTACAGGTAACAGAAAAGAAAAATTGATTGATGGACAGAATCAGTACAGTATATACACTGGTCGAAAATAATATTGATGGATGGATGGACAGATGGATGGATGGCTAAATATATGATCAGACTGACAAATTGGTAAATCAAAAACTGAAGATTGATTATTGTATGGAAGACTGAATAGTTAAAGGGTTTAATAAATGTAAAGCATGTATGGACTACTGTATGGATGGTGAAATAAATGGATGAACACCTTGCAGTATAGATAGATAGTTAGCTCAACATGTAATCAGATAAACAACTTCCGGAATAGATGGATGGATTGATAGAAGGTCAATATAAATGAAAAGAGCTGCTGCAGTGATTGATTTCATCAGTGGGGTTTTGCTGCTCACTAGGGCAGGTGGAGTGATTTGGAGGACACAGGTGGTCTCAGACTAGCACCATGCAGCCTAACAATCACACACTGGAGATGCAGACTGAAACAGCAGAGGCTAAAACATTTCATCTATCAGTGAGGTATAATCAAAACTTCACACTGTCTTCCTGTCCTCAGAACAAAAAAATAAATAAACCAGACAAAAATGAAAACCTTTCCTAAAATATCTTCGTCTGCCTGGTTGAGAGATTGAACAGTCAAGCATATATTTAAGAGATGTGTAATGATTGAAGATGTATGCATAGGCATGATTAGTTATGTGACTGGATGTGTGGCTCATCATGGAGGTTGGGTAGGAATCATAGTTAGTGTAGTTCACCAGAAATCTAATATATATATATTAGGGCTCAACCAGCACCATGGACAGCACTAAAACATGGCTCACCGGCATCAGTGAGGACGAATCATCCAGCATCCACCTGTCAACCGCTCCCTATAAAAGGGCCCAGGTGGCACATGCCGGTGAGTACAGTAGGAAAAAGAATGCACATGACTCGTACCGCTATCCTCTCCTCACAGACTAGAATCCCTACGAGGCCCTCTGCGCATTGCCTTTTGAATTTTGCACTGAAAGCCTGCTGTCCAAGTAAGAAGGCCCTGATCCAAATACTACACCTTCAATCTCAACTAAAGTTTGCAGCTGACCACATGAACAGAGAAAATCCTTGTAGAAGAACATTACAGCAGTGCCAGTATAGATACAGGCATTAGTCACAGTTATATCTCACAGTATTATTAGTAATGATCCAGGGGAAAGAAACATGATGGATGAATGAGGAAGGCAGACCCTCAAATCATCAGCTATATGGTTGAAATTTTGTTTCAGTAGAAAAATCATGTCAAATGCACAACCAGGCTGGATGTGAATTAGTTAAATAAGGCTAATCTTAAGCTTTTGGAGCCTTAACCATAAATTTGCCAGAAACATTCTATATTGATGACTACCAAACGTGCCAGCCTGCCCTTGTGTGAAGATTTTTGATCCTGCACTGATTTTGAGAAACCCAAGATCAGCTAAAACTTGGGTATCAGATTTCTTGTGTTTTTTCCTATTAAAGGTATACGTTGAACAACCATCATGCCCCAGAAAAAAAGACAACTTCATAGAAATCATTGAAAGCCTGACACTGATTAGTACTATTAGTTAGTTAAAGTCAGTTCCAGGTTCTACAAATAACCTGTATATGTTCGTGCAGACATATAAACTAAAAAAAAAAAAAAAGATCTTAACTTTTGTTTTATTTAGAATATATAGTTCTTCACTGGAACTAGAATGTAACTTGAATTTGAACTAAACACAACACTTCCTTAGCTCTGATCCACAGTGCATAAACCTGTACAACCACTAGAAACCATGGAGTGACTACATTACCCAGCCTCCCACTCCTCTGCCATCCATCACCTCGTTCTCTCCAACACACAGGTAGCTATAAGGGTTTCTCACCGACCCTCGTTCATCTTCCTCTGGCCTTACAAACCACATGTAATCCAAACACAGAACAAGTGATTATGATTGATGTAATGGAAAAGTTCTGTTTCAGAGACAGTGAGAACATGCAGTATTTAGGAGTCTGGAAGGAAGTCACTGTGGTTTGTCCTGATTAGCAGTGAATCAGTACTGTTTTTTTTTCCTCTTGTTCTCACTGAAATTTAATCTTCTTTTCCAAACCCAGAATGGAATAAAACTTATAGGCTAAGTATGTTAACACAGAAGAAATTTGGTTCTGACTGTTGGTGACTCTCAGGACATGCAAACAACAATGAAGTGCATCACTTATGGAAGTGATAAACTGTATTACTGTTGGTAAAATACAGTATTTATAGATGTGAATTGGGTTTGAGCCAGACTGTGAGAAGCCTGTCGTGATTATCTCCAGCCAACAACTGCTCCTGTGGACTTTTTTTTGGAAGTGGACTTTTTTCCTCACTGTTTTCTGTTGTCAGCCCCTTTTCTGTTTTGTAGCTGCTCCAAACCAGATGGTGATGGATGTGCAGAGGATGGATTTGATGAACAAACTGGATCAACAACTCCTGTGGCAGACCATACTTCCTCAGTTGGCACAGAAATTATATCCACTTCTGGGGGTTTTGAGAATGAAGTTTATGTTCAGGTCTTTGGAAGTGGTAGTCCCTAGACTTCTAAAGGTCTCCATGGATGACATGGGGCTGTTGGATATTGTGAGGGGAAGCAGTGCTGATGGGTGTCCATCAGGGGATGGAAGTCCACTGTCCCCTTCACTGTTTCTGCATGTTCATTTCCGGGCTGTTCTGACTGTAGCCGAGCACTAGCCGCTCCACCTCCTGTCGATATGCAGACTTGTCATCATTTTTGATGAGTCTAATGATCATAGTGTTTTCAGCAAACGTCAAGAGTTTAACAGCTGTGTTCTCGTAGGTGCAGTCATTACTAAAAAGATAAAACAAAAGTGGGGAGCAGACACATCCCTGGGGATCATCAGTTCTGACTGTCTTCATACTTGAAGTCCAGCCTGATCTACTGTTTCCTGCCTGTCAGGAAGCTGGTGATCCACAGACAGATGACAGAGGGTGCACTGAGCTGTGAGAGCTTGGAGGATAGGATTTCTGGGAGTACTGTGTTACATGCAAAACGGAGGTCCACAAATAAGATCTGAACTGTACATGCAGTATATCCCTGGGCAGTCAAGGTGTTGCGGGATGTAGTGCAGTTTTATGTTGACTACCCTATTCATATTAGCCTTTTTGCCTGTTCTGTGCTGTTCTGTGATGCTCTTCAGGTGGGCCAACACCAGTTATTCAAAGGACTTTATGAAAGTATAAAATAAAAAAAAAGACTGGAGCTAGTTGGCCACTTTGAGACAGGAAGGGAAGAAACTGTCTGGATCAGGTGCTTTCTTGGACTTCTGTCTCTGGTGGAGCCATCTCATTTATTTAGGGATTTGGAGACACTGTTAATATGGTCACTATGACAAACACGAAAGCTCCTGACTTTTTTATTTTTTACCTCTGAGTTTCTTCTGTCTGTCCCTCTTTCTTTCTCTTTCTCTGTCTCCAAGGATAAAGTTATCTATGTTGCCCCTTGTCTTGGTGATAATGAGGTTTATATCAGCAGAAGACATAGTCACACACACGGTGAACGCTTCAGTGGTTTAACGGCTCGCGGGAATCAGGAGGCCTTGCGTGATCCGGGCCACCATTTAATTTCACGCTCAGGATATCTCAGAGAGAGGAACAGAAAGGAACAGAGAGAAAGAGAGAGAGAGAGAAAATGGTGGAGCAGATTGAGGTCAAGAACTTTGTCCACAGGTGCAGGTCAAAAAGGGTGCAATGAGGAGTGCTCCATTTTGGACAGCAGGGACAAAGAGAGAGGGGTGAATGACAAGAGGGAGTGGATTGTACAGAAAGCAAAGACAATTACATGTGAGTGAGATAGAAAGAAATTAAATTATGCTAAAAGGTGAAGGAAAAAAGACGGAAAGAAAAAAATGTAAAGAATGTAAGCGGGACAAAGATGCTAAAAGCAGAAAGCTAGTTAAAACCAGTAGAATCCAGACACACCAATAGAATTATAAGAAGATGAGTGAGTAGTAGCAAATAATGCTGCAACAATGCCATATATGAATGTCTTATAATGACAGGAAAATCAAAAGGAGATTTGCATTTGTTTATTCTGTTATTAAATCCTAGCTCTTGTGCAACAAAATTTAAAAGCATCAAAAAACAAACAAAAAAAAAAACTGGCAGAACACTTCATCTAAAGATGCTTTTAGATTTTAGAATATCCATTAGTAATTATTATTTTTTAGATTTTGTGCTAAATACTAGCTAATCAGGTGGCATGGAAGCTTAGTGGTTAGCACTGTTGCCTTGCACCTCCAGCATCTGGGTTTGATTCCCGCATCGGATATGTGTGCGTGGAGTTTGCATGTTCTCCCCGTGCTTGGTGGGTTTCCTCCACGTGCTCTGGTTTCCTCCCACAGTCCAAAGACATGCAGATTAGACTGATTGTACGTGTGTGTGTGTGCCCTGTCTATGGTGTACCCTGTCTTGTGCCCTTAGATTCCTGGGATAGGCTCCAGACACCCATGACCCAGAATGTCCTGACCCTGAATTTGAGAGGCCAGCATGTCCCCTCCACACACAAAAAAGCCCTGTGATGGACTGGCATCATGTCCAGGGTGTTCCCCCCCCTGTGCCCCTCCCACACATGCCCCTTAACAGGATAAGTGGTATAAAGAGAGAGTGAGAGTGTGTTATGCAGAGAAATGTGGAAAAAAAAACATAAAGAGAGTGAGAGTGTATTATCTTAAGGAGCATGAAAGTTTTAATCGCATAATGTTCCTGCCATGCTGTGTAAGTTTAACCCAGCTAAACACGTTTTACTCAGTGTCCGGTACATCTCATTGCAGCGTCGCACTACTGTATAGTCTGCTAGCGTATCTGATCTGTGAACTAACGACAATGCCTTCTTTAATCCTGGCACCAGTTTTTCTTGGAAAGAACTTCGCAGGTAAAACAAAAATCTTCCAAAGATTTGGAAGCAGAGGCAAAAATACACTGTAAAATGTAATAAGTTGACTTTACTTAGAAAAAGTGAGGAAACCGATTGCCTTAAAATTTCCAAGTAAAGTAGAGTATTAATGTTTAGTTGGCATAACTTAACACAATTTGTAGGGACAACTTGTTAATCAAGTATACTTAAGTACTGTTGACTTAAAATCATTATTTGAGT
>JAQMYJ010000005.1:6406082-6421472 GCA_030014305.1 Clarias laeviceps
AGAAGGATTGTTCAAGATGGATTGTACTTTGGACAGAATCCTCCTCTTCGCTACTACATCCACAGAGTCGAGCTCCACGCCTAGCACAGATCCGGCCTTTTTAAATTGACTTGTCCAGTTTGTTCTTATCAGACACCTTAATGTTACCACCCCAACAGACCCCAGCGTAAAAAAATGACACTCGCCACAACGGTTTCATAGAACATCCGTAGAATGGTGTTACAGACGTTAAAAGACCTGAACCTACGAAGAAAGTACAACCGACTCGGTCCTTTCTTGTAGAGTGCCGTTGTGTTGAGTGACCAGTCAAGTTTGTTGTCTAGATGGACTCCCAGGTATTTGTATTCAGAGACCATGTCCACTATCTCCCCCTTGACAGATATAGGAGTCGCAGAGGTCTTGCTTCTCTTAAAGTCTACAACCATCTCCTTTGTTTTCCTGATGTTCAGTTGTAGGTGATTACGCTCACACCAGGAAGACTAAATGAAGAATATTATGTTTAAATCTCATGGCTTTGTTTTATTAGCTCTGGTTACTTTTTAAATATAAACACTTAATCAGAAATATTTTATGGAAATTCTAAACTTAATCATAAAATTGAAAATTAAAAGATTTTAATACATTTGTTATAAAAGACCTCTCGCAGCCCACCTGCAGAAGCATTCCAGACCATGACCAGGCCCGAGGTCTACACATCGGCAAACTGTGTTATTGTACAATAGAAAAATTGATTGTACCCTCTGCCGACACAGTATTGAATTGGTGAGGAACAACACAAAAATAAAAATTAATGTAACTGATGACGTGATGAGAGTAAAATACATACAGTGAGACCAAATGATATTTTGTGTAATTTTTGCCCGGATGAAACGGGAGGGTTGTATCAGTTGCGTCCCAGTGCTTTTCAGAAAATTCTCAAAAAAGCTCAGCTGTAGGAGCTCTTGTTGTCACCATATTGGCAGGAGCTGACTCCACCTAAACCCTGGTTAATCCATAAATGGGCAAATGAGTGAAATGAACAGAACCTACCAGTTGGTTGGAACACACCTACTTACCACACTTTAGCTAAAAAAGTGGATAATGTGAATCTATATGCTAACTGTACTTTGCATTGTTTGAACACCGCTTTCCATACTCTACACACCATCCCATGTCAGCTCCTACATTTCCTGTGATAAGTTAAACTACAACGAGTACAGTTAGCTAATGCATACAGCTAGCCGTTTGATGCCTGCAAATAAATTGTCCAAGCCCCCAATAATGCCTAAGTTTATGGCTTAATATGACTTTAATTGATTTGTTTATGGCTTAATATGACTTTAATTGATGAGTTAAATAAAAATTCACTCCTGTACAGTTGTCATGAATTAGAAATCTTGCTACAGTATACCAACCTTTTTTTTTCTTTTTTTTTTTTGTACCAGGCTGTAAACAGGTTTATTTCTGTTAGGGATTTTAACTCGGGGGTCTGTAGGGATTGACTTTGGAGTGGACACTCGAGAAAATTCACATTTTTACACTTTAGCAAGGTTGCTCCTCCCTGTTAGATACTTGGAGTCAGATGGAGACATTTATCAAAGAAAAACCTAAACAGTAACTTAAACAGAAGCATAAGCAGGATGAAAAACAGAGAAACAAACAGGTCATGACAAACAGGAAACTAACAGATCCACGATGAAAGACACCGGCTTTAAAAAAAAAAAACAATATTACTGTAATCACAGACTCAAGTGAAAACACCAGTGGAACAGAAATGTGAATAACGAGACAGTGAGCAACATATTAAATAAACAAATAAATAAAATAAAATGCAACTATATTACCAATATTATCAATTTCCATCGCATAATCATTTTTTCATATAAAAACAACCAAAACATTTAGAAAAGAAGTAAAATATGAAATAAATTGATATTACCAGTGGGCTACAAAAACAATGAGCTCTTCAAAAAATAATGAAAAAAAAAAGATAAACTCAAAACACATGTAGTTTATTAAGTAGTTAATTCACCTAATGTACAATCATCAAGCTAAATGATAGGATAGGTGCTACATCTCCATGGGGGTGCAATGAGGTGCTTCCGAGCAAAAGGATCCAGTAACTTTCGTTTCCGATGTCATGCGCTAAAATGCCCCCTGCCACAAACTGCTTCCCCTTATCTCATAATTATGAGATAATCTCAATTATGACATAATCTCATAATTATGAGATAGTAAGTCATAATTATATCTTAATAAGTCATAATTATGAGATCAGGATATCAATTATGAGATATTAAGTCATAATTATGACATAATTCCTGAGATTTTTTTTTTCTTTTGTGAATTCAATGCGCTTCCGTATTTAACAAATCTAAATGTAAATATCTGTAACAGAAATTCTGATCTACCAGTTTGTATACATCATTTGATCATGAATGCATATGTCTTCAATATATAGCAAAAACAAATATATTAAAAAAAAAAACTTGCTGTCTCAATTCCATCCGAGGGGATTTGGGGGAACTAAAAACAAATTTTTTTCAGTGCTTCAGTGCTTGTGTTTTATTTAGTGCCACATTATCTAAATATTAATGCAAGTGCAACAATTATTTCAATAAAATTAGGGCCATGTTTAAGAGTGCGATATTATATTAATAAGAATGACATTCTTTAGCAGCTATTTTATTTTGTATGATCCACAGTGATCTACAGTAGAGAAGGCAGGAGACAGAGTGGAAAAGAACATCATCACAGCAGGATTAGATCAACACCAACAACACGACTGTGACACTGACACACTGGTATTATACACCTCTCTGCTATTATTAACTACAGAGTGATTAGATTATAAGATACAGTAGAATCAGGCGAATACATACTGTAGTACTACCATCATAAATCATGATTATCTGTAAGAACAAGAAACCTCTAATAACTGGACCCCATACGTGTATCTCCCCATGTCTTCCTACTCCACCCTGTCACAGGCCTGACCCAGAACCTGCCCTGTACTTATATTCCAGGAAAAGTTTAAATTCAATCTAATGGAGTTTTAGTGTTAATAAACTAGGAAAAACAAACCCTCCTGAATGAGATCTACACAGAGCTCAACATCACAGACGGGGACATCACAGTGGAGACATAAGTAACGAACATGAAGTGAGACAGATCGAAGAAGCATCCAGAAAAACAACAACAGAGGAAATGCAATGGCATGTTTAAGCACTTATCTAAACAAGGCGAACCTATCAGAGCTGTCCTGAAAAAGGTAGACGCTGGCATCGGAAAAACAGTCTTCTGTGCAGAAGTTAATTCTGGACCGGGCTGAAGGGAAAGCAAATCAGGATGTCTGCCTCTTATTTCTACTTCCCTTCAGAGAGCTGAATTGATGAAGGACCAGAAAACGAATCTGATGGAGCTCCTTTATGTCTGCTTTAAGGAAACAAGAGAAACAGAAATGTCCAGTTTGGAAAAGGTTCTGTTCATTTATGACAGATTGGACAGGTGTCGTTTCCCTCTGGATTTCCAGAACACAGTCAAAGTGTGTGATGTAACTGAATCTGCATCAGTGATGCATCATGTGCTGGTGATAAACCTGATCAAAGGGAATCTGCTTCCCTCTGCTCTTATCTGGATCTCCTTCTGACCAGTAGCAGCTGATCAAACCCACTCTGAGTGCGTCAGTCGACTCACAGAGGTATGAGGGTTCAATGACCCACAGAAAGAAAAGTATTCCAGGAAGAGGATCAGTGATCAGAGCTTGGCCAATAACCATCACACCAGAAGTCATTAATAGGCCTCTACATCATGTGCCACATCCCAGGCTTTAGCTGGATTTCAGCCGCTGTTCAAGAAAGAATGTTGGATCGCCAAGGCTCTGACTCAAATGTACACACACACATACACATACACACACTCACTTCCTCATCATTCAGACAAACATAATACAAAAAGTACAAAAAGAGACATCAAGAAATGCCCCCTAAACTGGGACAACTGGCTTTTGAGCTGTTGAAGAAAGGACCTGATGGAGTGCGGCAGTGATACAACAGAAAACAGAAGCACATGTGTGTATGCATATCAGAGAGGAGTTTGATCTTCACCAGGGTAAAGTGCTCTTGCTTTGTTCATCTGTGTGTTCAGGAGCATCTGGCAGCTCTGTATGTGCACCTGATGTTCATGAATAAACAGTTAAATGCTCTTAAACAGAGGCAGTCATTTTGTAACAAATGCAGACGTCCACAGGAGTGCAGCAGATCAAGTAATTCAAACAGTAAGACTGGACATCTGGATGTTTTCCTACTATGTTTTCTTCTGTGTTGTTCACAGGAGACCAATCAGAAACTCTTGAAAACACAGACAAGAAGTAGCTCCCAGCCAGGAAAGAGAAAAACAGAAAAGTGCTTTAGTGAAAAGATCAGTGAAGCTCTTCCACTGGAGAAATCCATCAGCCTGTTCTATTGTCTGAATGAACTTGGTGACTATTCCCTAGTGGAGCAAATCCAACACTATCTGAAATCTTGAAAACTCTTTGTCTGCTCAGGTGTTTTGTTTGTGTGTCATCAGCACAGGAGCTGGAGGAATTAGATCTGAGTAAATACAGAGATGATAACAGATTTGGTTCTTCTGTTACACTGTTAGAAAAAGAAATGGAATATGAAAGGGACAGCTAGCTAGCAAGACTTACAAACTACACATTTCCAAAGATGAATGCAACTAATCAAACATAACTTTATAAGTATAGAATATTTCAAACACCGTGATTTCAACCTTGGCCCCTGTAGAATATGTAAATGTTAATAACTATCACTAATGTTCAAAAAGTGTTAAGGTTTTGGACATTTTAATATACAAAACACTCACTCACTCATCATCTACACTGCTTTATCCTGTAAACAGGTTTGCGGGAGGCCTGGAGCCTATCCCAGGAGACTTAGGGCACAAGATGGGTTACACCCTGGATGGGGTGCCAATCTATCGCAGGGCACACACACATACACTCACACACTATGGGGAATTTGAGAACACCAGTTAGACTAATCTGCATGCTTTTGGCCTGTGGGAGGAAACCGGAGTACCTGGAGAGGAAACCCACCGAGCACGGGGAGAACATGAAACATGCAAACTCCATGCAGGCAGTCCTGAGGTGGGAATCGAACCCCTGAACCTGGACGGTACTAACCACTAAGCCACCATGCTGCTCTCATAAGAACCACATCATCAACAAAATGTGCATCTTGGTTTAGTAGTTGTAAAGATGAGCTGTGTGTCATTGTGTCTGGTTTGGGCATTGTGAAATCTCAGATGAAGGCTGTGCTGATCTGACTTCAACTTTGCTTGACCACAACTTCTGCTATGTGTCTGAAATTACTGTAACATTGTAACTAATCATACAAACTGTACCTGAGACACAAAATTAATGCTTTGTGAGCTTCAAGGTTTAAAAGCAAGATCAAATTTTAAAATGAAGCAAGCAAAGAACATACTGTAGCTTAACATAAACTTCATCATCCTTTTCACTGAAAATGAGTCATCTTACAGTTGAAAGTTTTGTTAGTGATTTTTCAGTATGTCTATCTTTGTTTATCTGCTATAAACAGGGTTGCCAGATCTATCTTACAAAAACATCTCAGTGAACAAGTAGTATTAAACCAATGTAGTTTTTCTCAAGAGTCCTTTCACTAAAATCCCAAAATGGTCTTGATTCAACACCAATTTTTGTTATAAATGCAAAAGCTGAGCGCTCCTGTAAATTTTCTGTAGATGTAATTGTATTAATTTTACAATTGAGGTACATTTTAATTGTGATGAACTGCAAGTGATTGTGGGGTCTCTGATGAAGAAGGTTGTGCTCAAACCCTTGACTGAGATCAAACCTTTCAAACCTGAAAGACTTACTGTAAATGTCTCTTAGAATAATCTAGGAGACACAGAAGTGAAGCGCCTCTCTGTTGTAGTAAAGATTCCTTACTGTAAACTGAAGGTATTAAGGGTCAGATCAAATTCCGCAAACAACACAGGATTTCTATCAGTTTGACTGTCGCTATGAGCGATTTCTGTCAATTGCAGAAATTCCAGAGATCAGTGAAGATCTGAAGGGGGGAAAATGAGCTACTAATTTGAGAGTAAAAGATAATAAATCCCCAAGGTGTACTGAACAATACTATACTGACAATGACAAGTACTGAACAGTACTGGCAATAAAAATGGTTCAAATATGAACAAATGTAATCAGAATTGCAACCAAGGACAAAGTTTGTGAAGAAGGAGGAGTGAGAAGCTGCCATAACTATTAAAAAAAAACACTTGAAGGAGAAAATACTGTAAGTGATGATTATAAAAATAACTGTGTGAGGGAGAGGGAATAAGTGAGAGAGAGCAGAAGACATTATTCCAGGGTGCTAGTTTTTTGTTTCTTTAATTATTTTTCATAATTTTTTTTTTTTTTGCGCTTGCAGTTTTTTTTTTTTTTTTAGATTTTTTACCTAGTGAAGCAAGAGTTAATAAATTGCTCCGGTGTGCTTTACTCAATCCACAATACAGTAAGTTAAAATCTCAAAAAAGAGAGCACATTCAGTGCCTTTGCTCACCTGCCTATAGAGACATCCTGCAAAGATCACACAGAGATCACAGCATCTATTAATGAAGGAGTTCAAAGAAAAACAAATGAGAACAGAAATCTCTAAAACTCACCAAAGTGTTTATTCGAATGTCCACTATAAAAAAAAATCCTGATGAACATGTTGTAAATGGACAGACATACAAGACGATGCTGCTGCTTTCAAAAAATTGACAAAAAAAAATAAATCAATGACAAACATCATTGCATGTCAGTGAGAAAGTGAAGTGTGTGTCATTGTGTCTCTGCAGGTTGTATAATTGTACCGTGACAGATGTAGGCTGTGCTGCTCTCGCTTCAGCTCTGAGATCAAACCCCTTACACCTGAGACAATTGAATCTGTCGAAGAATAATATAGGAGACTTTGGAATGAATTGGTTCTCTGCTCTTAAGGATGAGAAACATTAAAGACTACAGGAAGTGATGTAATGAGCATTTTAGGACAATCTTGAGAGTAGGGCAGTGTTAATGAAGTAAATCAGTGGTTAAGGGATTGGACTAGTGATCGGAAGGTCCCAGGTTCAAACCCCACCACCACTAAGTTGCCACTGTTGTGCCCTTGAGTAAGGCCTTTAACCCTCAACTGCTCAGATGTATAAGAGGGTCTGTCAAATGCTGTAAATAAAAAAAACATAAAAGCCTCACTCATTCATCATCTATACCGCTTATCCTGCATACAGGGGGGCCTGGAGCCTATACCAGGACACTTGCTGCTCGAGGTAGGGTACACCCTGGACTGGGTATGTTAAAATCTCAACAAATCTCAATCATTTTCAGGACACATATTCACACAGTATTAAGTAGTTTAATCTGGGCCGTTGGGCTGTGGGAGGAAACCCATCAAGCACAGAATAATAGTATCGAACCCGCACCCTGAAGGTGCAAGATGACAAAGCTAACAACTACATCAGCGTGCCGCCATGGAATAAAAGCCTAATTGTTTCAATTCCTGTAGCATGTATACATTTCTCTTAAATTTTTGCAAATTTCACATTACAGGTTGTCCCCGACTTATGACTTAGTTCCGTTCCTGGAGCACATTCGTAAGTCGGATTTGATCCTAAGTCTGACAAAAATCTCTGTCCCCTTTCCCCACGCTGTAACTGCGCCTAATGTATCTCATGTGAGACGTCCCTGTGCAGTCTCTGCGATTTAAAGGCGCAGTGTTGTCTCTGCACTTTTAAATCGCGAGGAGAATCCCAATTCTGTTTTGTTGGGAATTTTCAAAAAAATAGGATTATCCACCATCAGGACAGCTTTACAGCACAGCCATTTTCTATCATCGTGCTCTCTGACTGATTCATTGAAACCGGTGAGGCCTAATCATTTCTCCCCCACACCACACACACATACAATAAACTCTATATATTTTATACATTCATTTACACACTGAAAATATTTTAATGACTGTAAATAGTGGTATACATTCGTATCTGTGGAAATTGAACTTGAAATGTTCATAAGTCTGGGACTACCTGTACTGGGTCAGAAAATGAAAAGTTTTTTTTTTAATTTCTCAATACTCTACACTGATCAGTCATGACATAACACAAAACACAATCCCCCGTATTGTGTAGATGCCCTTCATGCCAACTTGTGTTATTTTCTAACAATTAAATGCTCTTTAAACTGTCTTGATTTAAACTTCATTTGAAAGCAGAAGACTGAGTCAGATGGAGTTGACAAAATGTCACAACCGAGAGAATGAGTGATTGTAAATGAACACCTTGTCTCTGTGTGACACCCTGCTATCTCTGAGTTCCTACTGCTGCTTCTGTCTGAATAAGATAACACACATTATTGATAATTGTTTTTCTAAAAAGCTCTATAGTTATTGAAAAACGGCAGTGATGTGATGGTAATTATCTCTTCATTTTCCTCTAAGAACCTTTGGATTTTATCATTTGATCTAGATAAATGTTCTAACATAGACATTATTAAAAAAGAAGATGAAAAATAATAAATGACAAATTCTAAACATGAACTAATAAAGTTTTCCTCGAAGCAGAGATCGTGATGTGCTGTTGATCAATTTAGTTTGCGGTTAATAGTTTGGATATTTGTCCTCTAGATTTTGGGAATGAACAGATGTGTGTGATGTAGAATCCAGTGTTCCTGTGTTTTCATGTCAGCAAACAGAAAACACATTAATAGACATGTCAGTCATTTAGTAATAACACATTGAACAGACTCAGAGACTTGTGTGTTCCTCATGCACAGTGAATTAGACTACATGCAATTTTGCACTGAGTGCATACAAAGTCGAACCTGAGAGTTCTGAGAGAGTGTGTGGGATTCCCAGGTGACTGGACTGGCATTGGGGAGTTTATTTAAGCCTCTATGGTGACCTTGACTCACTAAAAGTAACATTTATCACTTTGTCTTTGGATTGGTATTTAAAACCCTCCAGGTCACTTACATATCAGTATGATAGAATATATTTATGTTACACAAACAGTGTTGTTGCAAAGTTTCTTTGCAATGCTTATTTATATCAATGTAAAGTGTGATGAACAAATTTTGCTCTTGTTTTACTTTTAAAAGCTTAATGATGTGTTATGATATAAACATTAAACAGTCTACACTTTGGGTTTTTACAGCCTTAAATAAAACCTGCAGGTAATAAAGCTGAGGTGAAGGTGACAAAGCAAGCTCCGGACAAAGATGCTTTAAAACTGAACGTCTACCACGGTGATACATTGGTAAGACATGGGTAAGATATTTGTAAAGACTGCACAGATCAGGGAAATAACCATTTGTGAAATTAAAAATTATGATTCATTATTTCTTGGTAGTTCGGGTTAAGGAAAAAAGTAACTTTTTTTTGTAATTTTGTAATTTTATTCAAACTAAATCTCAAGTTACAAACATTTATCCTACCTTTCTTCATTACAAATCAAAAGCTTCCATAGGGGTCAGTTTAGGGTATGTAGGTTGTTGTTGAAATGAAGCACATTCTGATGTCTGGTCTGAAGAACCAGAATCAGCACTTCATCCGAGTAGGTGTTGAAAATATGCAGCATAAAAAAACTGCCTGTTGCATTTTTTTTTTAAATGTGCATTACCTCCATATTAGAGAATGAATCATATGAATAATAGTCTGTAAAATCTGAACATTTAACAGAGCTGATCCTCATATTGTTTTCGGAAACAGTCTCCGACTGGGAAGAACTCCCAGCAGCGTTCCTGGTACATCTTCCACACATAGGACTCCTGTTCAGAAATAAAGCAACAAGGAGGTTTCATTCCAATTTGAATCATATTCATGCTGTTTTGCTAGGGGTCTACATGATATGAAGAATACCCCCATTCTAAACGGCTTTTTAAAAAACAACAACAACATTGTCTAACAGACATTTACAGAACAATTTGTTGCCATATGACTACAATTAATGTGGGATACAAATAAATGTTGCAAATTAAAGGGTTGAATACCTGCCCCGTATGTTCGGTCACATCTTTATTGATGAGGTACTGCACAAAGAACCTGCATGCAAACATTTACACAAGTGTTTCTGCTTCTTACTATGGACTTAATGATTCTGTAGTGACATAAAACTCAATACAATACTACAAGTAATAATTTATAAGTATATTTTTTTCTATAACTGGTGAATAGGGAGGCACAGTGGTGTTGTGGACTCGTGGTAGCACTGTGGCCTCACACCCCTATCGAGGGTTCAATTCCTGCCTCTGGTCTGTATGCATAGAGTTTGCATGTTCTCCCTGTACTTGGTGGGTTCCTCTGGGCACTGCAGTTTCCTCCCACAGTCCAAAAACATGTAGATTCCAAATTGCCCATAGAGCGTAAGTAAGTGTGTGTGATAGTGTGTGTGCGTGTGTGCTTGTGCCCTTCGATGGACTGGCACGCATCCTGGGTATATCCTGCCTTGTGCCTCGAGTCTCTAAACAGAATAAGCACTATAGGGTATGGGTGAGTGTGTAATTGCTGCATATTTTCACGACTAGTATTACTGCTAGTATTAACAGAATAACTAGGGGTGTAGGGTGCTATGGATAGAGAGCACCTTTGATGTCTGGTTTTTATCCATCTCCGTAATCCCTTATATGCTGGCTCAAAGTGCCACACCATGGTACGCTGCTTCAACTGGCAGGCTAACCAAGTGAGGGGGTGGTGTCTTAACTGAACCAATGGGTGGACAAGCAGAATCGGGCAGCCAACTGCCAGGAAAGAAGTGGCCTGTGTCTGAGTCAACGCTTATGTGTAAAGGAGTAAAGCTTACAAATCTCCAGAGGAGCCACAGACTGAGAGGGGAATGCTTTTGACTGGATACTTTTATCCCCTGCAGTTCGTGTCAACATCCTTAGTTACTACACCCACATCCTCACCTCATCAAAAACACAAAGGAGCAGCCTGATGTACTGATCAAAGTATGTCCAAAAGAAGAGCCCCAATTTCTCCGCTGTGAATTCATTGCCAGAGTAGGGGCAGATCATGGCCAGCTTCAGTTGATCAGTTGCCACAGACACACTGAGAAAATCAATGAAAATGGTCAAAGACTGCTGGAGCTGTGTATGCAGTATACAATTACCGGTGTTTTACAAAAACCATTTTTGATTGCAAAGACCTGGAAGAACCCCAGGTTTTTTCCTGCCACCAACCTGACCTGATTATTACCAGGCATTCTGCTTTTAACGGTGTGTTCATTGTAGTCTCTTGTAAGCAAAGTCACTTACAACCACACACACCACATGGCAAAAAGACTCCTGCATCAACACCACCCAGATGTCATTCCCTACAAGGTGGAAGTATGTACACATCCTGGTCCAGGCTCTTTATGACCTGCCAGAGCGAGATGGTACCCCAAATGAACAGACACTCAAATGAAATATGCTCAGAACAACATAAACCAGACTGAAGTATGCCAATGACTACTGGCAGAATTTATGTGAAGAAATCCAGCATAGTGTGAAGAACATTCATTGCATGTACAACAACACTGAGAAAGGTCTAGGCCCTACTGTGAAAGGGATCTCTTCTGTTAGATCCAGATGGGTGGAGCTCAACTCAGACGTGTACTCCTGTGAAATGTCAGTCTCCAATGCCACCTTCAGTAGACCAAAGGATCTGCCCATTATAGAGAAGCTAGATAAAGAACTGTCTACGTAGGAACTCAACCAAGCCATCAACTCCCTCGTACAAGGCAAAGTTTATGCTCGCATCCTCCTTAACAGGCCAAAGACAGGTGCAAATCACAACCTCTGAAGGCAGGTCAACACCCAACATGATCTCTCTTCGACAGCTTCAGCAGAAATCTGGAGAGCAAGACCAGCCTTTTTACAGTATATGATGTTCATTGACCTCACTTAAGCCTTTGAATTTCTCAGTAAGATTGGCTTCCCCAAAACCCACCAACATTAGGTGAACAGTCCTACAAGACAGATCCTTCATGGATTTTAATAATTCCAATTATAGAGGTGTCAAGAAGGGCTTTGAGCTGGCTCTGATCCTATTCAGGACACAGTTCATGTCCTAGTATTTTAATTCATGAATTGACAGTGTCTACTACTGCTCACAGGTAGTAAGCTGTTTAACTTGGCATATCTGCATTTAAAGACTAAATTGGCGAGAAAACCAATTTACCCGGGGAACCAAACAAGCACAGGGAGAATGTGCAAATTCAATGAACACCGTGGAGAAAGGACTCAAACTCCCAACCGTGGATGTGACCCAACATTGCCAACCTCTAACACTACAACATCCAATACACTAATAATGGTATTAGTTGTCAATTATTATTACAAATTACTACTACTCTTATGTGTGAATTATTATTATTTTCTTACAAGTAGTTGGCCAGGTTGTGTTCATGCATCGTATGAGACTCAAAACCATGAGGTACGGCATCAAAATATTCGCTTCCAATTCCACAGATAAAACACTTTGTCTGCAGGAAAAAGATCAAAATAACTTTCAGTCATATAAATCTTTTTTGAAAACTGATTTAATGAAAACTGATTTAATGAAAAATTATTTAATGAATAAATCTTTTTAGCGTGGTTTCAAAAGCCATATAATAGAGAGGTTCATGTCATTTTTACTCATTAAACTTTTCACTGTATCTTTAAGCCTGAATCTTTAAGTTTATTGTGCTCTCACCTCCATGTCCTCCTTCACCTGCTCCTGTTGGTCTCTTAGCTCTCCAAATGCATCAATGATTAGACCTGGCCACAAGATTAGACCCAAAAACAATGAGCATGTGGTGCAACAAAGTTTCAAATTACTTTAGACGAAATAAAGATGTTTGCATTTTAACTTTTAAATTGATTTAAAATAATATTGATTAAACAGAAAAGTCAGGGAGAAAAACACAACTGATCTGGCTTAACCCCTTAATCGAGTGAAGAACTACATTTGGTAATTAGCATGGAATTAGCTTTTGTTTGTATTATTTTAATGTACATTTGTATTTGTACATTTTTATGTTTAAATAAATGTGCCTTTAACTTTATATATTTAATTTTTAAATACACATATTGGGAAAGATTAGTATTTTTCAAGTATTTCAATAAGTGCTTTATAAAGGGTTGAGGCTTTTTTAATAGAATTTAAAATGAAAAAAATCTGATTAGACTACCAAAAAATTGTTTTCCATTTGAAATTAAAGCCTTTCCTTTTTACTTTGCTGGGTCCTGTCCTTGCACTCCAAGAAGTGATGGAAATATCTTGAATATTTAAATAAAGCAGCCAGCTTGGCTCAGTAAATTCCAAAAGAATAAACTTTGAAGTGATATATATTTTTTTAATTAATTAATTAATTAATTAATTAATTAATTAATAAAAACAAGAAGAAAAAAAAAACTTCCCAGACCATTGGATCCCAACCATTTGGAGTGTAAGTGAGTGTAAGCTCTGGCATTGGTTCTCACCCTGAATGATGGCCAGGAGGATGACGATGACGAAGAAGAAGAACGTGATGTCAAAGACAACGCGGAAAAACTCAGATTCATCTCCTGCCGGGTCTTCGATTTCATCGCCGATCCCGCCTCCAGCACGCACGCCCACATACATGTGGAACATGTAACACTAAACACACACACACCAACCCAAAAATCTGTTTGCCGATAAGATCATTACATCACATGATTATAATGTGCTGCGATGAAAAAGCCACCATAATCCCACGCCCTTTCATTTGACATTTCATCAGATCCAGAAATGCCTAATGTATATTTATTAACATTACTTTCATGTGCTGACCATGGTCTATATTATTTATATTTCTCAGTTTTTTTATATCTCCAAATGATACATAGATCAAAAGCCAGTTACACTAGTTCGGCTTTAATCAATAAAGTCAAGTAAACACTCCTAAAACAAATTGGGAGGAAGTAGTCTAATGTGCCTGATAGACTACATTCTAATATTATCATAGTCTATCAGGTTCTCTATACATTTTTAAACAGCTTTCAATTTTTTTAAACAATTATTAATCTGTATTTAGCAGGGTATAATCTGAATTCTTTAAATGTTTAGCATACTGTATACTTTATCCTGGACAGGATCTCAGTGGACCAATAAGGGTTAATCTTTCGTTCCGTTTAACCCAGAGCATTTCAGGCATTTATTTCTATATTATAACTACTGTATATTTTAATGTATGTACACAGGCTTCATGATTGTGCAATATAGCATGTCTTATATCCCTTTTTATCAGCACAACCAAGGCAATATGATGAAATTACTAAAAATCAATAAGCCAAAAAAAAATACCATAGACAAATATGATCATGTTTTTTTATGGTTGTTTCTTTGACCACTCTATGACTAGTTTTTCCATTGACCAGCGTTATGTTTCTGACACGTTTCGAGATTTAGGAGTTAATCAGCAACTACACAAACACCTAATAAACAAAAATAAAAGCACAGGCTTCAATAGATCAGTAGAAGCTCTGTATCTGGGGCTTCAGTGAAGGCTGCACTGTTCACCAGAAAGAGATTAATGAGCGAAGAGTGCAATATTTCAGTGAGATACAGTATCTGATCAATTGTTTCACTAAAATATTGAATTCCAGCCGCAATGATGAATAATACAGACATTATGGTAAACATTTCACTTCTGCCTTTTAATAAGTTTAAGGAATACTGGATGTCCCATGTAGTCTTTCCCCGGGCAGCTGTGATGTGCACCTTTATGTGTGTGTGTGTGTGTGTGTGTGTGTGTGTGTGTGTGTGTGTGTGTGTGTGTGTGTGTGTGTGTGTTTACCGTCAGCATGTCGTCACACTTCATGTCCAGAGACTGGCCATCTTCACTCTTATTGTAAAACTTGCGGAAGAAGTTGAAGGCCACAACGGTGTAGAGATACACAACCACGGCCAACATTCCCACAGTCAGGACCAACTAAAACACACACACACACACAATAAATCACAATAAATCCTTGCTTGGTGCAGACCAGTGATTTGACCCTTCTGAAATGGTGACTTTTTTTTGGTAGGCAGTGTATATGAAATATTCTATTTAAACATGAAAGTTGACATTATTTTATTATAAATTTATTCGCTATTAAGCACATGACCTAGTTTGCAAACCAACATGGCTTTAAATAGTTCAAAGAAGTAGACTTTACTACACAAATCTATAGTAATGTATTACTCACTCGGAATTTTGCCGTCTCTCTCTCAAATGCTTGTTTAAGCTACAATCCCTGATGTCTAATTTATTTATTAACTGTACTTAGGGCTGGTTAGGTTTTCTGTGTGTGTGTGTGTGTGTGTGTGTGTGTGTGTGTGTGTGTGTGTGTGTGTGTGTGTGTGTGTGTGTGTG
>JAQMYJ010000005.1:6421572-6448226 GCA_030014305.1 Clarias laeviceps
TTCTCTGATCTCTGGGGGAAAGAGTGTGTGTGTGTGTGTGTGTGTGTGTGTGTGTGTGTGTGTGTGTGTGTGTGTGTGTGTGTGTGTGTTTTTAACCTGTTTTCCATTGTGTGTGACTGATGACAGGATGGTGCGCAATGTTTTAAAACCCATGGCAACATCCAATAGGTGAGCAGCAAAGAAGAAATGATTGTAGTGGCCCAGAATGGACAGCAGCATGTACCAGGCAAGAAAGAGGAAGGACTGGGGCATGTATAATTTAACCAAGAAAGGAAAAAAAAAAGAAAAAAAGATTACATTTTGTGAGTTAGAAAGTGTTCACACAGGAATAACTCGAAAAGATACAAAACTGACTTACGTTGTCGGTGAACACCACACCAAGTTTCCAAATCTGATATTTCATATCGATGGAGTTCAATCTGAAATAACAAGAAGAGAAAATAATGTGTACTGATAAGAAATTTGCGTTAACAACACTGATAAGAAACTTAATGTCGTCTGGTCTCATGAACCATAATGATTGTTATTTCATTTAGATTTTTTTGCTGACGGCCTGTGCATCTCTGTATATCTACATGTCATGTGTCACGTACATCTGTTACAAAAGAACAGATAATTACCATATTCTGTGAAGAACAAAGAGTTAGTTGTACTAGGACCCAGAGTCAGACAGACAGACAATAGGAATCACTTGTTCCAGTTAGACAAAAGGGTTCCAGAATGCCAAAGGAAGGATTACGTTATAAGAAATGGGGAAGCACCACAAGGGCTTTGTTTTATAGAGACATGGGAAAGTTTACACAATGTCAGAAAGCCTTATACACTCTTAAAGCAACTGACATCAAATGAACTGCTAACCACAATCTGTGCAAGTTTGCAATGACAAGAACGATAAAACAAATGCAAATTTCAGTAGCGTTGATTTTCTTCACAGTCAAGTGTGAAAAAATGCTAATCAGAAAAATAAATTATCAATCACATAATAATCCGAGCAACCTGAAAGGATAAAGAGAGGAAAAGAAGCCTTCTAAACAGAACAGCTACCACACACATGCTAATGCTTCCACATGCTAATGCTTTCTATAGAGTGCCATTACTTTTGCAAGTATTACATGAATAGTCCAATTTGTCAGATTTATTGATTTGTCTTGGCTCAGTTAGTTTCTAGTAATTACTATGAAACAACTGATTCCAAAATGTTCCTTCAGTTTGTGCCAGACTGAAATAAAGAAGTGATGAAAGAAAGACATATCAACCGTTGTATGACTTTGAACTGAAAAACTTGAGCGGGTAAAAACTAGATTTTTCAGAAATAAGTAGATTTTTATGAATTGTTATTTCATACAAAAAAGGGGTGAGTATAGATCTTTAGTTTAGTTAGTTTATCATCACAGCATCCTGAAGTCTTTAATCAATCCAAAAACGCTGCCAGTTGCACTTGAGGTTGATAATGTGTGAGATGAGTGAATAATTAAATTCTATCTAACATGAATATCATAAAGATGAACGTTTCTTTTTACCGCATTTTGTGTTTGGATAATGCTATGTGCTAACTTCTTCCAAACGGCCAGACTTTCTTGTATTTTTAATGTACTCTTGAGGAATAGTTCTCCAGGCTTCCTGAAGGACATTTTTCCTTCTCATTTTCAGTCTAGTCCCTGAACCAGAGGAATATTTTTGTTTAAGCCACAGAGTGACCTATGAATCTTTCATGCATAAAAAGCCTTCTAACTTAAGGCATGAACCAGTGAACATGAACATGTGCAGATGATGACAGAAGATCAGCCCAGCTTTTAATACAAGTTTACTTTGAGTTATGACAGCAATGTGTTGTAGTATTATGTTTCCTCTAAAGATGTCAGTAGCCGCACCATCATCGCACCATCACTGATGCTATCAGGTGACAATGATTGTTTTGTGCATGTATTGTTCATGCTGATGGTGAGATGATGCACATATTTAATTCAGTCAGGTAAAATTTATATATAAAATTTTACTTGACTTTAATTTAACTGTATGTTACCAATATCTGATCTAAAATGCAAACTATTCCAAAAGGTTTCCTTAATGTTCAACTCTTTGCTTTATAGCTAGCGCATATTGTGTATGATATACTGTACTCTCTTTCTCTCTCGACCTATTTCTCCCAAACCACATGCATTATTACTTATGCACTGATTTATATGCTGTTCTTATAGTATGTGCACCGCTATTGCAGATTGTATATGCACATGTACTGCTAAGTATAATATTTCATCCCACTGCATGAACAAACCTACAGTATGTACAGAATGGGAGCATTATTCAAATACTGGGTGCATTCAGTAAAAAGGAACAGTACAATTCTCGAGTTGGTCTTCTTCCTTTCCGGGCTTCGTAGCTGAAATCCAGTGTTGTTTTATCCAAACCCAGCAGCTCATGGATCCGCTCTGAGCCGTACAGCTCGCTGTACTTCGCCATCACCTGCCACAATAAAAGTAAATCAAGCAATTTCTGCAGTTACAAAAAGCAGAAATCCCTAACATGGACAAGAGCATATGATTTTTAATGGGTACCATATTTTCCAGACTATAAGGCACCACTGGATTCTTGGTCTCAGGGAGGTGTTGCAGATTTTACAGCAAAGTAACACATCTGTTAGAATTTTTACAGATCAGGTACATTATGCTAATCATGATGTGCTCTTTTGCTACTGTATTTATGGGGTTTGCATACATTAACAGTAAATTACACGTTGGTTTATATATTTCTTCTGGTTTATTTCTACCATCCTGGAATTATCATTTTAAAGAGAAGGAAGCTACATTATTAGAGATGCACAGACTGCAGTTTTCTCTGTCAATATAGATAGAATATTCTATTAAATATAGAGGTTTTTTTTTTTTGATCTGCAGATTATTTTGGCTGATTCTCCTGTTTTCCTAGCACATAAAAACATTGTTTTTAATAACATGGACTATTAAATAATTTAATTAGATAACATTTTCCCATCAACTAAAAATTCAACTAGGATGATTTCTTCTTCATGAAACGCCAGCACATGGCAATCACAACTTTTTGGACTACTGCACATACAGGACTGCTGGGAGAAGGAAAGCACAAATGATTGGCTAGTGCTACTTGATTGATGGGAGTACACGCCATCCCCTGAGAGCATGGCCAATCTGCTCCCTAGGCTCCCAGCTATGAACGCACCAACCGGGATTCAAACTTACAATCTCCTGCCGAATGCTTTTTTTGTTGCACCACTCGGGAGTGCAGCATAGTCGGCACAAAACTGGGTTATATCTGAAAGTGACTGGCCAATCACTGGGAATGGACAATAAGGCTAAAAAAACATCTGATTCCAGTCACTGTCTGTTCAATCGGTCCATTGACATACATAATATTTTGGATCTTTGAAAGTGCATCTTATCATCTGGAAAAGATAGTAATACAAGTAAAATAAATTTGTTGAATTAAAGTGCATGAACAACAAAATGCCCTAGGGTTCATGCTCAGTGCGAAAATACTTTACATTCATGTTAATGAAATTCAGCACTGTACTATACCTTCCTCTTCACAAATTTGTCCCAGTAGTTACTTGGAAATGATCTAAAAACAAAAAAGAAATAATTATACCTATTTTAATATTTTGGATATATAAAGTTACAACAACTATCAGGTCATATTACCAAGGTTATAAGCTCTTACGCTGTGTTTATGACCAGTCTGTCCCATTGACCCCTGATGTCATCGTCAGCAGGTTGTTGTGTGACGTACAAACCATCGAACTCCAGTTTACGTGCCAGCTCTTTCTCTCGCTTAAACACTACTAAAGGAAGCTGAAAAAAATCAGAAAAAAATATTTTGACAAATATATAATGATGCTAAATCCAGATTTTAATATCATAATGTCATATGACACTAACAAAATTCATTATAAGTGTGCTTTATTAAAGTTATTTCTTAAGAGAGAATTACAAAGTTGAGTTAGACAATACTGACACTGGTGACTCCTTCCATAAATGTTAAATAAATATTTCCTTTAAGCAAACAAGACCATATCAATAATTACATACATTTTTTTGTCTTATGCTACAAGTCAGTGTGAATGTTATTATTAGGAGAAATGCATTAAAATATAACCATGTGGGATGCACTGAACTATTGTCCCAGCTGCTGTTATAGGAAAATCAATGAAGACATTCTGACCAATCAGAATCAAGAATTAAATAGCACTGTGCCATATAATGATCTACTACATCTTTTTGTCTTCTGTCTCGGCAAAGCCCCCTGAAGCCCCTTGTATCAGCACAAGTAATCGGTAAGTATTAGGAGAACAAACCCGAGTCTATGAGATGAAAGCAGCAGAAGAAAGATAAAGGTGTAATCGGAGCTATTTCAGCACAAATGAACAGCAGCCACTTGCCTTCAGACAGTAGTAGCCGATAATGGAGCAGAAGGAGATAAGAGTGTGTATTACAGCCAGAGTGTGGAGGACAGGCTTCATGATACCGCTTTCTCCCAGAATAAAACACACACTATAAGAGCCATTTTTGTCATCGCACAGGTCAGGCAGGGCCATGTCTTCAGCTTCACTAGAGGACACCTGGGTCATCAACATACACCATTAAACAGGATGCACAAGCAAAATCAAACTGGTAATAGTAAGTAGTAATGTTCTTTTTCATTTTTCAATATTTAGCAGAGGAAAAAGACTCAAAAGGGAACCCAGGGTCATGTGATGCAATTAGCAATAATTTTTTCCTCTATAACTGTATGCCATATGGTCAAAAAGTGCTTCTGGGTGGATATGAACAGCTTATGATTATGAGCATCTGAGTCATTTCTGAATATGAGGATTATGAGTAAAACCCTTGGAAATATTTTTAACATTAAGTCTATTGTGTTGAAGTGTATATAGATTAGATTAGATTAGATTTAACTTTGTCACTGCACATTGTAGGCACAAGGCAACGAAATACAGTTAGCATCAAACCAGAAGTGCATTTTTATAATGAATAATTTGTTTATATAAACAATATATAGTGACGAGGATAAATACAGTGAGTGAAATGAGCAAATGATCACAAGTGGGTGCATTAAGGAAGATATTCTATACTATGATAAATAATTTGAATGTAAACAGTATACAGAGAAAGAGTTTTGTGCAATGATTTAGATGTATTCAATGAGAAAGATATTGTATACTATGACAAAAAAAATTGCATAAGTAAACTATATACACAGAAAGGGTTATACATATAGAAAGGGTTATATACACTCAGTGCAATGAAGGAAGATATATAGCGTGATAAAATAAAATGCATATGTAAATATATACAGAGAAGGGTTATGTACAATGGATGCAACGGAGTGCAATATAGTGCGTTTAAACATAAACAATGTTAAATTAAAAATGTGTATGTAAATTTTTTATAAAAAAAAAGAAATGCATACATTTCTACATGTATAGCAAATTATAATAATTTTTTAGGTTTGGTGTTTGACTGCATTTCTGCTTTCTAATAAATCACATTTTACAACTACATTTACTTATACAGTATGAAAAATGACCGGTAAGAATTTGTAAAACTCGGATCTTATTTCAATATGTTTTCTGTACTGACTTGGGCATATCTGACTAATCTAACTTCTTTGCAATTGTACTTGGTCACAGTTTTGTGGGCCTTGGTCTGACTAAATTTGTAAAAAAAAAAAAACCTGTATATGTTGTCTTTTCTATTCTCATGCACACAATTTGACCAGACTTCGAACTTGACACAATGCATAAATAATGGCAACTTTTTAAAGCTAAGTCTTGGTCTTAAGTTTGACTATTGGTTTTGCTTTCATTTGGATGGATCTTGACTTGACCTTGACCCATATGACTATATGAGTGTGAGCTTGCGATGAGATTCGCAAGTACTTCACCTTATAGAACAGAAGGATGAAGTTGATCCCGAAGGCCACACACAGTGCCAGCACTCGCATGTTGTAGAAATTTCTTGCAAAATAATTCTAAAAAACAAAATATGTAGTTAATATCCAATATGTTTGTTAAATGTCTTCATTTCCATCTTGCAATCATGTACAGTACATTTCCAACTGCATAATATTTGAGGTCAGATTTAGAGAAAGCCTGAATCACACTGATTGCATTTACACCTCGGTGTTATCAAATCTGCTCGCATCAGAAGCAAAAATAAAAATCTGCTGAAAAAAAAAACAATAAAATATTTCTGTCACGTTGATATTTCCACTCTAAGGAATAATAATCTACTTATTTGCATATTTTGTATAGAGAACAATCTCTTTTGTTATCATGACATCGATATCCAGATACAGGCATTGTTTGAATAAGGCGTACAACCATGTCTGGAACCAGAATGGAAAGGAAGAAGCTGACAGACCACAGACACAATGACAGCATGAGAAAAGAAGAAGACACACAGTTCTGCCTTACGAGCAGTTTTGTCTTCTGAGAACTGATTATTTTCCACATCGCTGATTCTTGAACTTCAGGCTCTGTTGCTTTGTGCAAGCTCATCCTCCTGAATCTGCGTTTCACCCCATCTTCCTTCCACTTGTCCTTCTTCTCGTCGTCCTCACCTCTGTGAAAGACATACTTCTCATTCTTTTGGCACAAATATTGCTGAAACTATTGTATAAAGAAAAAAATACCATGCTTTTTAATATTTTATGAAAAAAAAAAACTAAAATGGAAAAAGTCTAAGAAATTCTGGAATTATAAGGGGCTTCTTAGTGACACCTTAAAATATAGTAAAATGTAACTAGTAATAATTATCTGGTTACCTTTATCAATTCTTAAATATATTCTAAATTTAAAAGTCCCACATTTAGCTATTTCTTTAACAAGTTAACACATGTTTCAGAGCTTCCCCAAAGCCTACTGCCCTAGCTGAAATATCTACTGTATAACAGAATGCATTTTTTCATACCTCACACTGATTTTATTTCAAAACATTTCAGTGTGACCTGTATGTGAATGAGCTACTGCTGAGACATACTGTTCCAGAGAACAGCAGAGCTGAGCAAAAAGCTAGGGGAGGGGGATTTCTTATATGAGGTCACACTAGGGAAAAAAATCAAAAGAGTAGACTTAGGTTTTTGTTTGTACAAAAGACCTGTAGACCTATTCGAATGTCTAAACTGACTAAAAAGTAAATTTAAAATTTATATTTTAATTACTACTATAACTTTTTTGTAGATTTCATGGGTAGTAGTAGTAGTAGTAGTACATTTTATTATTGCTATTGCACTTTTTTAGGCTCAAAAGCTTCAACATTCAACGTAAAACAGCCAGATCTGTTGTAAAACAGCCAGATTACTTTTCTAAGGAATCCGACCAAGGGTTTTTCACAAAGTTCCTGTCTATATCAAAATTTTCAACCAAACGGCTAGGGAATGAAATCAACCGTAAACCATTTTTAAACTATGAGTATTCTTTTGAGACCTGTGCAAAGCCCCCTTTGATCCAGTGACTCCTTGCTGACTCATGTTTGGTCTGAACGGAAACGAGACACGCCATGTCAAACACTACCTGTACATGGGAAAATCACATCAATCGAACCTGAACTCCTTCCAAAATCAACTTCAACTTGCTCAATTAATAATGAATTGCCATCTAGAGCATAAAGGGAGTTAATCAACAAAAAAACTCCCTCTATTTCTCTTGCTCTGATTCTCACTCAGTTCTGCACATACCCCCACAAATCTTATATAACAACCTTCAGCATGGTCTCCTGAGTGCTACAAAAAATGGAGAAGATTGGTCAAGCTTTAGGGAAGTTATCTGGGTTCGTTTAGGACCTAGAACACCATAGGAATGAATTAACTTTACACTCTGCCGGTTTTTCACAAAACCACCTACTAAATCACCATGGAAATACCACCATCCTGAACCCAGTTTTGGAAATCCAAACAAAAAAATTTAAAAGTAAAAAGCAAAAGTAACAAATTCTCAAATTTAAAATTCATTTAAAAATGAGCTTCGGGGACAAACACTTCCTGAGATATTCAGCCATAAAACAGCACAGTCACATTCTCTTTCAAGGGAGTGCAAGAAAACAGATTATGCCATGTAGAGAGAGAGACATTGACATCCTGGCCAAACTAAGCCCCTCCACTCACTCACAAAAGCTGAAAAAAAAATAAAAATTAAAGCTTACTGGCCATATCTCAGGAACATCGCCATAGAAAAAGTTGATGCAACAGTGCACCTTTACTTTCACAATTTCTTCAGGAATTGTATTTAGTTATTATTTTAATATTATTAAAAATATGTAAAACATTTGACAACTTTTCCAATTTAAAGCATTTCTTATCCAAATAAAAGAAAGAAGAAAAATTATCTACTAATAAGAAACTTTTACGGTTTAAATGGCTAATACTATAAGATATTAAATTAAATCATATTAAAAACATTATCACTAAAAGATAAACGTATAAATACATTTTTGCAGTGAGTTGTGAGGCCAAGTCCATAAGTTTGTTGCCATTTAGCCCTTGTAACCCTTAAAAAGTTCAGATTTTTCTTCTTCTTATGATCTTAAAGGCATTTGGGATGTTAAAATGATTTAGACATTACGACAATCTCAATAATAGATTTTAAGGTACTTAAAATTATTGTAATTATAGTAGGCTGGGACACATGTTTTAAAATTTAGCCATGTTTTAATTAACTAACTTTTACCTGTATTTTACATACAGAGTTTTAAACGTATCATCATATTAACAACATCCCAATCATAGACTCAGTAAATAGTCTGTGAATATTAGAAAGGGAGAAGGGGAAATATACTGTAGAAACTCCAACACCTTGAGCAAAAAGAGAAAAAAACAAACAGGAATTTACTGTATATGAAGTTAACCAGGAATGAGATGAAGCTTCATATGTGTTCCTTCTCCCAAAACTCCATAATGTTGGTAAGAAATGTTAAGAACAATGCTTTTAGCTAGGCTTTTAGATTTATTGAGACAAATCTGATTTATATGAAAGACTAATTTAATCTGCTGGTATAAAGTCAATAAGATCTGTCTGACACACACGGAATAAATGCTTTATGTTATTGGCAAATAAAAAGTGCTTACTCTGCTTTTTCAGTTTCGGAATGCTTCTCCTCATCCTCTACATCCTCTAGATCCTTCTCACATACTGCTTCCTACACACACACACACACACACACACACACACACACACAAATATACATATCTGTAAAGCACAGTTCATAAAAAGTGCTTAATTTGTATCAGTATACATTTATAACAAAACAAATCAGAAATTTGCCAATAAGCTTAATAAGTGATTATAATGTTCAACCCAAACAAATTCCTATAACAGCTTTTTTAAAACTAAAATAACTTTGCTATACCATAATTACTGTGGCGTGAATATTACTTCTCTTTAACCACCTGCTAATTAGCTAACCTCCCATATTACAGTAGATACAAAAAAATCTCACCTTAAATCCACATTAAATAAAATTAGTTTTGTTCATCATAATCCAGCTAGTGAAGCCTTGGACAGTTAGCAATTTATGGTAAATAGAACATAGAACATAATTTTTTAATACAATTACAGCAGCAAAGGCTAAATTAAAATGATTTGAAATTGAAAAGGAATTGAAAAGGGATCTGTAACATAGCTCCAGGATTAGCTCTTGATTTAACATCTGTCTACAGGCTGCTGCTAATTAGCTGTTAGCTGTAATTGCAGCTTAAATGAAAAAGCTTTACTTCTTGTAGTGAAAAGGGATCTGACATACAGTAGTAAGCAGCTTAGATGAAAACACACAAAGTTTTTTTTTTTCTTATTTTTAAATAGTTTTTCAAAAATTGAAAATATTTTTGAGCAAGTTATTGCTAGTGTTTTAGCTTTTGAATTAAAAACAAATTTTTGAAAAACACCTCTAAGTAACATACTGTATGTGGCTATGCTATGACAGCTAGCTAGAATATTTAGGATTTAAACTAAATAAAAACAATATCTATGATTTTTTTAAATAGAATTAATGGTTTTTATAAAAAAAAAGTTTTGAAATAACTTAAGCTATGACTAGCGAACTATGTATGGATAGCTTTGCTATTATAAAATGACAACAATTTTTAAATTAGCTCTTGTATTAAAATGAGATATCAGCTATAACTAGCTAGCACACTCAGTTAAATAAAAATACAACTAAGAATTGTAGATATATTTAGCTTTTCTTTCAAAAAAGAGATCAACTACCATAGCCATTGCTAGCTATGCAGCTAGGCATCTCTGAATAAAAACAACTGGGATTTGTAAATATGATTAGAGCTTGTATCAAAATGAGATCTGAGATCTGTTTCTCCAAATGAGAATAATCTGGCTTTTTAATTCAATTGAATTTATTATTGTATTATTGAGGCACATGAATAACATCTAACTAACTAGGGCTAAGTCTTTCATTTACTTCTTATTGTAATTGCATTTTATTATGAATGTACAATAATCTTCTTTAACACTAATGCCATTATAGTGTACAGTATGTGTACTGTATGTGTATGTACTGTAATGCACTGTATTCTACTGACCCGACATTTAGAGGAATTCATTATGTCACCAATGCTGCTGTTAGAATCTCGACTAAGTAGTATATAATGTCCTCCTTCCTTTCTTAAACGAAGACCAAACATTTCCGTTAATAGCTGAGGGTTTCTGGACACAGCTGATAAGTTCAGACTCACTGCTTGAAGGTCACCTTTGGGTGACATGGTCTGTGTGGGATCTTTGACTTTGTGGATGACCCCTTCATTTACCCCTGTGATGTCATCCAGTGTCGGGTCTGGCAGATCGCTGAAGAAATCGGAGAGTTTGGTCTCTTTGGCAAACTCAATAATGCAACCACTGAGAAAGACAAGGTAAAGAACATGCAGGAAAAAGCAGACGGTGCCCAAGATGGTATGAAAAATGGCTGATAAAACCTTCCGGAAGAAAAGGGATATGGCCAAAATGAGACTCTTCATGGTCGTCCTTTTAATCTGCCTCTTCATGTTCTTTATGGAGAGAAGACATATTAGCATCATCAAGCCACAGAGAGGGGCCATGAAAAGCTGTTTCATCACCAAGCCTTTCTTCTCTCCTTTAGTGTCATTGCTATGTATAGCTGGGTTTATATCCTTCTCTTTCTTCTCATCCACTTTATCATCCTCTGTTCCCAGCACTTCATCATCCCGGTCGGAGGTAGAGATCTGGGCGGCCAGCTGCATCTCAAAGATGGTGTCCTCGCAGAAGCTCATGAAGAGCTCCATCTTTTCCTTCTCTCCTCCCTTATTAACAATGTCGAAGATGAATTGACGCTTGCTCTCCTTGACCTAGGGCAATTATTTGAATGTATACCGAGTGACAGATTGTTATTACAGTACATTCTGTAAGTTCATTGTTTTAGCACAATCTACTAAGTGTCTCCTTTTACTGTTACCAATTTTCTCTCAGAATTTACACAAGGAAAGTCCTTTGTATTCATCCTCAGGTTACCTAACTGCTTAAGTTGATTGTCTGGGCATCCCATTGTGATAATGCTAATTACATGTGTATATTTCATGTCTCGAAGGTTGGCTAATGTGTTCATTTGTCTTAAGCAGTGTCAACAACACCAGCTTGAAACACAAGTACTTGTATAATTCATCAAAAAAACATTTGCAGTCTACAATATACAGACTGAAAAAGCTAGTTACATTACTTTCCTGTTAAAAATTAACATAAAATAGGGATCTAGTTAAACAGGTTTACTTTAACAAGATTAACACCATTCATTACCTGTGGTTTCTCCCATTGCATCCGGCTCGACTCTCTGATTTCAAAGTAAACCCTCTCGACCCGTTTCCCGCTGCCCATGATCTCAATCCTGCCCAGGTGAGGCTGGAAATACCTGAGCACGCTGTCAGCTAACTCCAGAAAATTCCGTAATCGAGGATCATGAGGCATGTGCTCTGACAGATTGGTCAAAAGGACAGCCACGTTAAAGCCAATGTCCTTTGCCGGTTCGTGAAAACGGGCCACAAATGCACGATAGTCCAGGAGCTTGCTTTCGTTCATCTCTGCGCAAGACAAAAGGAATTCCATCTCAGCTGCCGTGTAGCGTTTGTAGCCCTCCATGGCCTTCTGAAAGTCCTTCTTGGAGATAAGCCCTTGTCCATCAGGGTCATATTCTTTGAAGGCATCAGAGGATATGAGGTCTTTGAGTTTCAAGAACATGTCGAAGAACGTGAGGATCATTTCAACGTTGCTGGATGACTCCACCAGCATGTCCACCATCTGTTTGCCGATTGTGCCATTCACAATATTTCCTGAATATAAAAATTAGGGCTTCAATATTAACTCATTAACACGTGATTAATCTAGACATTTTAAGGCATTATTTTTAAGGCAAATTAATCATATGACCAAGTTTGATCCTAATGGCTTCAAAAAACTTGCTGCGAGATGTCAACTTTTAAAATATTATAAAACTGCATAATTTCTTTCCCCTTACTAGTTTGTCATGCATTTTTTCATTCCAATATTGCACATTTATAATACAAGTAAATCTGAGTATTTAAATAAATTGTGATTAATCATGATTAATAAAAATAATACAACTATTCACTGTAAGGCTTTTTTATGTTTGTGACAAATTATTTAGATCATATAACTATTTTCACAAAATACCACCTACAACTTTCCAACTTTTAAATGGTTTCCTCATTACACATTAGATTCACAGATAAACCAAAACATTACAATGGATGTGTTTAGTGTATCGTGATCAAGTATACTGTAGGTGATCAACATTAATGTGTTAATGGTATGTGGTGTTAATCTTGTGGCTGATCATCCTTAAATGTCATAAACAGAATATCCATTCCACTACATTATACTCTTCTGATTAAATACTTGTTTATTATTACAGCATCAGGAGCTTTTCTAAAGAGTTATATTCTTAAAATATTAAGATATTAAAATGTTTAAGAACCTTTGACTGGTGGTGAAATACTGTATAGTCAAAGATTGTGCTTACTTCAGTATTCTACTGTAGATGAGGAATATTATTCTGTGATTTGTACTTATTGCTTGGTTCTTACCTTCTAGCATAGACAACAGCATCACCACCATGTCTTTAAGCAGATCCATCAGTTCCTTCAGCAGCTCGATCTGACTCGAATCCTGGATGATGTTGTACAATCTTGTCACCTCTCACAGTACTTATAGCTTATTTTTAGCAAAAGTATTTTGTTTTATGTCAGATCACCTGAGACTGACATTTGCTGTCATGTACATCTGTTTTGCATGAATATCAAACTTCTGGTGTGGCATACGGCACAAAATGTTCACCTCATACAATTATAGTTCATGTAGTTATAATCTTATAACTTAAAACAGTCACCTGCATCCATTAAATCTAGGGGGTTTTCAGAGCTTCTATAGGACTTAATTAAAATTCTGAAAATAAATAGTTAATTCAGAGATAATCATTTTATCCTTGCAGTGGTGTTTTTATGCAGACCTGAGAAATCTTCATCTGCATGTGGGCGAAAACGTGAAGGAAGCCGACCACGGCATCCCACAGTCGACTGTGGGCCAAACTCTGCTGGTTGCCAGTGCATGGGCCCTTAAAATAATAATGATAATTGGAAAAAAATAATAAAATGAATTGTGTATCATTGTAAATGTACGAGTTAATAATTTGTTATGCAACCTGTAACATTAAACTCAGCACATTGTAAACCATATTTTGTAATTACTAAAATGTTAGGTTATTTAGGATAATGTTAGGATATTTGATAAGTATAAAAAAATTATTGTCTTGCGAAAAAAAAGGTCACAACAAATTACACACATCAAAGATGTGAAATTACTTGAAACGTCCCAGTTTTTTTAACTTTTCTTTGACAATTAAGCCAATGAATATTTTGACTGTTTTTGGTACTGTTCAAATCTCTTGGCACTTTCTAGGAGATGTTATTTTGCTGTTTTGCCTTAGATGCTAATTGTAGATCTTTACAATCTCCCATAGTCAACTACTGTATTTTTCAAATAAATGAAAAAGCTGCTAGTTCTAGCTCTTTAAGCATAACAAGTGAGGCATTCAATGTTTCCAGAAGACATTTGGATAGATAATTGCTATAAAGGAAGCTCAAGAAACTTAACTTGCTTTTTAAAAATATATTTTTTAATATATGCCTTAATCTTTTAAACAGTACTTTGCCTCCCCTAAATAAAGCCCTAAAAGCCCTATTTCCATGATTGATAATTCTGTTAATATGAGATGTATCCCACCCCCCAAACCACCACCCCCACACACATAGAGGAAGTGTAAATTAGAGATGGATAGAACAGGCAGATTAATTAAAAATATAAGTTGGTTCGTTATGTCATTTTAAAATTAGATAACATGTAAAGGGCTAACAAAAAGAACTGCTTTGTGTGTATTGATTTCTACGAAAGGAAGGTTCTCACCTGGATGTACTCTGTGAGAGTGTTGAAGACCTGTTTGGCCACCCTGATGGCTTTAGAAAAGTTACGCTGGCCGTGTTCATCAATCACATCTTTCCCCGAGTAATACCAGTAAAAGTCACTTATAGACTCCTAAACACAGCACACAGATATGGATGCACACTTGTTCATCTACTCTATTATATTAACAATGGTGTATTCACCACTGTATATTCATCATTATAGAGTCAGATTTAAAGACCAGTAAATGTTACTGATGTACTCCTAAACACAGCATACAGTTACATGTACTAGTGTATATTCGCTACCATATATTAATGATGGTGCATTCAATACTGTATATGGCCCACTGTATACTTAGAGTTAAAGAATAATACAAATAAATGTCACTGATGGAATCCTAAACATATCACACATTTAGGGATCTGTTAATGTATATTCACTAAACGGATTTACAATGGTAGAATCACAACTGTATTTTCACTGCAATATATTTACTACTGTATAGTCACTATTATGGCGACACAGTGGCTTAGTGGTTGGAAATGTTGCCTTGCACCTCCAGGTCCCAGGTTCGTTTCCCGCATCGGGTCTGTGTGCAAGGAGTTTGCCTGTTCTCCCTGTGCATGGTGGGTTTCCTCTGGGTTCTCCGGTCTCCTCCCACAGCCCAAAGAAGACTAATTAGGCTAATTGGCATTTCCCATAGTGTTTATTTTTGGCTGCCCCCGTCTAAGGGTCACCACAACGGACCATCTGATCCACAGATTTTACACAGGATGCCGTTCCTGATGCAACCCTCCCATTTTATCCTATTTTATACTATTGTGTATTCACTACTGTTTACCATGTTCTCCACTATAAATTCAGAGTTGTAGAATAATACAAGTGAAGTCACTGATAGAATCCTAAACACATCACACAGTTACAGCCTGCTTCAGTGTGTTCACACCTGTATAATGATTTATTCTTCTTCATTTAAGATGGTGCACGCCTGCACATGGTGAATAATTCAAACAGTACCGCTCATATTGTAAACGTAAATGCATTAAATATACAACAAAGCACTTTCAAACATTCTGGTCCTTTTAGTTAAGCTTACAGTGCTGATTTACCTGCAGTCGGAGGAGGTAGTCTACTGTGGAGATGATAATATTTACGGTGGTGTTGTTTCCTGTCTGAGTCCTCAAATAGTTCTGAAAATCTGTCACAAGGAAAATCAGTTTTGATGTTATAAAGAGAATATCACATATATAAAACAGCTTATATACAGTTTGCACAATATAACTGCTACTGTTGCATTTAAAAAAAGAAAGAAAGGGCAAGCAATATACACTGCTCAGGCCAAAAAAAAAATAATAATAATCACACACACTTAAGATTTCATTCAATCACTTTTAGCTTTGATTACATGCTCCTATTCACATTTGAATCATGAAATGAGGGAAGAAAAACTCCCCAGATGTGATAACCTGGTCATTCAGTGCATTCAGGTCATCAGCTGTTTTCATTTTATTGCCACTGAACATTGCTGAGCCAAGATCTGAGCAACTGAAGGAACCCCTTCTTACCCTGACGCATTTTTACTCTATTTATCTCTAACTTTACCTTTTTTCCAACCACATTTCTTCCACAAAGTTGACAGTTCAGCACTATCCTTCATTTGTTAAAGTAACCTCAAATATCCTTAGTTGTTTTCTTTGCTTTATGCAACCCAACAATTTGACCCTTCTACAGTAACTAGTGGACTTTTTTGGCATTGTATACTGTATACTCAAATATTCTGTGCTTACCAAAGATTTTACAGGTTGAATTTGCATACTTGCTCATTACTAATGCTTAGACTCTACATAAAAGAGCATGCTACTGTATGTGACTAGGACTAGTGTGACAGATTTTCTAAAAAGATCTTCACCTAAGTCTAAACTGAAGCCTCTGTAGTGGTAGATTTCACACCTTTTAAATAAATTATTTGGAGAAGATTGAACAATTCCTTTTGCTTGCCTTCTTGAAAAAGCAGTGCAGGTGCAGCCAAAGAGAAAACTATTGAAAATGTGACACTATTAAAGTGAGGATATTAATAATTAATAATAGGAACAGGTGAATTTAAATAGGGATCACCAATGTCTGTGATATCTTTTCATTACAATAAAATCAATACATTCATAGTAATATTATGCAGCACATAATACCACCAAATGCCCCAATCTTCCTATGCATTGTCATTATAATTCTTTATATTAAAATCATATTAGTATTATTACTTCTTCTGACTTTTGTCAAGGGCTTTGTTAACCATTAGACATGCAGTAAAATTCATTCTTTATATCTAGTCACAAAAAAAAACAGGAGGAAAAAAAAAAAAACAGAGGCAAGAATGATCACACGGTGTGATTTTGAGTTATTGCTTTGTTTCGCCGGCCTTGAGCTACCGGTGATTTATTGTCCAATTGGGCGGCTAAACACCTGCATTATGTCCTTCACATAGCAACTGCAGGAAGCGGAAGAGATCACAAGTCAGCGGCTCATCTGCCATAACCTTTTCACCTAACGCAAACACATACACAGAAATAGAGGTAATACAGGGGGAACACATGCCAGATACCAGCAATTTGATCTTATTCTGATCTATGTTATACACAGAGCATCTCTCTGATTGAACGTGTATTGGTTTTGACGTACCTGCATTGCCTTCAGCTGCGGTTCCTAAACCTTCAGCTTTCATCTGTCTCTCGAAAGCATTCAAGTCTAAAACACTGCAACATACACATGCAGTGCAGAGATGCGACATTAAGCAAAAAAAATTATATATATATATACACATTTTTCTGAGCAGGTGTCATCTACAGAATTTCATCTATAAAAACTCCATATCCAGCCTATATCAATTTCCAAATATTATAATGATGAAGAGAAAAAGATCTAAAAGCAGCTCGCAGTCAGTGTGCTACAGGTTAGCAGTGAAGTCTAGATGATGTGGGCTGTTTTCACATTTATTGTTTTGCGAGTTAACGCAGCGGGAATGAAAAGGGACAGCAGGCCGTATTTGGCCCTCAGGCTTTGCGTTTGACACGTGTTCAAAAATATAAGTGGAAACAGAGACAATACCTGCAGGACTGTATGAGGCTCGCCAGGCTGTGAAAGAATCCCACATCTCTTTTCTCTCTCAGATAGTCCAGCATTTTCTATCAGAATCCAAACAGAATAACATCTCATTCAACACTGTGAGAGAACATAAAACGCTAATTACATTTAATTAGATTCATAATACTGGCTTTATGATTCGATTCTCAGAATATGTTGAACAACATTTAAATGAAGAGAAATGATGAGAGACCCTTTTTTAAATTATATACAATGCTGAACAATGTGCATTTTGCTTTGAATAAACCTAATTAAATAAAAAATTGCTTTGAACAGAGGTTTAGTCTTGGTAACAAAATATCCAGAGCATAAAATGTCCATTATGTCATCATAATCTAAAAAAGTCATTAATTAACTGCCTAATACATAATTATTCTTTAATAAATTATTGCAAATTTTTTTTATATCCCTGACCTGGGAAAAACAATCAGCAGCATCATAGGCACCATTTAGCCTTAAATAGAGCTCCAAAGTTGGTTAAAATGCTCGATTTCCTCAGCCTCTTTCTCAGACATTATAAATCTCAGCAATGTTTTGTTGCAATCTTTTGTTGCAAAGTGATGAAATTATTTCAGAATTAAAATACTCAATATCCAATTTAAAATAAAATATAATGTAATACCTACCTGCTGGACGTCTGTGTTTCCCCCGTTCAGGATGGCGATACCGAGTTTAAGAGTAGCCTCCACCGAGGGCCCCATAACACCTGGATTTAACACACACAGTATAAAAGTTGGCTCTGGTCACTACCTAGTGAAGAACACCCTTATAAAAATAAAGATTTAATTTCTTAAAGAAACAAATGATAAGAGTGAGTAATAAATACATTAATTATTTGTTTAATGAGCAGATAAATCATTTGATGAACGGATCAGCAAGATAATAAAATAATGAAATGAATAATTCACCTAATGAATGGATGCATGGTGAAATGGAGCGACGATACAGTGCAAGGATGAATAGGGAAGGTGAATGAATAAATTACTAATTAATTCTTTCATTTATTTACAGAATCATTCAACTCCACAAGGCCTTATAGGTATTAGTTTTGTCCTTGTCACAATGTTGACGTCACATCACATGGCCGTGACAATCCACACCTCCGAACACAGCACTTCACTGGTAAGATCTCCATCACTAGACATTGTGAAACAAATGCTCAGATTCCTTTAGATTCTGTTCCTGAAACTGAAGCCTAATGATTTTCTGTTTTATTACCGTTTTGTTCTTTGTGTGACAGCTGCCACTGTTGGGCCCCTATGCAACTCCGTTAACCCTCTACTGCTCAAATGTGTAATGAGATAAATGTAAGTCTCTCTGGTTAATGGCATCTGGTAAATGCCATCAGATCGTGGGAGACCACGATAAAATTAAGCAATAAAATTGATCCCTAACCATAAGTGTTAAGACTCTGAGTTAATGATCAGAAGGTTGCGACTGTTGGACATGGCCCTTAACCCTATCTGCTCCAGGGCCGTTGTTTAATGGCTGACTCTGCGCTCTGACCTGGGATATGCGAAGAATAAAGAATTTCCCTGGGCAGTAATGTATATGTGATGATTAAAGTCTTGGCTGAACATAGCATTGTCTTCGCTACTTTTTATACCCAGTTTAGCACCCCACCACCAATACCTTTATCACCCATCCCGGGAGGTTTAAATGTAATACCAAATTATGCCACAATTTCCTGCTACATTACTCACTCTCCTTCTCTAATCAGGCAGGATGAACATAGCAACAAAAACTGCTATATTAAGCAATCTTGAAAATTTTCTTTATGTGATCACTTCTTAAAAACAATTTGATCACTTCACAGATGGATATGAGAATGGTGAGCTGCTTCGCGCAGTATGGGAACTCCTAAGGGAAAGAAGTGGCTGAATATGGTGAGCTCTGAGGAATTCCAGATGCTTGCCACAGGCAGTGGATGGAGCAGGTTGGCCCCGAATGAAAGAAGCATTCAGATGGGCTTTACACCATTTTGATAAAGCCAACCTTGACTCTATATAGACATGGCCATCATTTGATTTAGAATTAGAGAGTAACCAGAGTTCCCATGACATGCCTTGTTGCATCTGATCATTTTGGACAACATTAATACCAGGGGAAAGACAAGGGCAAGTGTGGGTCTTTGTTTTTTCTGAACACTTCCTGAGAAAAACAGGAAGATGACACCACTCACATGGGGCACTGAACGCAATCAAGATGTCCACTCAGTGAGTCAATCACAGAATAGTCACGATGCATCGTTTGTCATGATTGTACAGAAACAACACACAGACATTTCAACACTGATTGACTCCGGAGTGGCAGACGACATTATTGTCTGAAAAACTAGACCTCCATGTTCAACCTCTCCAACACCCCTATACATCAAAGCTATCGATGGTGGTGCAATAGGAGCTGGGTTATGCCACCAAAAAATCCATTCTGTGAAAGCAATCTCATGATCCTTTCATCTATTGGAGTAAAAAAAAAAACAGCTTTTTACTGACATTCCATTAAATGATTGTTTTTTCACATTCAGATGAAAACTTAAAATTCGTAGGAAAAAAATCCTTTAAATCATGCCATGCTATATATTTCACATAATAAAAAACAATTCCAACACAATAGCAATATGAATTATAGTATTTTTTTTTTTAACCTCTGCTGGCACTGAGCCTCTGGAGAGACATCTCTGCAGCTCCACGATCATGTAGTCTGGCCTGCTGGTACAAGAGTCTCTGTTTCTCCAGCTCTTTCTCCTAAAATCAATTAAGCAACAAATAAACCTTAGCAACAAAAAAGGAAGGTAGGCAGGAAGGAAGGAAGGCAGGAAGGAAGGGAGAGAGGTGAGAAAGGTGAGAAAGGAAGCAGGGCAGTGTAGGGAGGATGGAGGGCAAAGAATGAAGGAAGGGAGAAAGGTAGATGGGAAGATAGGAAGTAAGGTAAAAGAAGGAAGGTAAGATGGAAGGTGATGGAGGGAAGAAAAGAAGTAAGGAAGGAAAGGAAAAGAAAGAAAGGAACTGAGGGGGAAGGCAAAGAATGATGGAAGGAAGAAAGGAAGGAAGGAAAAGGGAAGTTAATAAGAAATAAAGCAAGGGAATAAAGGGGTGATGGAAGACAAAGAGAAGGAAGGAAGGAAGGAAGATATAAAAGTATTGTAGGGAAGATGGAAGGCAAAGAATGAAGAAAGGGAGAAATATAGAAAGGAAGACATGAAGTAAGAAACAAAGGTGAAAGAATGAAGAAGAAATGGAAAGTAATAAATAAAAAAAGTAAGCAAAGCAGTGGAAGGATGATGAAAGGCAAGAACTAAGGAAGGGAGCAGAAAAGAAAGAAAGGATTGAAGGAAAGAAGGAAAAAGGGAATGCAAGGGAAGAAAGGAATGGAGGGGTGGAAGGCAAAGAATGATGGAAATAAGGAAAGAAAAAAGCAAAGTGATAAAGGAAGAAATAAGGCAAGACAATCAAGGGGTGATGGATGGCAAAAAGAAGGAAGGAAAGGAAGGAAGAAAAAAGGGAAGGCAATAAAGCAAGGAAGAAAGGAAGGAAGGAAAGAAAAGAAAAAGTGAAAAATAAGTGAAAGATAAGTTAAAAAAGAAAGGAAGGAAGGAAAAGGGGGCAAAAATCCACAAAAAGCAAAACCAGAACTTGGAAATCAGAACATAGGCAAGTAGTTTATTTCTGTTAATAGCAGAAACAATGTCCCGACATTTTCCAAATTCATTCAATGATGTCTTAAACAGTCCAGCATGATTTAGATTTTTGACCCGTCTGTACATAAGTACGGCCAGTCTGATACATGATTAGTCAGTGTTTATTGCTGTAAATGTTCCTCATCACTCACCTCAAAAGATTTCACCTCTTCATGACCGTCGTCGGCCTGGCAGCTCTGTATGCAGATTAGAAGAAACACAGTTATAACTGTCACGTCAGGACTATAATCATCATAAGCTTTTTAGCTTTAAAGAGATTAGGATACAAATTATAATCACTTAAAAAGGACACTTGCTGCATTAACACTGAGCATGAATGTGGAATGAGGTGGAGATCTGAGATCCTGATCTGAGCTCAAACCTCTGTTTTAAAGACCTGTGATACTGAGCTGTAGTTATAAAGGTACTGAATTTTCCAGGTGTCAGTTCTCAGATGGATGTTCTCACCTTGGCCATGATGTCGGTGTAGGCCAAGTACAGACTGTCTTCCTCCAGCCTGCTGAACAAAATACACAAATTCATATCAATGCATGAAAAAAAGTATAAACATAAATGGATAAGAAGGAACTGATCAGTGTTGGGGGACTAATTACATTACAAAATTACTGTTTTTAAAAAGTAATCAGTTACGTTACAGTGTTACTTTCTGATAAAAGTAACTAGTTTGAATAACTAAATAACTGAGTGCTTAAATGGCGGACCTAACGCATTAGATTACTCGTTACATCAAAAAAGTAATTCAAGTACTCTAACGCATTACACCCAACACTAGAACTAATAGATAGATAGATAGATAGATAGATAGATAGATAGATACTGTAGAACGAACGAACGAACTCAGGGAAAAATGACTAATGATGAAATTAAAGTCTGATTCAATAAATGATAAAATCATAATAGACATAACAGATAACTAAATTAATAAATCAGTTAACACTTGAGAGATTCTGTGAATAAATGAACAAGTAAGATGATGAAGGAAGGATGAAAGAAAAATAAGAATGGATGAAAGAAAGTCAGGAAAGAAGAAAAGTAAGAAAGAAAGGAAGTAAATGAATGATAGATGGAAGGTGATGAAGGAATAGATGAGAGAAGAAAGGAAGGCAAGAAAATAAAGAAAGGATGAAAGGAAAAAGAAAGGAAGGATAAATGAAAGGGAGGACAGAATTTAGAGAGGAAGGAATGAAAAAATGAAGGACAAAATGGAGGGCAAAGAAAGAAGGAAGAAAGGAAGGAAAAAAGAGGACAAGCAAAGAAGAAATGGAGGAAGGAAGGAAGCAACAAAGGATAGAAGAAAGGAAGGAAAGAAGGTATTAAATAAAGGCAATAATTGATGGAAAGTAACTAAGGAAGGAAGAAAGGAAGACAAGGTAGGAAAGAAAGAAATCAGGAAAATGAACAAATGGAAGGAAGGCAGGAAGGAAGGTGATAAAGGAAGAACTGAAGTAATGAAGAAGAGAAGGAAGAAAGGAAGGAATGTAGGCAATGAAGGAAGGAAGTCAAGTAATTAATACAATGAAGAAAATAGGGAAGGCAATAAATAAAGGAAGGTTGTTAATAAGCAAAAAAAGGAGCAAGGAAATGGAGGGATGGAAGGCAAAAAAGAAAGGAAGGAAGTATGGAAGGAATCAAGAACGGTATGAGAATAAAAAGAGAAATAAAGAAGGGAGGAAGGAAGGAAATCTTAATTCTATAAGAGTGAAACATTTTTTAATTTAAGGCAAACACAAACACACAAACACACACACACACACACACACATATGCATGCACGCACACCTCCTCTCAGTCAGGGCACTTTGATGGAAGAGAGTAATGAGCTGATGAAGAGGGTCGATCTGTTTGCCTTTCACTGGTTCCTCACTCCGTTCCTGCTCCTCTACTGCGCTCCCTCCATCTCCTGCTTTCTGTAACCAAATAAAAGTTTTATGAGCTTCAGATACAAATCACAGAGCCTGTAGTTTCCTCCAGCTGTGGTGCAGCAGCTATGGCTCATGGGATAAAAAAAATCCTCTTGTAAAAACAGTAATTGCTTTTGAAATGTATTCTTGAAGCATGATTCATGTTGCAAAGATTAAAGACCTGTTACTGAGTTATGTTCTCAATGTTGGGGGGTTTGATTGTGTGTGTCTTTCTCTGTGTGTGTTTTAAACTCACAGCTAAATGTTCGATCAGCTTCTCCTCGTACAAGTCGTCCTCTGCCCCGACCCACATCCTCCTGTAGCTCTGCAGAAACAAGTTCATCGCCCTGTGTCTGCATCAACACGCAATATTGGTGGAAATTAATCAAGAAATTGATTACGTGAAATATTAATCTAAATAAATACAAAATATATATATATCTGCTTCTAATCAAATAATTTAAGTTACATCAGCTTTGAGTGTAAATTACTCAAGTTTTTTTTTTTTTAAAGGAAACACATGTCAAACCGTGTTCAAGTCAAACCGGGACTTTTGATTGTGCAGACAATTCTGTGCAGAACACAGTTATGAGAATAAAAACTCCCTTTATTTCTCTATATAATATCCTGCTACACTTATACACTCATCCCAGTGTTTCACTAGAGCTTGGAAACCATTAAGGCAGAAAGTTTCCTCAGTACGCCTGAACCGTGATACGACTCCCTGCTTCACATCAGAAACGCCGGCCTCCCAGGAACTCCTTTAATGACCCAAACATGAGGAAATGGCTAAAAGTGAGGATTGTATGGGGGATATGGCAATAACTTCCAGACAAGCTCCTGTAATGTGCAAGTGGTGTTGGTGAATGATTGTGTGTGAATGATTGTGTGTGACAAGTTAACCGTTGGCTTTAAATGACCAGGTGGCCCACTCACTGAATGTTCACGGGAATGACTGCAGTGGGATCTGAGACACCTCAGTAGGATCTTTCACAGACATACGGCCTCCTTTAAACAGTTTTAAATGCTTTAAATGCACCATTTAAATGCTTTACTAAGAGTCTCATCACCGTACTGTGCTTGAAGTCTTCTTTAAATGCGGATCGCTTTTTTACGACTTCATTTCATCAAGTCCTGGTCCAACCTGAACGCCTCTGGTACGATAAAAAATGATGCCGGGTTGAATAGATGTGTGTATGTGTGTGTGTATTACCGTGGCAGGTTGTATAATGGAGTCATCCGGAAGCAGGCCACTACGGCTCGTTTCCTCTGCTTAGAGAGAAGCTTCTGCCACACGGCTCTCTTACTGCCCTGAGGAGACTCCACCTGGATAACACACACATACTCACAGAATAAATGCCTAGAAAAATAATTAGGACAACTAAATAATAGCAGAATACACAGACAACAGACAGAATAAATATGTTCATTTAGTAAAAAGCTCATGATCTGAAGAACAAATGACCAGATCTTCATCTATTAATGTTTCGATTAATAATAACCATGAAGATCTACCATACCTGATCAAGATAGAAAAGAACACGGGCCACAGCCAAAACACTTTCAACACGATGGGTATCCAGTAAAGTATGAGAAACTTCCTACAGAGAGAGAAAGAGAGAGAGCATGCACAATGTGAATTAGAAATACCGAAATATATTCATCCATCCATCCATCTATCCATTGTCTGCACCACTCATCCTGTGTAGGGTCACGAGGGGCCTGGAGCCTATCCCTTAGAGCACAAGGTGGGGGCACCCTGGATAGGATGCCAATCCATCACAAGGCACAAGCACACACACTATACAGGCATTTGGAAATCAGCCAACAATGCATGTCTTTGGACTGGAGGAGGAAACCGGAGTACTCACAGGAAACCCACCAGGCAATGAGGAAAACATGCACAGTCCACAGACACAGACTGGCGAAAAGAGTCGAATCCCTAACCTTGGAGGTTGTGAGGTGGCAGGGCTAACCATGCCTTATTTTAACCTTTCACCTTTAGGACTTATTTGATGAAGCCCTTCGCTAGACATGGACATACAGATGAAAAGCTTGTGACTTGTTACATGATATCTAGGAGGAGGCATGTTGCGGAGAACGCACTTGGCATCCTTAATAGAAATGATCAAACCACGGACATTTTAGATGAAAACATTTCTATTGTGTGTCGGATATTAACATGTAATATTTCTTTCAACTGTTTTTAATTGCTGTTTTCCCTACAATATTACTTTATTATTTACATTTAATATGAGGATGCTGAATGCTCAGGTAATGAGGTGATACCAATGCTCAAGAGTTGTTAACGGCTCGATGATGGCGCTTACAAATCGGTACAGAGGCGCTAATGAAAAATTTAGTTGGGAGACGCCAACCGAAATTTTGGCTCCAATTTGCGTCCCGACACTAACGGCGCTAAACACGACAGAATTCACACTAAGCCCAAAAGAGGCTGTAAGGAACCGTTATCGACTTCTACTAAGCTCTCCGGGGGTCATAACGAATTAAATACATTCCAGTGGAGGTTTACCTGTTGAAGGTTGATGCAAACGAATGCTCGGACTTCTTCCTCTGTATCTTTCTACAAAAGACACATGACATTAACAAATGAATATAATAACAGAGTGTGTATGTGGAATCTAAGACTAATAATAAACACAACCTATCCATCTTACTGTAACACAACTTTCCCCCCCCCCCCTAACATTTGTGTTAAACTCTTGGGCAATGGTCTTGATTAATGATACTTGATACTTCATGAGTATGAGCATCAAAAGACTTTTCTAAAGCCAAGTGTCATTCCATTCCATCCTAAAGCAGGTAAGCTGCTAGCTGAAGAAGGAGGTAACAGCTATATTAATTTATACAGAACAAATTTCAGTAATGAATGAAATAAATCAAATAACCAAACCGAACTTATAACTAACACCGAAGTTTTTATTTGCCATATTTCAATTCCATTTAAGGGCGAAGCCTTACTGTGACTTGCCGTGCTACCAGAACAACCGTCGGTGCTGCTGTTAGAGAATAGGGGTGCTCCGATCAGGGGTTTTGGGGCCGATCACCGATCTCCGATCACTAGAAGCTGTATCGTCCGATACCGATACCGATCACAGGGTCTACTTAAAGCCTTATCATGTAGCATTATTTATTAAACTAACAACAATGTAAACTATGTATTAAAGTTACAAGAAGAGGAATATCATGAATTGAATAGTGCTTGAATATTGGCAAGCACCATATGCAAACATCAACTTAACACATAGCAGCCTGTGCTTGGTTAGTAATTGAGAACAGCTTAGAGCTTGACAAATACAACTTTCCTGTAGATTGTATAAAATTAAATAAAATAACATGCAGAACAAACAGAGTCTTTGACTTTGGCTTTAGAGTACTTTAACTTTAGGCTAAAAACTGCAACAAAAAAGGCTATAGTCAAAATTTAG
>JAQMYJ010000005.1:6453412-6464723 GCA_030014305.1 Clarias laeviceps
GACGTCACCCGACCGAGGTTATATAAGCCAAAATTTGGCGTGTTTGATACACACATGCTTCACAACCGGCAACATAACAAGATGTTCCCATAGCGTTTTCACGCAGCATCTCGTTCCCGCCTTTTCAGGGAACAGCAAAGTAACACGAGACATTTTGGCCACATAATGGAAAGGGGACAGATTCAAGTGGATTGGTATGCTCCAATCCTCACTTTGTCGAACTTACTGTATGAACAAATCAGACTTATGAACCTGCTCCCAGAACAAAACTCGTTCATAAATCTGGGACTACCTGTATTGACTACACTTAATTTTACATTGCCGGTTTGATTATTCCCATTTGCTCACTCACCCGCAATCCGTTTCATCCAGGTGCACTCGTGTCTCCCCAGGTGGATGTAGATGATGCCAAGGATTTGTCCCAGGAGCATGTTGGCGTGTGATGGTGTTAGAGAGGAGCAAGACTCCTCATATTCATACTGAGTGTTCTCTTCACCCCATCGACACACGTAGCTACACAGTAGAGGAATTGTTACCTCCATGATCTGAGACAGAACGACATGGCGAGCTGCTGATCCTGCTTCCAGGACATCTTTGACTTCCAACAACACTTCCTGTAAGACTGGGAGGGGCCTTGAAGAATCCTCAGCTGCTGTGGACACGTCTATTTTTGGAAATAAAAATATGGTGTCAGATATCAATTTAGTAGTTAATTGTAGCTAGCTAATGTAACATGATCAGATGAGCACCGTGTGCAACCTTTCAGCTAGCATGAGTTATCTGATCATCCAAAAGTATAAGAAGAATGAGTTAAATAAAATCCATCTGGTGTCTCATTTGTATTATTCATGAGCTATCAAAATGAGGAAAAGAAGAAAAACCCAAACATTTTGGCTAGATTTTTGTTTATGTGTGTTTTGAGTTGTACTTGGGAATTTTGCTAAAACCTGACAACCCTTGCCATGAGCTGCCTTTAAGCCTCCACATTAATGCTTTTTTTTTTTGTCCTTCAGGATTACAGTCCTGACGCAAACACCTTCCTGCTTCCTGCTACTCATATTGTTCATATTTAAATTCACACTTATTTAAGACTCATGATCTGTTTAATCCAAATACTGTATTTTACCAATCAAATGCAACTTCCTTACCAAGTCAAGTTCTTCAAAACACACACACACACACACACACACACACACACACACACACACACACACATGCTGTCCGGACTAGAACACTCCAACACTCGTAAAAAGGTGGAGCTTCCTGTATGAAAATCCAACATGAGTGACAGGTACACTGTAAAGACACCCCTCTTCGAACTGACACTTTTTTTCTACATGTACAAACATCCAAACTGCACAGAGACTAATGTATCTTTTCTGAAAAAATATTTTTAAACTGTGTGGAGAATCTTATAGAAATGTACTGACTATATTTGAAATGCTGCATTATTGCGTGTATTATATTATTTATTATCATCTGAGATAAGAAGAGAATATTTGTGTTTGTGTATTTACCTTCTCTCTGTGCATTATTCATGTAGTCTAGGGATATCTCGAGGAAACACACAGGGAAGGCAGCTGATAAGGCAGCGAGGCACTCGCCTAGGAAAGGCCTCTGCCTAGGAAAAATGTGACGAATGTATTATTATTATTATTATTATTATTATTATTATTATTATTATTATTATATAGAGAAAGAAAGAAAGAAAGAAAGAAATAAGCTATTTTTTCTTAGTTAAATTATTTTGTAAAAAAAAAAAATGTTGGTGATGTGAATGAAATCAATCATACAAATATAAAAAAAAAATATTCCAAAATATACTTTATTTTTAAAAAATGTGCTAGATTAAGTGCTATTTTATAAGCTTCTAAGTAGTAAGGGGGGAGAATATTGCCCATTTAAACCATATGTGCATTAATGAATGTGATACTTACATTGCCCTTTTCTCATCCATATATCACGTTATTGGACATTTTTATTGTCTCTTGTGTTTGCCTTATATTGTCCTATTTTTTACAGCAAAAATAACTAACTAACTAAATTAATACATTTATGTAATAAATAGATCTGATTTATTAATAAATAAATAAATAAATAAATCTTTAGTCTGAATCACTGGTTGTTTTTTCAGGGCTAAAGCTGGTGATGTAGATGCGACTTGAGAAACTTAAAACCTTAACTCTACCTCTGAGACAATTCTGGTGAAAACTATGCTCATGCTTTTTTTTGTTGTTGTTGTTGTTGTTGGTGGTGGTGTTTTTTTTATCTAAAATCAGAGTCCAGGAAATGAGGTTTATAACCCAACCATATTCTAAATACAACTTAATTAATCAAGAGATTTACCTTTCTATAAAAGCGTTTCTGCAAGTTCCGAGAGCGTACAGACTGCAGAGGATCCTGTAACAGGAAGCCTGCACTTCATCCACTGAAAATGATAATAAATGTTATTTTAATCACCAGTTTAATGTGAAATATTCCAATCATCAGTAACAAATAATATTTACTGCATGGTACAACATGTGTCTTTCTAAATAAGTGATCAGTAATATGTAATAAATAAATGTGTTTTTCAATTGAAGAAGTTACAGATTTATGTTTGGTACTAGTGTTGCCAAGCTCTGACACTGGAGACTCCTTCCATAAATGTTAATTAAATGACATCTTAAAGCAAACGCCACCATATCAGCAAAAATCAAGTACAAGTGCTTGTGAATTACCATCAAATTTATGATAGTTTAGAAGGGCAAATTAAACATTTATTTGACTTATCGAATTTTTTGACCCATTACAATTTTCACATACATTTGTGAAAAATGATATACAATGCTTTTTGACTCTGTACAGGTATAAATTTGTACCAATGATGTACCAATTATTTATATCAATGATGCAGACAATAAAATGCTTTTTTAATATATATTTAAAATGTGAATGAGTTGCACCAATTGCACAGAACTGGAAATATTGCCAAAGAAAATAATAAATTTAAGCACATTTATGCAAAGGGATTAAAATAACAAAGGCCATCTTTCAACAACTGTTGTCATGTGTAAATTCTGATTATAAATATGAGGTGGGATATGGGGTGGATTTGTCATGTTATGAATTATTTTAACTAAATAAATAATTTGATTATGGTTTAAACATTGAGGCATTAAAATAATTATATATTAATTGTGATTCTTTAAGCTAAAATGCATTACAAGCTGAAAACTAATTGTTAGATGAATAAAACCAATAAAAAATGTATGTAAAAAAATATATATTTTTCATATGAAAAAGAATCAATACCTTCTGAAAAATCTGAGTCAAAAAGTTAAATGATCTGGGGTATAAAAAAACCTATAAATAAATAAATAAAGTGTGGTACATAAAGCACTACACAGAAACTTTATAAAGTGTAATACATCATTATAAGGGTTTTCCTGATGGCTGGAGAACTAAGGATTGTAGAAAGTCTGCAAAATTGTCTTTTTTGTGTGTCTTTTTCTCTCATAGTTTCCTGGATCACCACCCTTCATCTGTTTAACCTAAAATGAGCTTCACAAGAGTCTCGTTTTGTCCAAATCAAATTTAAATCCTGTTTAAATCGTGCCGCGGGAATGTGTCCGATCTGACTTAAATCAGGCGTGTGACTCAGCATTCGAAACGTTTGTCCCTTGCTCCCGGACACACTCATTACCATCTCATTTACAAACACACGGACCATTTCCATGCTTTGAATAAATCTGAGGAGTGTTGAATAAATCTCTCTGCTCTCCAGGGCTGGGATCCGGCTCAGCAGTCAGCTCTCGGGGTGGCATGAAGCTTACTGAGGATTTCCCTAGATGCTGTCAGAATGGGTCCATTTGAAATTTTATTTAATAGTAATATGCAGTCAGGTGCAAAGAGACCGAAATAGGCTTAAAGGGCTAGAGTTTGCTTCATCTTCAGTCATCGGTAAATGTTTAATTGAAAATTTAAATCATTATTAAGGGGATTAAGTGGAAGCAGATAAGAAATATGATAATACGGTCATTATTTATATAGGAAGTATTTCAATTTAAAAGTAATCCGGAAAGTGAAATCAGAGTTGAGGTAAGGGTACAGTATCTAGTGAGGATTTAATACCACTTAACACATTGGTACCACATATGTTCACATGCTCAGTAAACCGTGGAATGTCATCAAGGGCCAACATTAAATACATATGAGTGGCTTTCAAGTCAAACCAGGACTTTTAAATGTGCAGAATAAGGGAATACAGTTAGGTAGTAAAAAGTAGATTTATTTATTTGTATATAATCCCCTGCTACACTAATGCGCTTATCCCAGTGTTTCACTAGTGCCTAGATAGCATGAAGGAATAATTTTTTTTTTTTTTTATGTGCCGGAGCCATGATCTTATTGCCTGCTTCACGTCTGAAACTCTGGCCTCCCAGGAACTTGTTTAATGGCCCAAACTTGTAGTCAGGACTGTACAGGTATGTGGCAATAACTCCCAGACGAGTTCCTGTAATGTGCAAGTGGTGTTGGTGAATGATTGATTGTACAGTTCCCACAGACAGATGCGTCTCTTCGGCAAGTTGGTGACAAGTTATCCATTGATTTTTCCACTCACTGAATGTTCACAAGAACGCCCCTCGTTAACATGAAGCTGCTAATTAATGATTAATATTGTCCCTTTAAAGACCACAAAAAACATCACTCATTCAACTGTATTCTAATACACCTACTTCCTGTTTGTCAATCAGATACTACTGTATTTAATTTTATGGATGTTTTGATTTCATTCTGATTCACAAATATATTTTTCACTTTTCTAACATCCAGTTTTTTCCTCATCATATTTAATTCCTGCATAATTCTGTTTGCAAAATCAATTCACCTTGTTCCTTCCGACAACATTACTATAAAACAATTTGGGTTGTTATTAAAGATTTTACTGTCACTACCGTCAAATTCAACAACATCAAAGAAGGTAGAATCTTAATCAGAGATACTGCGTACATCAAGAACAAATCTTTTGTACTGTAATTCATAGTTAATGTTCTTCTTTTGCTTCTTTGCTGCTCCCATCTCATCTAATTTACCTTTTTGATTGGCACAGATTTATTTTCCAGATGACCTTCCTGATGCATCCCTTCCCATTCTTCCTCAGGCTTGACACCATAAATTCCTACTGAACTAATGGGACTTGTTGATTATGTTCCTAATAAGATGCAAAATAACAAGGATCAACTGCAGTGTTTCCCACACATAGAGTATACAAAGCGCTCAAAAGGTTGGGATCACTCGCAAGTTTCTTTGTTTTTGTTTAGTGATTTATTTTCTACATTCTACAATAATACTGGGGATTTCAAAACTATGAAATGACACATATGGAATTTAGGCAGTTATGTAACAACAACAACAACAGTGAGTTGTTATTTTAATGCACGGAGGTCAGCCTTTCTGTAATAGTTCTTGCAAGAACAGTATTGTCAATTCAAACTCATCAAGCAGCATGATGAACCCGGCTCTCATGAAGACCTTCCCATCAAAGCAAGAGCAAAAGTTCATTTAGGGTCACCAGCCTCAGAAATCACCAATTAACAAACAGCACCTCAGATTAGAGTCATTATTAAGGTTTTACAGCGAATAAGTAGCAAACACATCTCAACATGAACTGTTCAAAAGAGATTATTGTATATTTTGGAGGCCTTCAGCATTGTTTTACAGTGTGGAAAGAAATTCAAATCGGGAACGACCATGAAGTTAGAAAGTGACCTCGAACTTTTAAACAGTTGTGTACTTGGTGGGGTCGGCCTAGTATATTGACCGCCACCCAAGTATTTTTTCCTTTTAAAAAAATCTGTCCAGCTGTCCAAAAAAATAAGTACAGAGGCAGTACATGTGGCGGATGCCAGCTGCCGTAAATGCAGTAGTATATGAAGTAGTATATGATGGTCGCACATGCTCCAGTTTTGCACAGTGAATGAGATGTCATGTAGAACCAGAAGTTATCATTACTTTTAAAACATGTACATTTTAGTTTAATGATGTTGCAAAAATGTAGAACTAAAAATGCGTGTATTATTATTATTATTATTATTATTATTATTTGGTCACAGAAACAACCAAAACAATCATAAAACCAAGTGATCTTATAAATCTGAGCTATTTCTTTGCCTGTGTGGCCTATTTATTTTAAACACTTTTTAATTAAGTCATGTTTGTATAGTTGGTAAAAATTAGATAACCCTGAACCCTATAGTATACTGTATATAATGCTAATACTATAAAGCCCTAAATTCTGGGCTACCACCGCAAGTATATTTCAGACCTGTGGGAAGAACTGAAGTGCTGTTTTTAAACTTGAAGTTTATGAAAGCTGAGCATGGAATCCAGGTTGATAAATTTTGCTAATATACTAGACACCTCCTAGAGTCCATCTCTAATGATTCTACTTTAAAAAAATCTGCCAACCTTAGAAGATGCTTTGCTTAATCTAAATGAAGGATTAGGAAAATTAAATGAAGTAACCAAACTCTTAGTCCTTGCATAAATATTCATGACGCAAGTCACTGACATAATTTTGTTACATTTGTTTCTCTTGCCCGGTAAATTCCACCACGACATACCCATGATGTCGACTGAGCCCTGGCAGTGAGCTGCATGTCGAAACAGAGAGGTCAGGACTGGCAGGAGTGCAGTGGTGGTGTATGTAAGCACTTCTACATCTCTTCGAATATGTGCGACCCCTGGGGTCACACTGTCCACCGCCAGCTCCAAGTCCAACGCTGCAGCCTCGAAGAACAATTGCAGAGGTGCATGCACACACTCGGTCTCCATCACTACCCTATAGGTAAGATTAATGCGTCATTAAAACCTATTAGAACATACTAAATAGTTTCAGCTAATTTTATTCAACATTAGCTGCATTATATTTGTAGAACTATTCATTAGCATTGTGTGAACAATGTGACACATGAAACGCATTTTTAGCATTCATATTTAACGTATGTATAAAACCTACTGGAGAACGAATTCATTTGCTTAAATTAAAATAATTTAATTTATTACTATGAAGGCTTGATTCTAGACCGGGGTGGAGCTTTACTTTTTTTAAGACTGCAATCCAAAATGTACTGACAGAGCTACAGTACAAAGGAGTGGGTCGAGCCAAGAAGCTGAAGATGACAAGCCAGCATCATTCAAACCACCATCCAGATGTCCAAAGCTGACCAAGACATATTCTGCCAGCTTGCACTGTGATTACAGCTAAAGGTTGTTCTATCAAGTATTAACCCAAAAGAGTGAATAGTTACACAATCAAAATGTTTTTGTTCTTTTGTTAATATTTCTGGTACATTTCAATATTAGATGTATTGTGTAAATATAGAGGATACATATGCATTATTGCATAGATACAAATAAATATTGTTAATGCATATACAGTATCTACTGTGGTGGGCAAAAATATATTTAACAAAAAGTGAAATTCACTTTTTTTATGACATTCTCTTTTTTTCATAACGACAATCATGATAAAAATGAATATTTTGTTCCTTTATGCACTGAAATTGCATCAACGTATACAACAATCAATATTTGTATGGCTCCTGGATCTGGCTGGGCATAAAGTCAAAAAAGCCTTCTTTAGTACTTCAGTGTCATGGATTGAGCGAATGCCTGCTTGATGCTTCCTGAATCTTGTACATAAATCTGCCACAGAAGTTTATAATTCACTTAAAACTTCTCTACTTTCAGACATTTTTGTGCTTAGATGGACACCCAGGCTTCAGAAAGTTAAAATCCTGCCACATATTTATTAACTAAACTCCATTCATTAACTAAACCAGCTGAGTCTAGTTAACACAACTCTTCATCCAGACAAGCTAGAACCAAATAGTGATGTCACCTGAATACATGGCATGTGCGGTCTTAACACTTTTGGCCACCACTGCATATATCTATGTTAAATCTACAGTATGTCTATAAGCTGGTTAGCACACAGTGTGATGAAGTTACCATCACAGTACCACCTACCTGGTGTCCAGAGAGTGTGCCAGGATCTGCAAACAGCTCACCACACACTGACCATCTTTACCTAAGAAATGAAAAGGAATCCTTAATGATAAGAACTCGAACCCAGTCCTTATTGAGCTACAATCTACAAAAAATAACACATGCACACATTCCTGTTACAGTCAAAGTTTTAGAACGCTTACAATTATCACTAAGTGCTCATTCTCACTCACTCTTCTTCTATACCGCTTTATTCTGTATTCAGGGTCGCGGGGACCTGGAGCCTATCCCAGGAGACTTAGGGCACGAGGCAGGATGCACCCTGGACAGGGTCCAATCCATCGCAGGACACACACATACACACACTCACACACTCAATCTAAAAACTATGGGCAATTTGGGAGCGCCAATTAGCCTAACCTGCATATCTTTGGACTGTGGGAGGAAACCGGAGTACCCGGAGGAAACCCACCAAGCACGGGGAGAACATGCAAACTCCATGCACACAGAGACAGGAATCAAACCCGGCCCCCGGAGGTGCAAGGCGACAGTGCTAACCACTACACCACCATGCCGCCCCTCACTAAGTGCTGTATCTGAAAAATATTTTGACTGCATTTGGTTGGTGGCCTCCTCTTCTGCACATGTACGAAGGGGCGGAGCTGCGGAAAAGGGCACGGCTGGTAAATTATAACTGTTAATGGATCTCATTAATGGAACATTGCGGGGAGTGTAGCTCGAGGTCCAGAGGTTTTCAGAGTAGAGTCACGCGGCGGACGCTAAACTGTGATGAGTGACACACATGCAAGTGATGTCATGGCCCTCAGGGACGTCATAGGCGCGAGAGGAATGCTACCTTCTGATCGCTGTATTAAGGACAGCCACAAGACAGCACAAGCTCTTGCGCCACTTTTACTCTCGCACAGAGCCGGCTATTGTGATCCTGCCACCAAAGAGGAAAAGACCACTGTGTGCTTCACGTTAAGGCCCCCGTCCCCGGAGGGAAAAGCCGCCCAGCTGCCGGACGTCAAAATGGACTCCTACTGTATCTGTGGCTGCACCCAAGGAGAGCTGGGAGGGGGCGGTTGGCCAGTCAGTGACAGGAGCCGTTCGAGAGAGCATGTAGGAGCCGCTGCCTACATGGGTCCACTCTGCCACCATAGCTCACCAGCCTTGTGCCCACTTCCCAGACTCGCACGTGCACACCTTCACTATTTTATTTCCCCTTTTTCATTCCTCCCTCCTTAAACCCTTTCCTTCCCCACTTTTCCAAATAAAATGACCCTTTTGCAGTAAGACCTTTCCTCGTCACCCGTGCAAAAGACTGTGACTATATCTGTCTGTCTGTCTATCTATCTATCATATTTTCTATAATGAATTACAGAATTAATTAGTCCTTTCCCGAACATCTTTCTTTTTTTCTCTCTCTCTTGATGGTAATGAACAAAAATGAGGCTTGTCATATTACTGAGCAAACACAAAGCGTGAACTCATCTGTCCTGAAGAAGACAGACAACAAATAAAATATGATAATGAAACAACCAATAAAATACTGAAGTATGAGTGAAGAACAAGCAAAGAACAAGTCATGATGGAAACAAAGAAAAGTGTTTAAGTAGTCTTCTTTTGTGCCAGATTCTTACCGAACTGAGAAATCCTGCACCTGACCAGAGCTGCCAGCTTACAGAACAAACTGAGGAAGAAAAAAAGGAGAAAATGAAGATGTACATGATCAACAAAACACACTCACAAGCACACACACACACAATTTTGTCAGTTTTTCAAGTGAATCATTACCTAGCAACCATCTGTCTTTCTTTGTTGGACGCATGAGTGGTGTGAATAAGAGAAGACGTCACACTGGGCATGAAGTAGATATGATGACTTTTAAAATACTCATTGATGAGAGGCAATAAAACCTAAAACAAGGAAAGAACCGATCATTCCATTCATCCACCCATACTCTGTGTATACCACTTGTCCTGTGTAGGGCTGCTGGTAGAGATGAGGGAAAAATCACATTCAGCGAGGTATCCGTAATTTTTTTTTATTTTTATAAAAAAATAAAATAAAATTCATTCATAAACTTGTTATACTAAGAGAATCGCAATACAGATGGAATCAACACTTGGGTATCATGATAATATTGTATCAGGTGATTCCCCATTCCTCGTTGCACAGGGTAGGAGTAAATCCCAGGGATTAGAGTTCGAGCACAAGGCTGGGTTTATCCAAGATGGGGTGCCAACTCATCACAGGGCACAAGCACACACACACACACAAACGTTTAGAGCATGCCACCTGGAGAAATATGGAGAAATGGCACAGTTTTATCACCAGTCCATCACTAATCCACCATAGGGCACATATACACATAAACGCACACTAGGGGCAATTTGGGGACCTAATCTGCATGTCTTTGAACTGTGGGAGGAAACCAAAGTCCCAGAAGGAAACCCACTTAGCACGGGGAACATGCAACTTCCACACACAGAGACAGGAGTCAATATTATTATTACAATTAAAGAAAAGCTTTCACTAGATGCCAATGTTGGACATGAAGCCTAAAACCGACATATGGAGTTGACACTACAGTGCAGTACTCACCTTCATGAAGAAATGCATCTGCTTCTCTTGACACGCCTTCTCCACCTTTTCCATCTCCCCTCTCGCCTGAGCAACCTCTGAAAAGATACATGTAAACAATTTTTTTTTGTTTGAAATTTCAAGCTTCCAATTAAAAAATGTTTAATAATTGAAGAATAAATCTTTATCTTCCCAGACATTACGTTATTCTGTATCTGATGCAAGACTGGAGACCATTTGTGACACAACCTGCTAATATCATCAGCTAGCACCTTATCGTACAGTATATCAGTAGAGCGCTGTAATAATGCCTATTTTTGGACGTGTGAATAACCAGAAGAGCCTCCAAGAGTCCATTTATACCACAGTGCTGTCAAATTCACAGTTCTCATTGGTCAGAGGGTGTTGTTTAATTGTCTGTACCAGCAGCTCTGACAGTACGTAGTTTCAGCCCCAAATCACAAGTCTACGGTATAATCGTGTGCTTGCTTTGAATATTCTATTGTTTCTAAAGCAAATCTTTTATACATCAAATTTGAGGACAGTAATAGATTAAAAATGTGCTTATTATGATGAGGGTTTTGAAAGAGTTTTTGTTAAGGACTTGGAAGGAGTCTCCAGTGTGAGTCCTCTGATAGCTTCAAGATGGATGAGTTTATGTCAAGATGAACTAACCTCGGTGACCAGAAGACGTAGCTTTAGCGGTTAGCCCAATGTAGCGTGGATGGTAAAC
>JAQMYJ010000005.1:6487848-6498485 GCA_030014305.1 Clarias laeviceps
AAAGCTGCTTTGCGACAATGTCAATTGTTAAAAGCGCTATACAAATAAAATTGAATTGAATTGAATTGAATTGAATTTTTCATGTCCACATATCTGTTGAAACACCTCATCATGGATGGATTTGCCCCTTCTGCTTTAAAAATAACAGTTTTATAAACGGGAGCTGAGAATGTTCCAAGTCTTATCTTATGTTCCAAGATCTCCATGACCCAGTCTGGTGTGGCTGCACTACAATGTGTCATTGTAACTGCTTTCTGCTTTCAAATAACATCCTAAGGTTTAACCTTAAAGCCACTTTATTTACCTGTAAGTGTGGATGGTCCTCCGGTATCTGGACGAATAAGGGCTCTCTCCAGCTCATCCAAAGAGGAGGGTCTTTGCTCATATTTAGGGCAAATGGCTTATACCCTTCTTGAAGGCCACATACATTAAAGTATTTCAATGAGTTGACCTGTTGGCCTAAATTTAACCGTCCCACCTGATTTACCCCCAAAGCACACACAGGAACAAAACCTGGAGTAGAAAAGATCGTACAAATAAATATGAAAAAATCTAAATTAAAGATAGGTCTACAACAGGCATATTGCTATTTAACTGTCATGTATATTTAACATATAGGTAGTAGTAAGATATACAACAACAAGTGTATAACATTGTAACAGACCTGGAATAATGTGTAATAACATGTTTATTACCCTAAATCAGATGTAAGCCATCTATTATTGTACAAAACTCACCACTGGTTGCACTGAACCCTTTGGAAGCAATTTCAGAGCCATTTGTGTTCAGCTGTAGCTCTCCATTCAATGTGACCATCATGGTTTTCCGAGTTAAATCCAACAAACAGCCAATGACATCCCCTTTCTGCCAAATGTGACCAAGTGAGACGGAACTACCATGCCACCACTGCCCCTACACACACAAGCCCGGCATAGAGTCTCATTAAAATGTCATTATATATGCATCAGTCCAAGAATTGGCTATAAATTTGGGACGTGCTAAAATATATAATAAAATTATAAAATATATAAATTCCAATTGTCGCTGTATTAGCACAGGGAGTAGTCGAAGTCCTTTCTGTAATACCTTTGAGCCATCAAACACAAAAGCCTGCTCGTCTGACCACAACTCCACATCTGGTTGACATCCCACTCGAGCCCATCCCACTCTCATCTCTCCAGCAGTCACCACCTCAAACTCAAAATACCACTTCCCATCATGCACTGCAAAAGTGTGCTCCACACGGAATATTCGAGACCTCTCCTTGCTCACAGGCTTCACATTAGGGCTCAGGTCTAGAAACAAAGAAATTGTTAGTATTGCTTTAAAACTGTCCTCACACTTCCTTCTAGTATCTTCTGTATGGTAATTATTTAAGGATTAGCATGTCAGAATAAATTAAACAACTCAAGATGTTATTCTTTTTCTTCATTACAGTGGAACCTCGGATTACGAGTAACACGGTTTATGAGTGTTCCGCAAGACGAGCAAAGATTTGTAATCAATTTTGACTTGAAAAAACGAGCATTGTCTTGGTTTACGAGTACCAAGTATCATGTATCTTGTTTTGACGCCAAGCGTCACATGATCACAACTGAGCCAACGGTTTTTCTCTCTCTTGCTCTCTGCGGAATTGTAGGTAATCGTCTCCCCTGGGTCTTAGTGCTTGCAGAGTTTCTGTGTAAGGCAGAGAGTGTGGGAAGACGAGAGGAGGAGGATGTGGGAGGGGGTCTGTACACACACACGCGCGCCTGAGTGCACAAACGGAAACACTTATCTGTCGGGATTTATTTTTACTTTTTTTAAAGTTAAAGTGCAGGTTAATTTGTTTTATTTTTACTTTATATTTTGTATTAATTATTTTTATGTATTTTTTTTTTGGGCTGTAGAACGAATAAATTGAGTTTCCATTATTCTTATGGGAAAATTAAATTTGGTTTACGAGTGTTTTGGAATACGAGCCCGCTTCCGGAATGAATTATGCTCGTAATCCAAGATTCCACTGTATTTTGTGTTTGTAACTCACTATGCTGTTGCTCTGATGGTTCAACAGTGTATCCGAAACCAAGCAGGGTTCCTAACACATTCCTCGCTGACTCTGTTGCACCATGTCTGCTACTCTCATCCAACAGAGAGAACGGCACCAGCTGAGGGCTCCTCTTCCCCTTAATGTCCTGAAACACCAAATTATAATATTGTATTTCTCAAACAAATCAAATAATTTTCAGCAAAACAACATTTTACTGATTGAAATCTGTGTTGGATGATGTATAAAATACAAAACTTTTTAATGAACACAAAAGTCATATTAAATCTAAACTACATCAAAAGCTCCATATATCAGAGTGTGTTAACTCCACCTGCTGTGGCCCGTAGCTCCAGCCCTGCCTGATGTGCTCTCTGGCCCAGATGTTGTGCTCATTCTCAGCAAGAGCTTCCACCAGAGCTTCTTGAGCAGTGCTTAGACAAACTCCAGACTGATCCAATGGAGCCGGCCTATAACCGTTCCACAGTTCATACCTGCACAGGTGAGCGTGGTTAGTGTGTGGATGTAGAAGTAGAAATCTCCTGGCTCTTGTTACTCTGATTAACACTTTCTACACTCTGCCCTACAGGACACTGTACAATGGATCACCTTCATGTCTGTATCCTTACCCTGGAGTGGCTTTCTTTCTTTCTTTCCTTAATCTTTTATTGCCCTTCGTTTTTTCTTTCATTTGTTTCTTATTTTCTGTTGCTTCTTCTGTCTGATTTTTTTCTGTCTACTATACTTCCTTTCTTTCTCTTTTTCTTTTTATTAAGATTACTTTCTTTTGTCTTTACCCTTTCTTTCTCCCTTTTTTCCATTTTTCTTTTTTATTGCCTTTCTTGAATTTTTTTTTTTACTTTCTTGAATTTTTATTATTCTCTCTTACTTACTTTCTTTTATCTTTTTATTGCCTTTACTTTTTGTTTCATTTGTTATTTTATTACCCTCCTATTTATTTATCTTCTGTCTTTTTATTAAGGTTGCTTTCTTTATTTATTTCTTAATTTTTATGTCTTTTGTTTTTTTGTTGCCTTTACTTTTTCTTTCTTTCTTTTTCCTTTGTATTGCCTTTCTTTCTTAATTTATTTCTTTTTAGTTCTTTTTATTATTACTTTCTTTCTTACTTACTTTTTTCATCTTTTTATTGCCTTTGCTTTTTTCTTTCATTTACCTTTTTATTGCTGTTTCCTCTTTTGCATTTTTATCAAAGTGACTTTCTTTCTCTTTCTTTCTTTCTTTCTTGGCATCCTTCTTTTTTCTTGCCTTTTTATTATCATGATTTTTTCTTATTTACTTTCTTTAATTTTTTTATTGCCTTTCCTTATTACTTTCATTTGTCTTCTTATTGCCTTTTCCTTATTTCTTTCTTACCACCTTTCTTTTGTTCTTTCTTTCTTTTTTATTAAGGTTACTTTCTTTAATCTTTTTGTTGCATTTGCCCTTTTTTCTTTTCTCTTTTTTTTGTCTTTTTACTTTATCTTTGTCTATTTACTTTTTTACGTTTTTTTTTTTAAAGAGAAAAATACCTGACCATGCGTGGTAGCTAACCAAATGTAATGAAGTGTAGCTTGTCAGCTTCCTGATTTGTTGTGTTTATACGTGTATTAACACAATCTGTGATCATGTGATCACATAACACATTGTATCTGTGACCTGGCTAAAAGGTTAGAAAGCTTTTGTCTAATGTTTTAGCTATGACTTGTCTTTATCTCTAAACCATATCATATATGAGATATTCCTCAAGTCTATAAAACTTCATTTTCTATGTATTTCCATCTGCTGAGTAACTAGCATTTATAAATTAATCTGAATGTGACTTTGATATGTCTGGAGGTCTGGATACTGATTCATTCAGGCCTATTTATACTATACCGGGTTTTATCTAGATCCTAGATATAGCACATAAATTACATGAATATGAATAAATGGACTATCAAAGGTTTAAGCCAAGAGTATGAAGCTTCATGCTTTAACATACAGTATTACAAAATAATAAATGATTATATTACAAAAAAAATACAGTTTTGAAAAAAAATGTCCTTCAAATTGTTATGATTTATTTGGAGAGTGTGTTGTTTGACACATACTTGTTTGAGAGCCGGACGTACTTCACATTCTGCTCCGTGTAGTTCTGAGAAAGTCCGAAGTGAGCTCCGAGAGCCAACAGAGACCTATAGAGATGTGGAAAGATGTGGAAAATTAATGTCTTAAATATCAGTGTTAGATTTTTTTTTTCATCTGATATTCTCCCTAATTTAGTCATATCTGATTCCCATCTTAGGGTTTTCCCATGTCAATTAACAACTACCAACTACAGTATGGAATGTGAAAGTTTTTATTATTTGTTTTTATTATTTGTTTTTGGAATGCGAAAGTTACCATGTGCTTCCTCCCAGATATGGAATAAAATCACTGTCAAAAATAATCGTGCGTATAAAAAAAGGTTTGTGTGTAATTCTGTGTGTTGCTTGAGTTGGATTTCAAAATCTATGGCCACAACAGCTTACAGATACGAGATTTTGTATGTTTGTTACAGTACAACAAATATACGACTCTGACCATTTACAGACAGAAAACTTGTTTTTACAACTCCTCTGTTACACTGACGAATTGCAAAATTACGCCCATGACAGTTACACCACTGTCAAAAATATGTCATCAAGGCCTCATGCACAGGCATTACTATCCGAGGGAAGAAGAATCGATTCGGCACGTGCGCGCCGCCACCTTTTGACCACTCTATATGGCCAAAAGTATTTACTCGCCTGCCTTCACATACTTATGAACTTGAGTAACATCCAGTTCTTAATCCAATTCCATGTCTTTATGGACCTAGCTTTGTGCACAGTCATGTTGAAACTGATGCGAGGTTGTTTTTTAGCCAAGCCTTCTCGTCCAACATCAGTGTCTGACTTGCGCTTCTGGAAGAACGGTCAAAAAATTCCTATAAACACACTTCAAAACCTTGTGGATAGTCTTCCCAGAAGAGTTAAGGCTGTTATACAGTAGCTGAGTGGACAAACAGTATATTAATCCCTATGGATTCATAGCAAATACTTTTGGCAATATAGTGTAGATATTTTCTACAAAGTATTAAAAGTAGAAGAATTAAGAATGAAAGTAATTAAAACTACAGAGTAAGGTACTGTATAAACATAACGTTGTCATATCAAAACTCATTGGCTCTCCATCTCAAGACATTGTCCTTATACTTATACATGTAATTTTTTTTACTTTTCCATTTGACATGGGACATCATTAAGCGAAAGTTTGTCGCTTAATTGGTTGGCCAGTGTCTCTACCAACCATTCAGAGGACTTTGTCTTAATTAGAGAAATATTTTATAATATGATAATAATGATAACGGACAAACAAACAAATTAATAAATAAATACAAGGAATGTATGTGTCATTCTGTGTCTATTGTAATGAACAAGACATTCCAATGGTCACAGCGGTTGAAAAATCCTTGTTTTTATTTGTTTGTTTGTCCATTATCATGATTATTATTATGGACGTAGGCAGAGCAGTACCTCAGTGTGTGATCAGCGGCCTGGAGGCTGTTGTGTTTCTCCTGATCTGGAAGTTTGGAAAACTCCACCAGTCCGGGGTGAACCTGTTTACTGTCATCTCTCACCTGCAACGCACACACACACACACACACACACTGCGTTTCTATTTAATCAGTGTGATTACAAAGCCATTTCAGTTGCAGGTTAAATGAATTTTCCACAGACGATGTAAGAGTCGCTCACACCCCTCACTCAGTTACAAGCAGTTCACTCTAATTAATCTTCCTTACACTGTAATTTAATTACAAGCAGGCATGTAATGTAATAAAGGTATTGGCCTATTTATTTGCATATACAAGCAGATGACGTTTAAATAATAATTAAGTATGTAATGTCTGATTAATTTTATAAATAAGAGTCTCAATTTTATGAATTTGAATATATGAAAGAAATATTTTATTGTACTGTATATCTACAATATTTTTTTATTTATTGCGTATCTTTTATCTTGCTTCTTTCTTTTATTTTTTCACTTTCTTTGTTTCTTGTCTTTTTGATTCACTTTTTGTCTTCTTTCTTCTGTTGCTTTTTTCATTTGTTCTGTATTTATTTATTTGTTTGTTTGTTTTCTGTTTGGTTTTGTCTTCTCTTTATTTCTTTACATTGTTGTTTTTCTTTCTTTAAAAATTTATGTGTTTTTGTGTCCCATCTTTCTTTTTTGCTTGCTTCTTGCTTTCTTTTTTTTTATCTTGTGTTTTGTCTCCTTTATTACTTGCTTTTTTCCTAAGCTTTATTTTGTCATTTTACTTTTTACTTTCGTTCTTTTTTTCCATTTTATCTTGTTTAGTTTTAATTCCCATTTTTTTGTTCTATCTTTCTTTTTCTTTATTTCTTTCTTCCTTTCTTTTTTCCCTGTCACCATGGTAACCATGTGAGACCCAGGCATGACGATTGAGTTGCGTTGTGACTCACAGGCCCATGTGTCCAGCCGCGCTCGGTTTTCTCCAGCAGCCAGAGCTCATGCAGATTCTCAGCCAGTCTCTCTCTGATCAGTTCGAGTTGAGGGGGCAGCATCACCTGATTCAGCACACACACACACACACACACACACACACACACAGCTGTTAGAAGCTCTCTATAAAGCTCAGCAGAGAAAACCTGGAGGTGCATATGGTAACGGTAAAGGTCAAAAATCAGATAGTCGTCTCACCTGGTTAGTGTCCACTGGTGTAGGAGTAAAGACCACCGGCTCACTGGATACAGCAGGGCCTAAAAGTTCACACCCACTGGTTCCGTGATCCCGTGTGGCCTCATGACACAGCTCCAGTCTGCAGCGCCCCCTGGGGAGTAAAGCCTCAGCACACGCTGAGAATCCAGCAGGAGGCAGGAATTTAAACTCCCCCTGCTGGCCTCCGAACAGAAAACGCACACTGGAGGGAAAAAAACATGAACCCTTTATCTGTTTGATGCAGCATAATCAAAACAATGAGAGGTAAATTACACTTTAAAAAAAAAACTTAATCAAATCCATGCAGGTTCTAGATTAAACAAATGAACAAAAACAATTTTAACCTTCATTCTTCATCTGATAGCCTTTTTTACCTGGACTACACACTTTATTTTAGGAAAAATATTTATTTTCAAAGGTCACAAAAATAAATTGTTAAATTTGTAAAAGAAAGTAAGATAAAGTTAAATACATTCCTGATTTTGACTGAATTTAATTTAAAATTTAAAAAAACAGACACATGACTACTGCAAAGGGAAATAAACCTTTTACAAAAATGTTAAACTATTTTAATCATAATTATATAAAATCCACACACCTGACTGCAGCATAAAATAAAATTAAAAAATTATAGAATTTTCATGTTGAAATAAAACACACATAAAAAGTATAACATAAATTAATTACTATAATGAATTTAAGTAAAAAAATATAAATAAATTTACTTAAACCCACATCTGACTTCAGCTATTTGGTTACCACACATCCAGGTTCATAAATATCATGTGCAATATCAATTAACAATAACATGCGAAATGTCAAATAACAATATCATGTGAAATGTTTACTCGTCATTGTTGGCATGTAAAATCACACATCAGAATCTGGTTTCTGCGTTCTATCGGTTGCTGCACTCTACTTTGCTGGTTGTTGCATTCTACTTTTGTTTATCTTTTGTCTAGTTTGTGGATTGATTATTTATTATTATTATTTTTTTATTTATTCTTTTACCTCATTGCGTGTATATTTTTTTACTTTCTCTGGCACAAGAATTTCCTTCAGTTATTAATAAAGTTTAATGGTATCTTATCTAATACAATTATATATAATCTGCACAGTCGATGCCAGCTGACATAAGATTAAAGAGAGAGAGAGAGAGAGAGAGAGAGAGAGAGAGAGAGAGAGAGAGATTAGATTACAATTCCCACCTGACTCCAGCAGAGAAACTGACCACAGGAAAGATGAGTGAGTTGGTGCTGAAGTTCTCCAGCATTCCCTGCACAGGCTGCCCGTTCACTCGGAAAGAAATACACTGAGCACTGAGGTCCAAGCAACAGCTGATGACATCATCCTCCCTCAGCAGGCGCTGATTAGCAGAGCTGACCCTGCGACCTACGCCACCTACGCTTGGATTAAAGCATTGCAGTTAATAAATGCGTCGAAAGCTCGAACTAGATGGAATCTAAATTAAACCTTTATTAAATGAAAACATTACATCTAACCAGAGAAGATTTTTCTATAATAATGCTAGGGATAAATATTTATTTTATTAATACCAAAAAAGAAATATATATTTTTTTAAATATGAAAATTTAATATATTTTATTAAAAAGTGCATTTTTTTTTAAAATTAAATTATAAGAAACCATTGCACATTCTTATCCTGTAAAGACCAACTTCAAGCTCATTTGTTCAGATTGTTTTATTAAATTGTTAAACCAAAAAGAAATAGAGAAAAAAATAGAGACAGAGGGTATGTTGTTGGTGTTTTTACATTTAGCAGACGCTCTTATCCAGAGCGACTTACATTTTGTTTTTTTTTATCTCATTATACATCTGAGCAGTTCAGGGTTAAGGGCCTCGCTCAAGGGCCCAACAGTGGCAACTTGGTGGTTGAACCTGGGATCTTCCAAACCGTAGTCCAATGCCTTAACCACTGAGCTACCCCTGGCCCTGTCTCACCTGTCCACAGGTGCAGGCCATCAAATCCGTATGAGCTAAGGTCGTCTCCGACTCCATTTGACCCCCAGCCGCAACCTCCTGTCAGAGGAGGACGGTAACCTGCACTACAGGCCCAGCCCACCCTCAGGTGTGTCGGCTCAGGTGTCACAAAGGGTTCCGCCCTCTCCACCACCACCTCGTAATACCATTTCCTGTACTGGGCAGAGTCGTCTCGCATAGAGAGGAAGATGTTTGGACGAACACTGCCACAAAATATACACAATTTTTTCTGAACTGAAATTACAAAGTAAAAATTCTGTTTAAATGTAAAAATGACACACATTTCCAGAGCAACAATAAGTAAACAGTAAACTATTATTATTGTTGATTAAAGAAAAAAAGAATTGTGAAGATACTGTGTTATACACCGAAAGTGCTCACAAACAATAAACTATAAAAAATACAATGTGCAAAAAATTTTTAATAAAAAACAAACAAAAAAATGTAGAAAATGTCTGAAATGTAGAAAAATGTAAATGTGAGGAAAAACAGGAGTTTTACAAATAAAATCACAGTACTATGTAATATAAATGTGTAATGTGTAATATAAATACTTAATGCAATATAAATATATAATAAGTAATATAATAAATTTACATAAAAAATAAGTGAAATAAATAAAAATATATTTTTCACTAATGGTGTGTTGCGTACCTGGTGACGCTGTTGACCAGGCGGCTCTGCAGCAGTAAATCTCTCTCAGGCAGCAGAGTGTCACAGATCAGGTGCTGATTAGAACGTACTGCTGTACCGTGACACACACACAGTGAACACAGCACTTCCAGGATCTACACACACACACACACACAACTCATGGTTAGACTAGTGTAGGCCTAATATTTATCAAAGACCACACACCAGAGAGAGAGAGAGAGATTATGATGGAGCACCTTATGATTGCGTCCATGTTTGTCTAAGAGTGTGATGATGGAGCGAATGTGTCCCTCTTTAATAAAACTCAATGCGTCTGGACTTTCTGTTAATACACAGTGCAGAACCTCGAGAATTCCTGAAACACACACAGGAGCCCACATTCATTATAGCAAAAAGTGCACACACACACACACACACACACACACACGTTGAGTCTTGCGTATTTCTCAACACGCGTAATAATGAAAGTGTTAAACTCAGTACATAACAACAAACACATACATTGTGTCTCTAGTATTTCTTCATTATTACTAAGAATACAAAGTCAAAATACGAGGCTCAGTCGGGAAGGCAGCGGCTATAAACTTCTTCAATACACATCTTTTATATCAAAACCATGCGCCCTCTAGTGGCTCTTAGAGGTGATGCTACATTGTCACAAGCATAATTATGACAAAATTACATTTAGTATATAACAAAATACACAAATACACATTGTCTCTAGTATTTATTTATTATTACTAAGACTACGAAATCAAAATACGAGTGACGGTTGAACTTCAGTACACATCTATTATATCAATAACATGCGCCCTCTATTGGCTGTTACTAGAGTGATGCTGTTTTGTCAACAAGCATAATTAGCAAAACTAGTACACTCAGTACATAACAACAAACACACGCACGTTGTGTCTGTAATATTTCTTAATTATAACTAAAACTACTAAATCAAAATACGAGGCTCAATCGGGAATTAGGCGGGTATGAACTTTTTCAGTTTACATTAATTTTATAAATACCATGCGCCCTCTAGTGGTTGTTACTGGTAATGGTCAAATAATAAATATATTCATTCACTTTGTTTTATTATAATATTTAATGGTATAGTTAATGAAAAAGTTTTATATATTTTATAGTACAGGGTGGGCCATTTATATGGATACACCTTAATAAAATGGGAATGGTTGGTCATATTAACTTCCTGTTTGTGGCA
>JAQMYJ010000005.1:6515910-6528348 GCA_030014305.1 Clarias laeviceps
GTGTGTGTGTGTGTGTGTGTGTGTGTGTGTGTGTGTGTGTGTGTGTGTGTGTGTGTGTGTGTGTGTGTGCCCGGCAATGGATTGGCACTCTGTCCAGGGTGTACCCTGCCTCGTGCCCTAAGCCTCCTGGGATAGGATCCAGGCCCCCGCGACCCTGAATACAGGATAAAGTGGTATAGAAGTCCAGTAGGTGGTGGTATTACACCCATAAAAATCCACAAGAAGAAGAAACGAAACATTTACGATACATACACACAGACTGCTGACGACTTTCACACAGACACGCACACACACACACACACACACACGTTTGCCGACAGAAACTCTCACTCACACAAGCGCGCGCCCACACACACATACAAACACAAAATAAAAAATGTTTTGCACGCACACCCACATGGACACAGTGTTATAGTAAACAGCATATGGGTGCACGGATGTTGACTACACGAGTGACGCATGCGCACTGAGACCGAGCATGGGAGACGATTGGCCACAATGCTGCTCGTATTTTAAAACCTTGCTCGTTTTATTGAGTTAAATTTTTTTTTTTTTTTTGCTTCTCCTGCAAAACACTCGCAGACCAAGTTAATTGCAATCCAAGGTTTTACTGTATTTCCAAAAGATGTCATCAATCTGCTCATTTTGATTCATGCACACTCACATTCCATACAGACTTAAATAATTCTTTTGATTGTGTAAAGGCGCTTTGCGACAATGACAATTGTTAAAAGTGGTATACAAATAAAATTGAATTGAATTGAATGTCAACTATTCTACTATCTGCAAAAGCTATGATTGAGATTGAGGAAGGAAAAAATGCACCTGAGAGGCAAAGTTCTGAGACCAGTGTTAACTTGTTAAGAAGTAGCAACATACAGGACCTTTAAAACTAATAAACTGCATATTTTTTCATTTTTGTTACCAAGCAGAAATTCTTCTTTCCTGAAGACATTACAAAAACATAGGATAAAATATCTTAAATGGACTGCTGGACATAATTTAATGACACTTTTGCAGTATTTAGATATCTGCCTGAAGTCTCATAAGTGAGATCAAAATAGTTGTTTTGTAACAACCTAACAAAAGTAGGCAGAGATGTACAGTACATGGGGTTCAAACTCAAATAATAATATCACTGATTACATTAACTAATTACATTAAGAATATTGGCGATCAGCTTATTTTTAGCTTTAACCTTTTAAATATTTCTACAAACTCTTTTCCCATCAGCAGTGGGTACTCACGCTAATGTTAAATAAACTTATCCTCAGAGAAATCCTCACAATTTCAACAATTATATATTATTCAATTATTTAAAAGGTTAAAAAGAGAAAGGCTTTTTTCAGCAACCCTTCGTGCCCTCTCATGCAGTGAAGGTCACACCCCTTAAAATGTTTAATTGACACCTAAGATAAGGTTAGCAACGCACAGATAAGACTCTCCACATTTATAAAGCCTTATAAAGTCACTCTCTTTGGCTTGTGGTTTAAACAGAACGCTGTGTTCCTGATGCAGTCAGGGCCGATGAGCTACAGCTTATCCTCACTCTCAAAAACACACACTGGCTTAGAGGAAGATAGCATGAGCTAAAATAGGATAGCAGTGACACACAGTGATGGGAATGCATGTAAGTGCACACAGTGTATGTTACACAGAATGTGATTTCATTCCTGCTGACATGACACTACTACTCTAATAAATTTAGAAAAAATATATTTTACACTACAAACACACATCACTTTTTCACTAGTTTGGTTAATTACCCATAATCCTCCACATCATCGCTATTTCCATTGTCAAGTGGGATGTGACATATTTTAAAGGAGGTAAGATTTGCATATTCTTCCAAGACTACGGTTAAGTATATGGGTTTGACATTTGAAGAACTCCTTTAAGCCCACCCACTATCTTCATAAAGCTCCGCCCCCAGGATCTACACTCGACCACAGAATACAATTGTGCTGAGGCTGTTATTTTTAATCATGCTCAACATATTTTATATTCCACGTAATTTGAAAGAATAAGACATTCATTCAATCATTCCTCTTCTATACCGCTTATCCTGTACACAGGGTCACAGGGACCTGGAGTCTATCCCAGGAAACTTTTGGCACGAGACGAGGTAGACTCTGGACAGGGTGCCAATCCATTGCCAATACATTTGACAATTTTTTTTTGCAAGAAAATGAATTAAAAGGAATGTATGATATAACATGAAGCGCTCTTCTGAGTCTACAAATTAATGAGCAAACAGCTACATTGCATCAACTCCTCACACTAGATTACTACATACTCAATAATATTAGGATTTTTATTATTTTGTAAGGATAGGTATACAGTATATGAAGATGTAAGTCATGCAAATATAAGCTTAAATCTCTTATGGGGAAAAAGGTTTGTCTGGTAAAGGGAAGTTGATGGAAGCAGAGCCTTGGGATGCTGTTGGTGGTGATGTGAGGGTCGGATACCTCCACCTCCTATGTCTATGTATTCAGGAGTAGTCTTATGTAGCATCTGGCAAAATTTCTCACTCATCTTAAAAGTTATACAGTGAAACCTCGGATTGCGAGTAACGCGGTTTACGAGTGTTCCGCAAGACGAGCAAAAATTTGTAATAAATTTTGACTTGGAAAACGAACAAGTCTTGGTTCACGAGTACTGAGTATCATGTATCACGCATGCGCTTCTTGTTTTGACGCCGAACGTCACGTGATCATAGCTGAGCCAACGGTTTCTCTCTCTCTTGCACTGCGAAATTGTGGGTAATCGTTTCCCCTGCTCGGTCTTAGTGCTCGTCTCTTGGTAAAATCAACATCTGTGCACGCATGTACTACTTACTGTAACACTGTGACCACATGTGTGAGCGTAAAACATATATTTTTTGTGTTTGTATGCATGTGTGTACAGCGCGCGTATAAAGCAAAAAAAACGACTCATTAGAGAGGTTAAAGATCCATTTTTTCTCTCCCCCTCTGTTTCAGCCTGTCGTTATGTGTGTGCGCGCGTAATTTGACACTGTGCCCCTTCACACACACTCTTGCCTTTACATTACCAACAGCCCCCCCACCCCCTCTCGGCTTCTCACAAACACACACACACACACACACACTCTGCTCTACACAAAAACACTGCTCTGTCACGATTCTTTTCAAAGGAAAAGTGTAGGTTCATTTGTAATTATTTTAATGTATTTTTTTGGGGGGGCTGTGGAACAAATAATTTGAGTTTCCATTATTTCCTATGGGAAAATGTACTTTGATTTACGAGTGTTTTGGTATACGAGCCCGCTTCCCGAACGAATTATGCTCGTAATCCAAGGTTCCACTTTATATTTATTCTTCTTTTCACAATGTATCATGAATTTATACTCCATCCCCATGATCTGAGTAAAAACTAAAATTTAGGCCAAATACAAAATACAAAAGAAAAAGATTTTCACTAAAGATAATGATATTGGCACCTTCGGCTGCCTTTGTTTGCGCCTCCTTTATTAATATGTTACAGCATGCTTTCTTTGAAATAAAATGTATATGTTTTGTGAGAGGCATAACACGACATCATTAAAATATCAACATCTCTATGTAAATTCATGAATTTTCACGAGAGCTGTAATTTATCTTGCTCTACTCACAATAACCTGACTACAAAAATTTAGCGTGTTAGAAAAGTATGAGGTAAAGGTAAGAGGTCTTAAGGTAGTACTTCAGTTCCTGTGCAATGGCAGCGATCTGCTCCACTCTGTCCTGATGAGCTGAGAGATCGCTTTCAAATGCTTCGTGCTTCCTCAGCAAAGCTCGAACTTCCATCAGTGAGGCAGATTCATAGTCTTTCTGAGTCAGGAGCACCTCTTTACCTGTTCAATACACACAAATGTTTGAACGAAATCTGTCTATCTGAATAGGATGTTTATAGACCTATTATTTCAAAAATTTCAAGATGCTAAGTATTTTACTAACCCGAGGCCCAGGTCTCATGAGTGGTGGCTTTCTGGTGGAATTTCTCAGCCAGGTGGTCGACTCTCAGGAGTTTTCGGATCTCTGTCAGCAGCCACTCCTCGTATCCTTTCTCCGCCTGCTCGAGACCCTGCCAGGCACTCGCTATATCCTACACACAAAAACATGAAAAGAATCTTGCCATTCATCCTAGCAATTTCTATCATTTATGCATGCAGAAGTTAAGTTAGTTATGGATCAGTCTGTGCTGTCTCTCTATGAGGGAGAGGGGAGCTTACTTTAGATTCACATACAGTACACACAAACACAACGGAAACACTTATCTGTCGGGATTCATTTTTAGTTTTTTTTAAAGGTAAAGTGCAGGTTAATTCGTTTTATTTTTACTTTATATTTTGTGTTAATTATTTTTATGTATTAATTTTTTTGAGCTGTGGAATTTGCGCTTTTAGCAATTTGACAATTGTTAAAATCATTATACAAATAAAATTGAATTGAATTGAATTGCATTGGAACAAATAATTTGGGTTTCCATTATTTCTGATGGGTAAATTAAATTTGGTTTACGAGTGTTTTGGAATACAAGCCCGCTTCCGGAACGAATTATGCTTGTAATCCAAGGTTCCACCATACTGTATATATAGTAGAATTTTTAGAAGTAGGTCTTTATAGAATTTCTGATTTGAGATGAACGTTGTGTAGAATTATTTTGCTATGTATTTTCAATGGGATTTTATGTATAAAGCATCTGATAATGAAATATATTTGCCAAAAACTTTCTGTAAAAAGAAAGGTAAGGCTGGGGACAAATGTAAGCTGGTGACTAAAGGTAAGGCTGGTGGAATATACAGAGTAAACGTGACATATACAGTTCCTTCTTCAGAACAGTGACAATATGACAGAAGAAACATTTCAATTTATGAAAAAAGTAATAAAATTAAGATTAGTCTATAAAGCTATGCTTATGTACTGTATATACTGTAGCTAGCTATTTAAAAATTACCGCATCTTGTAATCTAATATGTTTTCAAAAAAAGGAAAAAATAAAGTGTTTTCAGCTGGAACTACTGCTAGCTAGAACTACTGCTCCAATGATAGGTGTCTCTCTCACCGACACCATCTTTCCCTCAGAGGGCATGAAGGCAGGCCGGTTGCTGATGCGCAGTTTGGTCTGCAGTGTGTTGAAGTTGATCTCCAGCTGACATTTCTCCTGCACTCTAGGTGGCTTGTGAAGGCGACGGTAATCACGGAAGTCCTCCAGCTTACGCTGCATCTGAGTCACGGACTTCTCTGTCACACGGTTCTCCAACCACGGGGTTGTGCGCCTTATCCACTCCAACAACTGAGGAGACGAGAGAAGAGGAGATGAGAGAAGAGGAGAAGGGAGGACGGGAGAGAAAAAAGAGGAAAGATGTGTAGAGGAAAGAATGAAAAAGACGGATGATAAGAGTGAGAAAAAGGAAAATTAATGAAAAGGGAAGAGATAAAAAGAGAGAAACACAAAAAGACAAGACCAAAGAAGAGAAGAAAAGGAGAAAAAAGTAAAGAGAAGGGTCAATACAGAAAATGGGCAAGACAGAAGAATAGACAAGTCAAACAAAGGCATGAGAAAAGAAAACAGGAAGATGAGAAGACAAAAAAAGAAGAGAATCAACAGAGATGAGAAGAGACAAGTCAAAACAGAAGAAGAGAAGAGATAAGAGTACAAGGTATTGTGTGTGTGTGTGTGTGTACCTCACTGGCCAGTCTCTCATATTCCTCCATCAACTTCTCGTTCTCCTGATTCACTCCCAATACTTTACAGATCCGGTTAGCAGCAGTCTCGGCCTGCACAGGGAGAGAACATGGCCAGATAATTGGATGCATGGATGGATGAATGAAGAGATAGAGATAGAGACAGATGGATGGATTGAAATTCCTACAGCTCACACATTCACACATTATACCTGTTCTGCTCCAGCAAAAGCATGGTAGAAGCAAGACACATACGTCATTATGGCTCGCTCATCAGGTTTAGGAGTATTCACAATGTCTAGGGGAGAGGAAAAGAGCGATTTAAAACAAGTTACATGGCAGAAGAGGAAAAAGAGAAGTGAAGGGTGAAAGGGTGAGACAGAAAAGTGAAACAAAGAAAACAGAAGACAGAAAAGAGCAAAAGGAAAGAAACCAGTCTATACAGTTTTCAAACTCCAAATAAAGCATTGTGTGATGGAATAACTAATAATTAATAATACCAATATTTTAATAGCATTTTTTGGCTTGAATCAAGCTCTAGGCCATTAAAAACAAGCTTTGCTGCAAAACATCAAATTATTGCTACTGATTTTTGATGATCAGTCACTAATCCTTGAAAAAGGTCTAAAGTTTTTTTTTTCCAAAGCTCAGAACCTTTATATCAAACGATGTTGAACCTCGCACATTTGTAACATCCAAAAACATGCAATAGTGTAACTCCAGAGAGTCTCACCCTCAGCATCCAGCATCTTAGGAATATCGAGGTGTTTCTCTGCCACGTCAAATGCCAGATTCAGATTCCCCAGAGGATCGTCCTGTACAGGCCGGAGATATCGAGCAGTTATTCCTTCTTGCAAATTACAAGGGACACATACATCCGTACATACAGTGAAACATGACCATAGATTTTAGTTTAGTTTAGGCTGAAATTAATTACAACATTGCCTTTAACAAAATTCAACAGACAGGCTATAATATTTGATTCATGCTTTACTTTGGGGAATTTTTTAATTATCAATGTAATAGATGATTGAGAAAATGACAGCATTCATCCATCCAGCGTATACTCTAGCACCTTGTCTTGAACAATTTTGTCCAAATGTCTTGGACAAAATTGTTTTTAACCATGGTTTGTGTGTTTCAGCAGAATTTCCAGCCTCAAAGATCCCAGAAAAATTTCTACAACTAGAAGAAATAGGTCTATGTTGCTTCCTTTTTCTTAGCTTCAAACATAATTCTGATATACTTATAAAAAGAATTATATTTATCTTTGAGCACATGGTCTCTTCATAGGCATGAAACTGTCAGGAGTGTCCAAGTCAAACTGGGACTTGTGATGAGATTTCTGGTGAATGAAGGCATAAAGGCAATGAACGTTAACAGCCATGACCTCGCACCAAGCCATTTTCACAGGTCTGGGTCATTAAAGGAGTTCCTGGAAGGCCATCATTGCAGATGTGAAACAGGCAGTCTGATCACAGCTCCAGGGTACTGAGAAAACTTTCTACTTTGATGTACAGTAAGTAGACAATGCAGCTCAAACTGACATGGCACATTTAGGGTTGTGTTTACTTTTTTTTAATTATACCATGTTTTTTCTGACTTTGGGAGTGCCTAAATTTCTCAGCTGTTCATGTCTGAAGTCCCAAAACAGTTTTGTTCTGCGTGTGTGTTCTGTTGTTCCGCGTATACCAGTAAAAGGCTATGGCAGATCCACACGGACTTTCTGACCTCCCCTTACTAGAGCACTAAGCCTAGAACAAAAACCAGAGGATTACCCTGACCATAGTTTTACCTGGAGCCAAGTGCAACAGCTGTGTGAGCGTGTGTGTGTGTGTTTGTGTGTGTGTGTGTGTGTATGTGTGTGTGCACTTGTGTGTTTTTCTATTTATCCCAGACTGAACCGACTGGCCTGGCTTGTCTCATTAAATCTTTTGAATTCAGCGTCTAATAAAATCTTTAGTGCACTCAACCCTGTTGTAGAGGTTCACACATTAGAATACAAACTGCTAAAGCAACTATTTAATTACCATATAACCCATAACTGTTTATATGTTAGGTAGCTATTGCTACTTATGCTATAATTGTGTGGATGTTTATTAGGGCCCAAGCACTATGACATCAGGCCTACGGTATGTCGTCATAGTTTGTGAAGGGCCCTCCTGTTCTTCTTTTCCAAAATTTTGTCATAATGGTAATGGTATGTCCCCTTTAAATGCATAAGCCCATTTTCACAGGTCTGGGTCATGTATGTATGTCCCCTTATGTATGTCCCCTTTAAATGTAAATGTCCAGTGTACACACTGTCTTTCTGGTGCACTCAGCTGGTGATGGCACAGGTTCCTTGGGCGTGGCACATTGTTCCTTGCAACTATAGTACTGTGCAAATGTCTTAGGCACCATATTATATGCTGTACCAGTTTTGTTATATATGTTTACCATGTCTGCATAATTATGTACGAAAACATTCAGTATTTCCATATATAACATACTGTATATGTATAAGTATTTCCATATATATTACAAGTGTATATATCCATGACTGTAAAGAAAAAAATATATAGTACAAGACAGACCAGTTTTCAGATGGAAACAAAAAACCTAATATACGCTCCTGGGATTTGCATAAAAATAGAAAGGAGCGAGTGTGACAAAGTTACCAGAAGAACTTATATTCTCCAGTAAGCTCAGTAAAACCTAACAGCTGTTTTCCTTATAGTTCTGTGCAAAAGTCTTGGGCACATACAAAAATATGGCATAAGCAAAAGATGCTTTTGAAAGCATTTCTGCATAAAAGAAACTTCTATAAAAGAGCAATAAAGAATAATAAAATAAACAGTCAATATTTGGAGTGAAAAATTCATTGCTTAAAATCAGGGGTTTTAGACACAGATTTGTGCAGTTTTATAAGAAAACAGCTGTTAGGTTTTAGGCAGTTAGTATTGCTATATAATAATTGTGTGTATGTTAGCTAGCTATTGTTAAATAACCTATAAGTTTAGCAAAATATTGTTATATATTCAATTATAATGTGTTTACATTAAATAGTTATTGCTACTTATGCTACACTTGTGGCTTTCTTACTTAGCTATTGTAATATAGGCCCTTACAGTGTGTATAACATATCGAGCTATCAGTAATACAACTGTGACATAACATGGTGTATATTTGCTGGTTATTCCTATATAGCCCATAACTATACTGTATGTTAGCTTTTTAGCTAGTATATTACAGGTGTGTTTGTGTTAGCTAGCTATTGCTACATAACCCACAACTACGTGTATGTTAGCAAGCTATTGCTACATTATCTACTGAATAACTGTGCATATTAGCTAGATACTTTTTAACCTAATACATTATAATATCTTTACATTAAAAAGATACATACATATAGTTCCCATAACTGACTTTGACCTTGTGTAGCTTTTTCATATTGATATTAAGTTGATTTTACGTCAATAAATTCTGTTCTTAATTTAAATATGTTAGCCAGTCATATATAATCTATAACATTCCTTTATCTAGTTTAGGTTAGCAAGTTATTGCTTTTTAAACTATAACTGTATTATGTTAGTTAGCTGTTATTATCTAATCCATGATATTGTGTTCGATAGCTATCGGCAATACCCCATAATTATGTTTATGTTATCTAGGTATTGCTACTGTATATAACACATAACTGCATGTATGTTAGCAAGCTATATCTAACTAATCCATTATAGTGTGTTTACATTCACTAGCTGGGGTTAAGGTTAGCTACACACCCTGTAGTTTAGTGGGTGTTTGCCAAAAACATTTAAAAAAAGAATGTTTATGAACAAAAGTGTTCGTTTTATATTCAGACTTGTAGAGTTTGTGAAACGTATGAAACTAGCAAAGTGTTTTATGTCTGTTACAGTTGCATCACAAATCCAGACATTTGCTAAGCAGTTGCAATATATGCCGTATAATATACAATATTATAGCGGTATTGTGGCTTAGTGGTTAGCACTGTCGGCTTGCACCTTCAGGGTCTGCGTTCGATTCCCGTCTCGGGGTCTGTGTGCATGGAGTTTGCATTGGGTTTTGGCAATGCTTGGTGGGTTTCCTCTGGGAACTCCAGTCCACACTTCCACAGTCCAAAGACATGCAGATTTGGTTTATTGGTTTTCCTAAATTGTTCGTAGTGTGAAATGCGAGTGTGAACACTGGGCGAAAGTCCTACCATGGTCATAAAAATGGGAATAAATACAATAGTCATGATTGCCCTCCATGGTGCCTAGATGGACCACAAAGGTTCCTGGATGGATGGAATATACAATATCATAACCCAAAGTGTTCTAACTATAAAATGAAGTACATATTAATAAGCTGCATAGTTACATCCTGTAGCCCTTTACTTTGGTACACGTCATTTCTGTATATTAGTACTGTGTATTAGTAAAAATGGGTTAATGGTATGATCCTCCAGCTACTGAAGTAACTGCCCATAATAAACAGCGCCTAAAATAGGACCAAATCCCAATGGATTCTTTATTTTAACCGGATGACTATAATGCTCAGTCCATCAGTGGCACTGGCAGTTTATCACAAGACATCTGTCAGCTATATTCTTGCAGCTATTTGAAGGATGGAAAACTTCAGTCTGTCTCCTGTGTCCAAAGAAGTTTGCTGAACTTTATTACCCATCCAGTATAGCAAATATATCACCCATCAAAAGCACCACAGTTTTCTTAAAATAAAATAAAAAAACATTAGTATGAGTGGTGATTATGTATGAATCATAACTAACCCAGTAAAGAAGTTTTGTATGCAATGTTATGGCACAAGAAATCACTGGTTAGCATAAACCTCATGTCAGTTCCACATCAATGTGACCATTTCAAAGACTATCAGTGAAGTTAATATCAGGGGTCAAAGGTTAACTTGGGGTCACATGCGACACCTTGTTGAGCTTGGCGTAGTCGATGAGGTCGGGTCTGTGCCTGTGGATGAGGGCGCAGAACGCCAGGCCATCCTTCCAGCTTCACCATGCCGGTCAAAAGGTCAGAAAGTCCAACATGTTACCAAAAAAAATTCTGGTAATTTCTAGTAAAATTCAGTTGATTTTAAGGTTGAAAAAGTAAAATAAACTTCCACTACCATTAGCATAAACCTCAGAATGATGCTACTATTTTCTAATATTATTTCTATTAAATACCTACAATGAACAGTATGGTGTTTTCTATTTAACTTAACTTTTTAACTTTCAATAGTCTGTAATAAATTGTAAACAAAATATTTTTTTTTAAGTTTGTTGAGGAATATTTAACTTGTGATATCTTGTGTGTTCGCTCTGGAGATTTCAGTTTGTATACAGAGTTATAAGACTTACCTGACATGAAAGTTCTGTACATTAACATTCCTGTAGGGGGCAGTCTTCCTTTGACACCACAAGAGCAGGCCCTCTTTAGCCGAGGTTTCTAAAAGTACACAGCAAACGGTAACAGTCAGGAGAAGCATTCTTTACTTAACTAAACTCTTAAGCATAAAATCTTTCCCATCGATTATGTAGAACCATACATTAAAAATATTCTAGATAAAACCCTGAATGTTTTGACATTACATAAAACAAATACATATTGTTAGATGATTAAACCACATGTTTGTACCTAGTATAGGTTTTGTGCAATCTATGTTTGAAGTCAGGAATTGACTTTATGCTCACACTGTATACAACAACTCAGTTGGGTGTTAGCTAGCGTATCTGGCAAGATTTGTCTATTAATAACTCAACCTAAATCCTTATCTATAAAGTGCACCACAAAAGCATTCGCCACAACACCTGGAGATCTCAAGTTTGAATCCCGTTAGCTGATGCTACACCATCCATGGACAGGAGTTCAGGGGAGCAAAATTGGCCGTGCTCTCGGGGTAAATGAGGGGTAACATACTATACATGCCCTTCCATATCAATTAAAGTGGTGCTAGGCAGTTATGGGCATCTAGAAGATCACACAGACACAAAGGGGTATTTAGCACTTTCCTCTAAGTTTCCATCCAAGAAAGTTTTCTTTCCAAGAGTTTTGAAAACCCACATTCAAAACCAGTCACAGAAGTACTTTCCGTGAAGAAATCATATCCGATAATGATACGTGGTCTTGAACACCAGTTTGTCTCCTTAGTAACTGCTTCTAAGTCGTTCCAAAATTCCTCTGAACTGTCGGTGTCGTTCTGTTCATGGCTAATGGGAGCTATAAAGCTAATTAACTTTTTATGCAAGGCTGAATCTCTCTCCAACCCCTGATCAAGGGCACTAATTGGTATGTAGAACAAGAGATTATACACCCTACATAGCACCTTAGCTATCCATTTAACACAATTTGGGATTTAACTTCAGACCAGTTAGTTAGCTGAGGCTATTCTAAAGCAGAATAAGTGGAAAGAGAAACTTACGAAGGTTACAGAACTATTCACCACCTCCATGGTTTATTCTCCTCAACTTCTGGCTACACTGTGTCAGTAAGAATTTAAATCTACTTTCACCCCAAGATATGACTAAATCACAAAAAAAGTTTAATTAAGTAGAGTGAGTGTGACTAGCGATGTTCCTTGCTAATTTTTAAACGGTTTTAAAAACGGTCTCTCCGTTAATGTGTGTGTGCGTGTGTGTGCACGCACATTACACACATACACACACACACGCACACACGCACACACAGCGCGTGTGTGTGTATTCACCCAGCAGGGGAGACGATTACCTACAATTCCGCAGCGCAAGAGAGAGAAA
>JAQMYJ010000005.1:6535410-6560837 GCA_030014305.1 Clarias laeviceps
TAAAAAGTAGAAGTACACAAAAAATCTACTCAATTACAGTAATGTGAGTAAATGTAATTCATTACTTTCCACCTCTGGTCTCTGTCCATCTCTGTCTGTCCTTGGATTCCCCTGAATAAAGCACAAGTTGAGTTAACATACTTGCCTCCACTCACTAAACTTGACAGACGTGTCCTAAAACCATAAAATAAGATTGCATCATAAAGATAGGATGTACAAATTGGACTGCAATTTAAATGCCATGCCTACATTTAAATGCTATGCCTACACATTCTGTCATGAAGTGTCAATTTCTGCTGATATTACTTGTTCTATTACTTGTTAGCTTTGTAGGATGTGTCTGAAGTTATGTATTAGTGTTCGAGCAGCACTGCTGGGAAACTATGTTCATGATATTAAACATAACCATTAATGGAAAGAAATATGAGCATCGTGTCTTAAGATGAATTGGGATTGGGATTTTTTTTTTTTTGTACAAACTGTATATTTAATATTGTATATTACTTAAAACAAAAACATTCTCATGTTAAAACTGAAGCTACTATTTTGTTTAGATTTGGCTAGCTTTCCTTATTTAATAATTTAACGTAGCTTGTAGTTAATTGTATTCCTTGTTCAGAAAAATAAATGAAATTCAATGAATAAAATGACAGACAGAGACAGAGAGAGATCGAGCTTGGCCTGAAGTGGATGGAGCCCAGCTTTAAGCTGGTAAAAGCAGGACTGGACCCTGGTGTTGTCATCACAGAGATCAAAGCTTCAACGGTGCAGTCCAGAGCACATTCCTGACGAGGTAAGATGGTAAAATTAGCTTGTTGGCAGGGTGTGTTGTGATAAGTGAGCTGTACAGGGGATGGGGACCGGGATGAGGAAGTTGGCCGTGACCCAGAGACTCAGATTGGATGGGAAAGAATTTCATTCATCCATAGGGAGGACATGTGTCGGGTTATTGAAGCATGAATGGTGTGATGTGATGGGCAAGTACTAATTTATATCATAGAAAAAAACTTGTTTCTGATTTTCTACCTCCCCTGGATCACTATTTTATTTTACAACACAGTCAATCAACACTGTCGATTTTTAGATTCTAATTGGTCGTCAAAAACATTGTTTAATTTTTCACAGCTGCTTTAACATCAGTGATGACACACTTTGGAAAATGCTGCTGTGGAAAAATTATTGATGATAAGGTGTCACCGGGATTATTTTCCTATAATACCACATCCTGAAGCGTTTTATACCTCTTATACAATAGCAATTCTAAATAACATCATACATTTCCTGAACGCTAGGTGGTACTATGGAAACAATACATGTGATGCACCTTGAAACCAAAACTACTGAACCTATCAAAAACTAATCAAGACCTTTTAACCAATCAGAATTAGAAATTTATCAGCACTGTTTCATAACGCCTGCCAAATATTCTACTAAAGGAAATTATAAACAAAACCCTGCTTTAAGTAAAAGTGAAATCTATACTCTCCATTTTTATTAGAACAGAAGAACGTACACAGAGTATGTATGCTATAGCTTATAGTTAGAGCACCAAGTCCCCCACTTTACAGCACAGCTATTGTTCCAAACAAAGGAATTCCTCGCCAAGGACATCGGATTAAACCCCATACTGCATTTCAGTCCTGGAGGTTAAAATTAACCTTAGCATCCTTGCTAATCCTGAACACGTCATCATGTGTCATCAGCCATCTGTTGACAGCAAGCACATACCAAGCGCCTCGAGCCCCTCCAAGTGCCGCTATTGTTAGCGATGATTCCAGATTGGGATGGTTTTCTGAACAATCTCTCTGTTTTAAACACACTGAGGCATAAATCTAGCTACAGATTGTGTTCTGTAGTTATCTCACTGTCGCTTATCTCACTATAACCGACAGCTATTGAATAAACTATAGGACTCATATTTTGCTAGCAAAAACAAAGAATTTGACTATTTCAGGAGATATACTGTCGCATATATTTTTGTCCAAATAACACTATAATCTTTAATATTCACAGAAACATGGGTGTATAGAAAGCGAAAATGTCCAACTCATAAAAGGTGTAAATCATAATAGGTGTTTTGTTAACAGTGAAACTACAAGGCTAGTGTAGCTAACAAATAAGAGAAGCTAAAGAGAAAGCTAAAGAGAAGCTAAACAGTATAGATACAGTTTAGCATCGTCAAAAGCACACAAGTCTATCCAGGTCCCTTGGATAGACTTGTTCAAGTGGTTTTTCATCAAAAAAGGATGTAGTGTAGATGCAGAGCTAAAAACAAGCGTAGCTCCATCTTGAAACTAGAAGCTAGAAAAAATGAAGGACTAAGGTGGATCTGTGCATTCGTTGTGATTTTTAACACTTTTATGGAACTATGTATGGACAATAAGCTAACAGAAAGGATTTTTTTACTGTATAGTAGCTAGCAAAGTGCTAAACTTACCTTCCTTTATTTTTGCTATCTGATAAAAGAAAGATTCTTTAAAAAAGTGATGCCATCAAACCTGACCATGAACATTTTATACCTTAAAAGTAACAAAAAATGTATGCTTTGTGCTAACAAGCCAGAAACTACATTGATTTATAGTACAATTTGGTACTATCGTCTGTCTAAGAGTGTATCCTTATAGCTCCAGTATAGAAGAACTTATAGCTCCAGTACAGAAATAAAGAACCAATGATTTTATGTTGGGGTATTCTGTTCATTTAAGGAAATTCTTGGAAAGCAAGGTCATGCGCCATTGTGACACAGTGATATGGAGAGTGAAATATCTCCTGGGATTGGATGAAGGAGTGAGTAATTAATATTTTTTGATGCCTTGGAATGAATGAATGAATGATACACTTTCAGAAATAAGTCTACCAAACAGTACATTTCCTTGTTGGACCTTTAATATGTGTTTATCACCTAAAAAATGTGACTACCTTTAAACATGATGTGAGATATATAATTGGACCATAAATAAAGTAAAGCTTTAAAATCGCACAGCATCCAGGTAAAATATATACAACAGGGTCCATAATTCAGATAGTGCCAGTGAAAATACTTCTGTCCTTATGATTCGCATTCTGTTTAAATTGGATACACCAATCCAGTTTATACATTTATAACTGACAACCACTTGAATTTCCAGCTTTCTTAGTATTTGGTTTGATTTTGTTTTTTGTTTTCTTGTCTTTTGTCTCCAAGGCAGTGTGTTTTCCGAGCTGGCACAGACTTTTGTGGTCAAGTTCGTGTCAAAGCCTATGATAAATTTTTGGTCTAATCCACCAGATTGTGATCTGATCACATGCTTCAGGAGAAGAGATTAAACATGAGGACATGAGGACTGAATACTAAAGATTCAACACATTGCCTTCTATCATCCTTCTTTTTATCCCCAAATTTATTGAGAGAAAAAAAAAACACTCCCAGATTATTAGTGTGGTCTCAGAGTTTTGGACTCGGACGTGTACTAGAGGAGCAACCTTTTACCAGTAAATGAACCACACCAGGAACCAGTAGAAGGTGCCATTAGTACCCTGAATACTATTAAAGTATTGTGATGTGAGTAATGTACAGTGTGTGTCTGTGTGTGTGTGTGAGACCTTGCGCTGTTGTTTTTCCCAGGCCGGGTCCAGCAGCAGGTCTCGGTCCCACTCATCCTCCTGCATCATGTACTCTTCCTGATAGAAGCCGTTATCGTACAGTACCGAGTTCTCCATCTCAATCATGTCGTTTCCCTTCAGTACACAAGTGTCACCTGTATTTGTTGCTCTAATTAGTTTTTTAATAGACTTTTTTTTTTTCTTTTTTTGCAACAGCTCTTTAAACACTTGTGTGTATCTACAGTCTGGGTTTCTGTTTTCACTCCGTCTTGATGATCTTTCTCTCACTCCCTCTGTTGTTCCGACCGGCTGGCCACGCGCACACCGGGACAGCTGGCATTTAATACTGACAGGTCATGTGATCTTCTTACTCCCTCCCTTCCTCTCTCTCTCTCTCTCTCTCGCTCTCTCTCTCTATCTCGCTCTCAACCGAATAGACTGTCCACCAACCTGATTTTTTTTTTACTTTTTTTTTTTTTTTTAAGAAAGAATGACAAGCACTGAGCAAACTTTAGTATTATGGATGCATGATCTGTAAAGAATCAAACACTTGGTGCTTTGCACTAATAGGGAAATAATCAACGAGAGGGAAGTGTGTTGAAGCTAAGTTATTTTTAACCAGTATGAAGTTACTTATTTTACACTGCCTAGCCAAAAAAAGTCAAGTTAAGACCTATCCAACCTTTGATTGGTTAAAGGATAATTCTATTAAAGGATAATAGTAAACCCTCAACTTCATTGAAGAAATGTCATCAGAATGAAATCATGAATCAGAGATCACTTAAAATCACTTAAAAAAAGGGCAGAAGAAATCAATCTTCCTTTGGTACAATTATTATGATGAAGAATGAAACATAACACTTTTTATCTGTTTGGACCTACATTTAATGTTATAGCAGCTATAAACAGTAATTTCTTCTATCCCTCTCTCTTTAGCTGACCCTCTCTTTTAGAGAATCTCTCTCTCTCTCGCTATTTCACAGTCTCTAACAGTCTTCTCTGTCTTGCTATGTTGATAGTTGTCTCTCTTTTGCACTCTTTCTTTTTCTAGCTTTCTCTCTTGTGCTTTCTCTCAATCTCCCTCATATATTAATACAATGCAAAAAACACAAAAACCTTCATTAGAAAGGAACAAAAACTCTAAACAAAACCAGTATTTCCAAATTAGGTGTTTTGTTATGGATGCTTGATTGTAAAGAATAAAACATTTGGTGTGGTGCAGTTCTAGGGAAATAATCAAGGACAGGGTGGTGGGATGAATAAAAACTAAAATCTTTTATTCCACAAATACTACGATTTTCTAACAATTCCAATTGTTGTTTATTTCAGAATGACACATAACCCTTTTTTATATTTGTAGTTACTTTTATTTTTAATCATCAGACATAGTGGTATGATGATAGATGGTCTGTTTTGTCTTCAGCACTGTGAATTTGCTGTTTATTTTTCCCAAAAACAAGCTGAAAGCTTGATCTCGTTGACTATAGCACATGTTCTTTTAGACCCTCGGAGATGAGTTACAGACCCAAGCAGCATTTCTGTGTAGAACTGATGTATCAGTTTCTTCTTGCATAATAGGTTTACAGATTGTGTTTCTTGATGCAACAGTGGACCACGTTAAGTGACAATGGTTCTCTGAAGTACTCCTGAGCCTGAGTGGCTAAATTTATCACTGTAGCACGATAGTTTGTCATGCAGTGCCGTCTGTGGGCTGGAAGGTCACGATCTGTATTTGCGACATTGCTTTACACAGATTTCTCTGAACTTTCTAAATCTTTTTACAATATAAAAATACAGTGACAGATACTTCACAGATTCACAGAGTGGTGATCTACTATACATCTGTGCTTGCAATCATTAACTGTTACCACTTGACCTTATTATTGTGGGTTTCAAAACAGTGTAATTTGAATATTTGGAGTGTGTTGCAGGCTTCATATTCTACATTTGTCTCTCATTTTAAACTTTAACTAAGTTAGTCAGTCTAAAAAAGTTGTTACTTTGTATTTTTTCAGTTAAATAGGCTCAAGAAAATGTTACAAACTGCAGATTTTAGAACATTTCAGGAGGGGATATCTTTAACTTTTTCAATGTCTGCATATTTTTATAAATTAATTTGATTTAATTTAATTTAATTGCCCTGGGATGGATTGCCCGCCTCGTGCCCTGGGATAGGCTCCAGGCCCACGCAACCCTGTACACAGGATAAAGTGGTATAGGCGATAAGATAATTTATTAATAACTTTTGTCTATATTACTTCTTTCTTTAGGAAAATGAAAGGAAATGTTTCATTGTAATGCAGGAAAGCATTTTTTCTTGCTTAGAAAACACTTTCAAACACAATTTGAAAAAAAAAACATTTGACAAATATGTGAAACATGATAAGCGAACACTTTAATAAGTGCACTAAAGCCAAATCTTGTGGGTCAGTGAAAGAGGAGTCATTGCTGGAGAAATAGTTTTTGTCGTTGTCTTTTTTTTTTTTTTTTTTGTAAAAGGTTACTTTAAAAAAAAAGATTGCAAAACCTGTTAGCAAGGTAATTCCAATAAAAATCATTTATAATTGGTTAGAAACCTATAGCACAAAGGCGGGACTTAAATAAGAGTGGGTTTAGCCCATTTTAGAGCACAAACTCATTCAAACATCATCTATACCACTTTTTTCTGTATACACACACACTACGGACAATTTGGGAATGCCAATTAACCAAACCTATATGTCTTTGTACAGTGGGAGGAAACCGGAATACCTGGAGGAAACACACCAAGCACGGGGAGAACATGCAAACTCCATGCACACAGGCGAGACACGAGGCGGGAATTGGACTCGGACCCAGGACGTGCAAGGTGACAGGGCTAACCACTAAACCACATAGCCGCCTCATTTGAGAAAGAATTTTAAAAAAGCACTTCTGTTGAAGAACTGTGTGCTTTAAAAATGCTTTCACTAGAGGGCGCTCCCACATTGTCTCCCACACAGTTACATCATCTTGCTAGTAGACTCACACCCTTTCACACCATTTCTCAAACAATCTCACACACTGTCTCACACCCTTTTACACCGTGTCTCAAACAATCTCTCTCTGTTATATATCGACACTCATTTCCTTATTGGGATCTGAAAGAATCCAATCCAACAAAATAATAATAATAATACATTTTTATGTATTTTTTTTTTTTATTAATAAATCTGGATTCTATCCTGTACATCACAATGTCTGGTCAATATATCCCAACCTCAGAATTCCGTATAATGATTTTGACAAAAGTTAATGCTTCATAATCATCTTGATTCCACCGCACTCCTGAATTCTCAATTCTAATTAGTCAGATGTTTAACATTTATGGAAGGAGTTACCTGTGCCTGTGTTTTTGAAAGACTGGAAGTTTCACACATTTTAAAGGATACAGTGTTGTCTACTTAACTTTAATCAAAGCTACTGAGAAGTTGGGATTATATCAGCTATAATGTAAAAATGTGAAGATACCCAAGTTTCGAGGAAGCCACACAACATTAATAAATGCAACTGTAAATAGATTAAAAAGTATCACCCATCGTCTATACCAGCCTATCCCACAAGCCTGGGTAACCCCTGGACATGGAGCCAATTTATTCACACACTATGGGCAATTTGGAAACGGCAATCAGCCTAATCTGCATATGTTTGGACTGTGGAAGGAAACCGGAGTACCCGGAGGAGCACGGGGAGAACATGCAAACTCCATTCACACAGACACGAGGCGGGAGCAAAGCTAACCACTAAGCCAGCATGCTGCCGATTAAAAGGTTTTATTTATTTAAATAATAAGCAATAGCAAATTACCATGTTATTAAAGTAATAAAACAATTCATGGCGTTGTGTTACAGGTAAGTAACCCCTTGGCTGAATTGTACTAACCTGTCATTGATTATTTTTCTGTAGTAGCTCAACGTCAGGTGTTTTATTCCTTTATTAGACAATTCATGTACATAATTTGCTTCATGACTACAGCATTTAGCTTCAAAGCAGGACAAAGGAAAGAAGAAATCCACTCATGGAAGGCACATTATTTTTTATTTCCATAGAAAACACTTTTTAAAAATTTCCATAGACATAGACAAAAACACATAAAGGTTTTGACCTTTTTGATAAATAAAACTGAAACCCAGTAACAGAAAAAAAAAAAAAAAAACCTTTGGTCAGGGTGAGGAATTTTGGTTTTGTAAGAATGTCTAAACGTCTGGTAGAAAGCTTAAACCCTGACTTATTTCTGTATATTAAATGGCTCCTTTGGTCAGAGTTGCCCTCTTAAATAAACATTGCATTTGCTTTGTTCATTTATTTAAATTTTTTTGGAGTGCTCGGCTGTTTCAGTGGTTAAAGTTTAGACTGTTTAAAGCTGTTAAAACTCACATACAGCTGGATGTGTGTGTGCATAACGGCGTAACAGACTCATGGCCACTCAAAGGCCAAAAAGAAAGTGAGATTGTCAGTGTACTGAGAGTCTGAAGGATCAAGGAGTGGAGGAGGAGGAGGAGCAGGAGGAGGAAGAATAGAGGTTTTCTGTTCGTCATTCTGTCTCGTTGAGGCCACAAGGTCGTCTGAACTCCTGGCCTCTCTCGTGGACCCATTTGTTTGACACTGGGATGAGAAAAAATAAAAAAAAATAAAAAAAAAAAAACATTGTGAATGAAAAGAATTGAAAAAAAATTTGACACCTTATGACAGTGGTTCAAAGTGAGGTCCAGGAAGCAGGACTGAGGTTTCATTTTATTTTAATCCAAATTAGTACCATGGGTGTGCAGGTCAAATTAGGATGTGTATTCAAGGTTTATTCAAGAAGAAATTGCACTCATGCTTACATTTACATTTTACATTTGGCAGACGCGCTTATCCAGAGCGACTTACATTTTTATCTCTTTATACATCTGAGTAGTTAAGGGTTAAGGGCCTTGCTCAAGGACCCAACAGGGCCAACTTGCTGGTCGTGGGATTTGAACCTGGGACCTTCCGAACCGTAGATTTGATTAAAGATGACTAAAGAGTAAACTCACCCCATTTGCTGCCCACGAGTACAGGACAGGCGGCGTGCCTCGTGCTGTAATCTCCCTCTCCACTGGGGAACAGGTTGTACCAGTATACTGCTGTTCCCTGCAACACCACAAACACACACACACACACACACACACACACTCATTAGCACACATATAAGCAGTAATATAATATCTAATAATAAGTAACTCAGTATATAATGTAAGACTAGTGAAAGTTGGGACTTGCCTTTATGGGCCAAACTGCAGCTCCAACATCTGTGAAAACTGTAGCGCCCCCTGCTGGGACATCACTCATCTGCAGAATGAAATTCAAAAGTTTAATAGTTACTTAATTATATTAACATAATTATTAAGGATGTGCAAGTTTTGTTTTGTTTTTAAAGCTATCATTGAAGAAATGCATCATTACATATAACATAGCAGCTTTTGTAGTGTTCTGTTATTCATATGTGCAGCTCTCCTAACTAAACTAAACTATTTATAAACAAGCTTGGACAAATATTACAAAAAATAGACTAAACTATTTATAAACAAGCTTGGACAAAAATTACAACACTTATAGATTAAAGGCAAACAAGGTTCTCATCTAAAGGTCACCTAAATACTAGACCTGATCAGGAAGAGTGCTGGTGTCAACTGAGTAAATGTCAAAAAATGTGAAATGGGTGGATTAGTTGCTGTACTCTTGAATGAGTGAATAGATAAATTGCTGTATGATTAGGCGATTAGACGGAGGGCTACATGAGTAGATGGTTGGTTGGCTGAAAGCATGGATGGATGGACAGATGAATGAACAGAATAATGGATGGATGCACACATTCATGCATGTATGGACAAAGATATGGCTCAATAAATGGAAGGTTTGCCAGTTGGATGGATGGATAGATGGATGGATAATAGGTTGGATATATAGAGAAATTAACACCGGGCTGGCTAGATAAAAGGACAGATGATTAATGGGATGGAGATATGTATCATTTTATGTATCAAGATAGATGAACAGAGGGTTGGCAAGATGAACTGATGAAAGGGTAGATAGATAGATAGATAGATAGATAGATAGATAGATAGATAGATAGATAGATAGATCAACATGGCTGGCTAGATGAATGGATGGATGTATTAATGGATGGATGCTTGTATTAAATGAAAGATGGATGGATGGATGGATAGACTTGTATGAATAGACAGATAAACAAAGCATTGGCTAGATTAATATTTATATGGATGAATGGATGGATCAATAAATGTCAATGAATGTATGCATGCTTGTATGAATAAACATCATGGAGAGCTAGCTAGATGAATCGATGGATAAATGGGGTGGATAGATGCTTGCATGAATAAACAAGGGGTGTTGGCAAGATGAATAGATGAATAAATGGATGGATGGGTCAAAAGATTAATAAGTAGAGGAGTACATGAACACACATGGATGGATGGATAGATGCACAGATTAATCAGAGAAGAGACAATGTAGACAGACAAAAGGAGGAGTGATGGATGAGACCAATACTCACATAAAATAGCCAGGTGGAGATTCTGTTGCCTGTGCCAAGCTCTTTAAATGCATCTGGCTCGTCTTTCTGAAAGACAAGAATGTAAATACATTGTTAAGATGATTATCAAGAGGATTATAATTAGTCCTTAAATAAATAAATTAGATCAGGAAATATTCTTTATTATAATAACAGTCAAGCTTATGTAAATAGAAAATCAGTCCATGTGTTTTAACTTTTCATCAGTAGCATGCTGGACTTTTGTCATTGATTACTGCTTGATTCTCAGTTTAGATAAAGGGAATGTTAAAGTGTCCATAATAACAATACTGTAAACATTGAGGAAAGTTCAAATTAGCCTGGCTGTTTAGCGGAGAGATAAATTAACTCACCCTGCCAAAATCAAAATGTGGCTCATACTGTCCTCCAACGCCGTAGTTTGCTACCTAAAAGAAGAAAGAAAAAAAAAAAACACTGCAAGTACTATTTAAATTATTTACCAAATAAATGCATATCATATCTTAACGTTATCTTAAATTTAACCTAGGATTGGGCAATATGACAACATGTACAATATGACATATAATTATAATAATTTAAGTTATTTCTACAATACAAAAAATGTCAGCAAAAAAATTATTATTTGTTAACTTGTTCATGTTTATTTTAATTGTACCACTAACAAAAAAAAGAAAGATAAAACATCTGCCGTATTAAATCTGTCCAAAAATTGGCGGATTCTATAGTTTGTAACAAGAATAATTGCTATAATAAACATAACATGATATTTATATCAAAACAGTTTAGGCCAAAAGATTTCCAACCTCAGGCAAATGAATTCATTCTGATATGTATTTTGTATCATGGTAATGTCCTCACGTATGTATACTTTCCACCCAACCATTAAGTGGAGCAGCCACAAGTAACTATTTACATAAACTTCTCCTTCCAGAACCCCTCAGAAGACTAATAGATTTACTCCCTCACCTGCAGCTCCTCGGCTGTAAGCATGTCTAGACCTGTGACAGCCTCAATCCTTTGGTTGATTTTCTCAATAACTGGGTGCTCATAACTCGTCAGCCAGGCACTAAAAGAGATGAAAGGTCAAATTACAATGAATTACTACAGAAACATCTTCAAAGAAATGCTGTGAAATTTTTTTAAAATGTTAATTGCAGTTTTTCAGTGCATTCATTGTTAGCCATGTTAGTACATTTTCTTTTATCATGCTATAAAACAGACTTTTTGTTCACCTGGATTTTCTTCACTCAATCACATATTTACTAGTGGACAACAGCAGTGAAATGGATAATAATACAGCTCAGAAAGACTAAACTAGCTAATTAGCAAAGCAGATTCTGGACATAAAGTTGCTAATCAATTCTCAAATATATTTCAGGTTTAAAGCTACAGTAACTAGCTATTAACATCCACCTCGTGAGCTTAAATAGAACGGCTCACTTTTAGAGTAATTAGATATTTCTCAAAAATACCTTCAGAGCAACTAGCTTTTTAACAATCACCTTATGAGCCCAAAGATGCTAGCTAATTATTACCTCATGAATTTAGCCTATTAGCTAATTGTGACATAATTCATAAAGTTAATAAAGTGCACTTGAGCAAGGAAAAAAAATGCGTGAAAACTGAATATTTAAGCTCTGTGTTACAGAACAAAAACCTGCTGTGTTAACTCTGGTACATGCAAACAGTCAGTGTGATTCTGATGCAGTGTTAAAAAGGTGAGGTGAAGAGGAATGAGAACGATAAGCATTGTTGAAAAGAAAGATGAGAAAAAGAAAAAAAATCTGTTTTTTGGGAACTAAACATCCATTCGCTCGACTATGCTCTACTTTTAAATGCTAAGTACAAATATAGTCTGTCACTTTCTTAAGAACTCCACCCTAGTTACAATGTTCAGCCAGCTACTGTATCTAGGCTGCGTAGGTTAATTTACGCCCTTAGCACTCATTACACCGCAAGACTATCAAATTCTCTATTCTGATAGGTCAGACGATTGATTCATTCACTCTAACAGCAGCTCTGTGCTGCTATCTTTGCATGTTATTAACTGTGGGAACCGGGGTTTATGTCCTCTCAGACACACACACACACGCACACACACACACACACTAAGAGAGGGAAAGAAAGGGAGATCAGTGTGCTGCCTGAATTCCTGTGAAGTACACTGAGGTCATGTATGACTACAGAAAGCTGTTTTCTGACTGGATGATTTCTTGTGCTCTAACCCGTGTAGGCCTATGATGTGACAGCATGTTCTTTCTGTTCGGCTGAGGATCAACAGAGACTCATTCTTATCACTATGATTCACTCTCTTCCATCTCCCTCGCATTCCCTTATTCCCTTGTTTCATTTTATTGTTATTTTTTACTATTTTTCCACCCTAACTCGATCTATCTATCTATCTATCTATCTATCTATCTATCTATCTATCTATCTATCTATCTATGTTTGTCTATCTAGGATTGCATCTTTTTATTTAACTTTTTTCTCTTCTCACTATAACTTTATCTATCTATCTATCTATCTAGTCAATGCTGTTTTTTCTTTTTCTCTTCCTTTTCTCTCCTCATCTCTTACTTCTTTTCTGCTCTCCTCTATTCCACTTTTTTCTTTCTCTTTTCTTTCTTAAATTCACTCATTTTTCTTATTCTCTTTTCTTTAACACACTTCTATCTATCTATCTATCTATCTATCTATCTATCTATCCTTCCTCTTTGTATCTATTTCACCCTTAACTCCATTTTATTTTTCCTCTCTCCCTTGCTGCAGGTCAAATCCCCTACAAACAGTTCTTGTCTTTTCTCCTTTTTTTCCTTGAGCATGCACTCCCTCACGTAGGCCTTATAAAAACTCTACACATGAATCCAGACAGGGTTACAGAAACTCCACCCAACACACACACACACACACACACACACACACACACACAGAACACATGTGTAATGAGCAGGCTTAGTTAAACCACTTCAGTGTAGCAGCATGAGTAGTCCTTCTATGTATAACTTCATTAAAGGGTATTTTAGTGCCTCAACTCAAGCAGCTAATTATGTGTCTGTGCATGTTTGGGGGTGTTTTCTATCTCTTGGGAATAAGCCAGGGTAAAATCTGAAGGCGGTAAGGGGTCAGTTTTCGTGTTCTCCGGTCATTTGTCCAGTCTTTTTTTCCTTGTTCCCTTTTTACTTTCTATTCCTTTTTCTAGTTCTCTAATCCTATCTTATTTTCTCTCACTTTCCCTTTTTAATCTCTCCCACTTTCTCTCTCGTCTCCCCTTTTTTCCCTCTCTCCTTCTATTCCCCTCCTTTTTGTTCTCTTGATCCTTTTCTTCCTCGTGTTTCTCCGCGTTGCATATTGAGGCCGATCTACTCTGCCTTTACATGCTTTAAAGGTTCGATGGAATTGAGTGGAGTTACCTTTTGGAGACTCTGTACTGAGCCGTGGTGAGTTTTCCCGTAGCGGGGTCATGCACTGTTGCACGCCTTAGCTAATCCGAGGAACAGATAAAAGGGTAGAAAACAGGAAGGAGAGACGCGAAGGAAAGAAAAGAGGAAAAACAGAAGGTCAGTGATACTGAAGAGACTAGCAGCAAAACAGGGACAAATTTAATTAAGTTTACAAAAAAATTATTAATTAGATCACTTAATTCCATCACTTTAGTTATTTCATAATTTGGAATTTTCCATAATGCCTATGGAAAATGTTTTTTTAGTCCCTGTTGCATCGTAGCCATGTTAAAAACTATGGTAGGAAAAAAAGCGAAGCACGCAGCATCTTTTCACGTCTTTCCCTCGCTCCGAAAAAATATTAGAACCCCTCAGCAAGAGCACATCATGATAAAAAGATGTACACTGTTCTATGATGTGTCAAAAAAAATAAAAACACAATTTGAGAACTTTAAATTTTTTTAATCTATCCATTCTTATGACACGTGATTCTGCTGTGGGGTTCTGTGACTGATTTCGGTGTCCCTCCTGCACCGAAATTTACCTCTTGCTGATCCTGTAGGGGGCGGTCTCGAGCACACCTGTGATAGGGTTCGATATGGTGGCCCTCCGGAGCTAGGGAGCCAAAAAACCCGGGTTAACGCTCATTAGTGTGCATTTTTAAATGCCCCGAATAAGGTAAGGAGATAATCACTGCTAGTACTCTAAACACATACTCTATACCAAAAAAGGTTCAGAAACTACCAGAAAGTTCAATATTCTAGGCAAAACAGATACGTTTCCTGCACCTGGAGCAGGACTTTGGGATACAACAAAAATATCAGGTAGGTTGTGTTGCCTGAAAAATAGATTTTGTGATTTATCATGATTCTCTTGACTTCCAGACTACATTTCCAATTACTAATCATTACTTGAGCTGTACTTTCTTGTACTTTACCTGAAGTAAAGTTTCGAGGGGCAAACAAAACAAAGCATTGCTAAAATGTTAAAACAAAAAGGTTTTAACAAGACAGCCAGTGATCAATCAAAGGTCAAATCAAAAACTTACCCTGGGCTTGGCAATCTCTTTGATCTTTGCAATCTCTTCGTCAGAGATGATGTCGTGGTAACGAACGATTCGGGGACGGTTCCATTCGTCCTCCTGCTTGACAGGAGCCAGTATCAGACGAGGATTCCGGTTGTTGTTGAAGTAGCGGCAGAACAGACGGCTCTGTCTACGAGGAGTCTACGTTGCCGTAGAGAAAGAAAAGAAGATTGAATTTTAGTGCATGTCTACTTATTATTATTATTATTATTATTATTAGTAGCAGTAGTAGTATCTCAAATTCAAATCCCAGATTTATATTAATGTGATCAATCTAATATGTTACAGTTTCTATAGCAACCATGCATTCACAGGGACTTGCATAGTGGATCTTCCCCATAAACTAAGCCTAAGAATAAATAGATGTGTACAAATTTACACATGAAAGGCACGTAATGGTTGATGTTTCCGTAACATTTACAGAAGAAGTCGGCTTTTTTAACAGTCGTGAGATTTCCCATTTTTCTTTTTCTGGTTTATTCACTTTAACAGAGAGAATGAAAAAGCTGCAGTTGATGTTTACAGCTATAATTGAGTGAGAAACGAACTTGTGCCATGGAAGAAAGTGAACGAAGATGATGAAAAGAAAAGAAGCTGTGGCGTTCTCACCATTTTCACGCCCTCTCCTCTGCACAGCTGCTCGTATCTCTTCCTCTCCGGCAGCGGGTCTCTGGAGCGCTTCAGCTGCACATCTCGTTTATCCACATGTTTTTTCTGTTGGTTATCACCTTCTGCAGCTTCTACGGCTTTCCTCTGTTTCTCCAGCTGAACTTCAAAGTACTTCAGGTTTCCGTTGGCGCGCTGGTGAGTGGGATCTGTCAACCGCATGGATAGAAACGCATACTTGGCCCAATTGCATAATTTGAGTATCATGGGCTGCTCAAGAATTTAAATCTGAGCAATTTTTTCGCTAAATGTAAATAAAAACATGATCAGTAATAACACTATGGTGTTTCTTTACCCAGTTTGAGCATCCTCTTGGTGAGCTCCAGAGCTCGGTCTAACTCGCCCTGCTGGTAGATGGCGTAGCTGAGGTAGTCTAGTATGTCCACCATGTCCACGGATGAGTCCTCTCCCTCATCCAGCTGTTTGAGAGCCTGAGCCATCCACAGCTCAGTGTGGTAATAATCCACCTCAGAGTATGCCACCTTCCCCAGTTCGAAACAGTCCTCCGCCGTCATGCGATTCTTATGGACCACACCTGTTCAGGAAAGCTGACTTATTACAAATTTTTCTTAGAAATGGTATCTATAAGCTAGTATCGAACATTGTGTGTTTGGGATGGGAATCAAATTATGAACACTGGCATTGATTACCTCATTACAATGGTGTCTGGGTGGGATATATTAAGCAGCAAGTAAACATTTTATCCTTGAAGTTGATGTGTTGGATGCAGAAAAAATGGGCATGTGTAAGGATTTGTGCGACTTTGACAAGGGACGAATTGTGATGGCTAGACATCTTCTGGACTGTTCCTTGTCTGCTGTGGTCAGGACCTACCAAAAGTGATCCTCGGAAGAAAAACCGGTGAACTGGCGACAGGGTCATGGGCAGCCAAGGCTAAAGGCTGGCCGGGCAAAAAAGCCACACTGCAAAAATGGTTCAGGAACGGTGTGAGGAACATGTGCTGGACAAGCAAGTCTGATCCATGAAGGCCCCACCTCGCAACTTACAGGTCTTTTACTGACAGCTTGGTGTCAACGCACACCTTCAGAAGTCTAGTAAAGGGTCAGGGCTATTTTGGTGGCAAAAGGGGACCTACTCAGTCTTAGGAGGGCGTTCATAATGTTATAGCTGATCAGTGTATAATACAGCTAAAGGGAGACATGCTATAGAAGGTGTCACTTTTGCTCGTTAAGTCATGTTGTCTATTAATACATATTAGTTAGAAGGTTTGAAAGTGGGTTTAAATAATTAAATTTGTACACACATTTCACCGTCAAATGATTAAATACGTATAATTTTCTCTAATAAAAGTATAAAACTTTATTTAATTGTTTTAGATTATTTAGACCCAATTTTCTACTCAACATTCTATCTTTTAGCCACAATTATTATTCTCTTTTTTTTTTTACCTTTTTCAACAGTAATAAATGTTATTTACTGTTTTTATGTTATGTTTAAGGTTTTTAATCAGTCTTCTATTAGTCTTCTTTGTGCTTTATAATATTCTGATACCTGTACGTCTTGCTCTCTATATGAGAGCACTACAAGTAAATTACCAGAGAAATCTTTAAAGATACTTTACTACGAGATTGGGAGACATTATTTACTCTAAGATTTTACATCAGGTTTTTAGACTTATTTCGTCCATGATTAAAATGACCACTCAATTTAAATCTCTCTCTTTCTCTCTCTCTCTCTCTCACACACACACACACACACACACACACACACATACATACCAGGCAGATCTCCAGCAGAGATGGTGTTGGCTGAGAGCTGGTATGTGTCCTGCAGACGGAGTAAAGCTTTTGCAGCTCCTTTCTGATCGTCATCATTGGGAAAGTGCTGCCTCTGCACCGTCAGATTAGAGATAAACCCTACAGAGAGAGAGAGAGAGAGAGAGAGAGAGAGAGAGAGAGAGAGAGTTAGCTGGTTGTACATGTAACGTTCTGTCGTTATATGTAAAATAATTTTTTACAAAATGAAAACGTACCATCAGTGGTGTCGCTGAGCACTAGGCTCTCCACATCGGCCCACTCCGTGTTCAATCTCTTCATCAGCTTGAAGGCATTGACCGGGTGACCTACGAAACGCTCGGGGTCCTCCATCGCCAATGATGTCAGAGAATCTAACTTCTCAGCCCATCTGATATACACACACACAATTTTTTCATTCCCTTTTTCATCCTGTTCCATTCCGTAACATTCCTTAAACCCTGTTGTACTTTCTTCCTTATTTTAATTAGTATTTTATCTACTTCTTTACTTCTCTTTTTCTTCCTTTTTCCTCTGCTGCAGCATGAGTGACTTTATACAAACTAAGATTCTCATTTTATAAAACGAAAACTAAAACTTGGAGTATGATAAACATTCTTACGTATTGTATCTGACATATTGATTTTTTTTTTTTACACTTACTGTTTAACCTGCTGCAGTTTTTTCTCCTCTGCTTGGATGTAATCTTTCAGTGATGTCACCAAGTCCTTCTCTGTGAACAGCAGGTCTGTCATCTGACCTAAGGGTTAAAGGTGAAAGGTCGAATTATGCATCAGTTAGAACAGGTAGTAGTACAAAAAATTGTAAAAAGCAAAGGAAATGAAGGAATTGAAAAAGCGCGTTTAAATATGAAAAAAGTGTATATATATTATACTATTGTAGTATAATTTAGCAGTAAATAATTATTTCACACTTTTCCCTTTACAATGTTACATGTTGATGTTTGGATTTCTCTTTTAAAAAAGAAAAAAAAAACATCTATATTTCTATAATGTGGAAATGAAATAAAGGTCGCATCTCACCAATTGATGTGAAGAAGTCAACATGAGCGTGGAGAGTTGGGAGAACCAAACTCAATATTAACCAACACAACGCCATCCTGAGAGAGAGAGAGAGAGAGAGAGAGAAGCACAGATGAGTAAAACACAAACTATTCTAAACAGAACAGGTTCTCATTGCACTCCTGGTGAAGATGATCTAATACACTGTGAAATACACACACGCACACACACCGGTTTAATCTGAAACTGAACAGACAGGAATCAGTATACAGACAGGATTACATATTACATTCAGCTCAATCCTCTGTGTAGTTCTATACTGTTGGACACTTATTTACAACAGAGATCATTTCGAGAGCTACATCGAGACTGCGATCCTGCAGGAGAGTCATACAAAAAAAAACATACAACATTCATACAGCTGTCATACACCATTCATATAGCAGTAATGCAACATTTATACAGCAGTCATATGATATGGCAGTAAAACAACATTAATATAGCATGTTGTACAACATTCATACAGCAGTCATTTAGCATTCATACAACAGTCATACAGCATTCATAAAAGTGCATATTTAGCATGCACACAAGAGTCCCATAGCTACCATATACTGTAGCAGTCATACAGCATTCACACTGCAGTTCCTACAGCTGTCATATTAACTAACTAGTTAATATTAGAGAAAATATAACCGTCTACATTCATTACAAAAATATACCAAGAAAATTAATATCTATGCTGCATTCGACTTGGGTTGGACTCAACGCCCAGCCAAGAAAAAGCCAAACAAATCACCCCCTCAATTTAATCTTTTATCTTGTCATGATTGTTTACAGAGTGACATCACAGCAACATGGACGCTCACACCAATTACACTGTATAATTAAGTATCTGTATTATATCATCAGCATCAAGACAAAGTTGCAGTTGTTATCTGATACACATACACTCATAAATTACAAACAAAACTACACATTGAATGTGTCTCACTTTTTTTTTTCAAAAAGCTGCTATTGGTCATATTTTATTGTACATACTATTTAACATATTGTATAATATATAAATTATCCATTTTCTGCCATTCTACCCTACCATTTTCGAGAGGAGTTCTTTGTACTAGTACATATGACAATAAAACTCGTAAACCCTGAATAAGAAACCTGCTATCGCTGTAAATCACCTTCATGTCCCTAAACTCGACTGTATTCATGCATTTGCATTATAAGTGTATCTGTGTATTAATAAAGCTGAATAACAACTTATGTGACAAAATATAATACAGTCTGGATTTAGTTAAACAAACACATCCTTAACCTCAAAAACATCTTCAAACCTCATTAAAACAACCATAACATCAGAAATTGCTAAATTTAGACCCCTACCCTCATATAACCACACTAGAGTTGGAAAGTTTAACAAAATTACATAATACTGAAAAGCGCTAATGTGTGAGCGTGTGTAAGACAGATGTGTGTGGGGGTGTGCGTGTGTGTTAATTAAACACTTACAGTACTCGCTTAAGAAGCCACATGGAGAAAGAGAGCGAAGGAATATGGTGAGCACACACACACACACACACACACACACACATTGTGGCTGAGATTTCAGAAAAAATCTGCTCGCCATCTGCATTACCTGTTTGTACGCTTAGGTTTGTGTTAAAATAATTAAATCTGCTTAGACACATACTGATGGCAGATCTGCAACAGTACAAGAATCAATGCAATATAATTCGATATTTACATTTGATTAAATATAATGTGATACAATACAATGCTATATAATACTGTATTGCGAGCCACACCTCTTTCTCAAATGTCTGACAGGAAAAAGAAATCACACAAAATTGGTCTAAAAGGTGTACTGTACAAGCCTAATAACCATAAGACACTCAGCATGAGCAGGGATAACAACAGATGTTTGTTACACAGCTGTTCTGATTTCAGTTAGGATTGATATATTAATTATTAGGGACGGGAATCACCAAGGGCCAGTCAGAACGATATTATCATTATTTATAATGCAATTCTGTAGGTATTATGACTTTTTTTATGATTTTCTTTTTGTTACAATCAATACATGATTGTAATATACAGTACATACATTTAAGAGGTTTCATGGTATTTTACAAAATAGACAAAATAGGGTAAAAAAAAAAACAGAAGAAAGGAACAGAATTATAAATTATTAAATAAAAAAATTACAAGCATGAATAAAAATTTAAAATAGAATTTTGTAAAAGAAACAGAGAGATAATCATATAAAATAATTTTAAGGCAAATAGTGTAATTGTCAAGTCATTGCAAATGTTTGCAAAAGCTTGGTGGCTTTGATGGTTTTTGTGTTGACACACACTGGTTAATTAAATAAATGCTTATAATAACCAATTAAACAAAAAAGGATTTTAGCATCTGTAATTCATGCACTTCTCCTTACACCTAGAGATAATACTAATTATTTCAACACAAATCACGAGTAAAAAAAAAGGAACTCCATGCAACAACTGATTTAGGTTTTAAAACGTGTCTGCTATTTGCGTTTTAATAATAATAATAATAATAATCTCCCCAAGAAATGTGACGTCACATGATGCAACATCAGCCCAGATGTGCGTTCGTGACCATCCGCGGGTCCTGCATGGAGACCTGCGATCATCCCGAGCTGAGAAGTTCTGGAACAGACTGCCACGTGTTAAACAATCCCTCCTTCCCTCCCTCCCTTTACCCGACCCTCCCTCTATCCCTCCCTACTTCTCCTCCACCAGGTCTTCCTTGTCTTGCCTCAGGGAATGAATTTCTACTTCAGATTTACAGTGCAGGAGACTGCAGGGTAGAAAGGGGCTGATGGGTGTATGGGGAAGGGAAGTGCTTAAATTGGAGTGGGGAAAAAAGTAAGAACGAGTGTGTGCGAGTGTGAGAGGGAAGAAAGGCATGCCCGAGACGAGAACGGGGTATACCGGAATAAAACAGAAGGCAATCATATGCACCGGTTGTCACTGTTAGTTTGTTTTCGCTTTGCAGGTAAATAGGGTAGAAGAATTGGAATCATTCGCGTGCGAATCAAACTTCGTCCAAACTTTTCACAACTTGCCACAGGAAGTGTACATTGTAAAAACAGTCGATACTTTTTAATAAAGCAGGATAAAAGAAATAAGCACTACACCTTCTTTAAAAAAAATTCAAGCTGCAAAAAAAAAAGAAAGAAAGAAAACAATTCACCACCAAACAATAACATTCCACCAAAGTTCCCCCATGTTCCATAGAGCATGAATGAAATCCTTACCTGCTCACCTTCTCAGTCCCTCTACAAGCACTGGAAGAGCCTCAGATTCCGAGCTGCTCAGGCTGATACACCGGTTCCTCTCCACTCGACTCTCTAACACTCTGTCTGTGTTAATTCCTCTCTCTGGTTTTGCAGCCGTGTTTTATCCTGTTTCTTCTCCCCCACTCGCCATCTGCTGGTGGAGTTCCTCTGTGGTACGTGCCGACACTCACACTCCAGTCTGTGGGCGGTTCGTTGAGAAAAAGCGTCACTGAACCGATTCTTTTCAACAAACGCATCTTAGTGAGTGGAATGATTCGACTCACCAATGCAGACGGATCTCTTATAGGCCAGGTGTTCTCAGAAAACAAGAACTGTTTCTCGTGAACATAATCAGAAACAAAGCAAGTATTAAACAAAATCAAAGAGATATTTTTTCATGACATTGTTTCTTTATTAGACCCTTTAATTATCTTAATTCATATTTATGAAAATGACAATATATATTTCAACCTTTTTATCAGACAACATGTGGCTTAATGAAAAAAAATCAATCATAATAAAAAATTTGTCTTCAAATTTTATATGTCCAAGCTGGGATCCAATCTGCATACTTGTCACCTCAGTTTAGCTCACTTCTCTGTGTTTTTGTGTGTGTGTGTGTGTGTGTGTGTGTGTGTGCATGCACCTCAAAAGTCATACTACAAACAGAAATAAATCAAATTGCAGTGCTGGCTCATGCTGATGTGGCAGGTAGAGTATGTTTATTCGTATGTTATTTGTATCTTTAGTGTCTATGTGACAGTCGATGCAGATGTTCATTACTAAGTAACACTTACGCCTACATGAAAATGGAGCCTTGGAATATGTCCTGTGTGACTGTATAAAATTAAGTCTTTTACAACATATCTTTATTAGCGAGCATTAATTATAATAAAAAAAAAACTGATTTTATTCTTATTATTCTTAAAACATAATTAAAATAATGAAGGTAATAATAAAACTAAATCATTGTTTGCCCTTAATTTAAGGCACTCAGTGTCATTTTATATAGTTATGGGTGCTCTGTAATTTATATTCCCTCGAGTTAAAGTAATATATGTTAATTTATTTTACTTACTAACCAGGTCTATAGTTAAATTTTATCTCTATAGGCGAGTTTCTAAATCTAGATCGTTTGCAAACTTTTTAACATCCTAGCAACTAAGCCAAGCCGTTACTCTGGTGTGAAGTTTGAGAAACTAAAGAATTTATACGATGGTGTGTTTTTGTTGTTTGCTTGTGAGGCATAGCTACTTTTCTCACTGAATTTAAAGAACAGACTTTACATCCAAAATAGAACCATGGTGATAAAAGAAATTTGCACTTTAAAACATGGCGTAGGTGATAAATTCAGTCTTAACAACCAAGCGGTGATGATTCACTTCACATTTTCACTGCAGAATCTATAGATAAAAGAGTGTAAGATTATTTTACACATATGATAATGTGTCATTTATTTCATATTAATAAATTATACAATACTAACAATGCAAAGCAGTTTTAGTATTTTTGTAAACACATGCTGACGAGCTAAAAACCATTAAAGTAGGGTAAAAGTCTACGAGTTAGAATATTTTGCAGATTTCATGTCAGAGGTTTTCTCAGATTTTCGCAACTAGAAATACACAAAACAAGCACTAACTATTGTGAATTTAGACCATAAATATAAAGTAAGTAAAAAAAAGTCAAGTTTTTGCTAGGACCTCAAAAATACCAGGTTGAATACCTTATCCGTATTTAATTTACATCAACTTTCTTGATCTTTCCAGTAACATTCATGCAGACATTATTAACTGTTGTTATTATTACTGCTTAAATGTTTCACTTGGCAAGTGATCTCCAATCTTATTCTGGAAATTGGTCCAAAGCAGAGGTTCTCAAACTTTGGGGACCCCCAACACCACTTTAAGAACCACTGGTCTAGAGCATGGGTTTTCACCAACATAAAACAATACATTGCCACATTGTCACATTTTCATAGCTCCCAACCTGCTATAATAAGGCACACCAGGTGTGTCATAAGCAGGACAAACCTAAAGTGATTCCTCAGGACTTAAAATTAAAAAGTCATAATTAAAATGTTGGGATCAGGTTTTGGATTGGGAGAACAAACCTATGGTTGGTAATCTTTAACAGCCCCAAAATGTACACATACAGTAACTTGCATCTAATTTGGTCACTTGGTACACTCCTGGTACCAGAGTTTATTCTTGTCCTGTCCAACAAAGAAAAGTAATCTATGATCATTTGAACGATGGTTTATTTTTTGCCCCCCTTTTTTATCCCAGATTTTCTCCCTAATTTAGTCGCGTCCAATTCCTCCCAGTCGCTAGGGGCTCCACATTAAGGCTACAATGACCATTCAGTCGAGAGGGCCGAAGACTATTACGTGTTTCCTCCAAACCACGCGACGCCATTGACCGCATAACAAGTACACACCGTTGGGGGCAGCATAACACTGTCCGAGGACAGCGATATTTGCTCCTTCCACTTGCGTGATCTCACAGGCACTTCCTGATTTACCATAGAGCTGAAATTAATGTGAGAGCACTAAGTGCATCCCACTTTTGCTCTTTCTAGGCCCTCGGCTGTGAGAGGCTACAGCATCACCTGGGGATTGAACCAGCAATCTCCAGATGATACGGCACGCACTTTACCACTGCGCCACTCAGGGGGGCATTTTTGTCCCTCTTACCCCAAACATATTTACACCAATCAAGAACAGAAAACTAAACTCTGCCAGAAGTTAAAATAGATCTCCATGCCACTGAAGACTTAATGTAATCAGCTACATACTAGCAATTTGGTCTGTAACTTTTCCTTTTTCTATAAATTGGAGTCTTGAATTCAATATGCAGAATCTTCCAAAATGTGTGCAATTTATTTCTCTCCCAAAAAAACCATTCCTAATAACCTCATCACTTTTTCAGAGCCGAATGTCATCAAGTGAAGTTAGGCGCCTCCCAAACAATTGCTCCTCGTATTCTGAGAGTTGTCAAAGGAACCCGGCATTTGGTGCCGCACAAGTGCGTCTCTCTTTGAGCCAGCGGAAAGCATGAAGTAGAGACCAATGGCGTTGTTCCATCAGAAAGCCTAGTGTCAAAACCAAGCTGCGGCTCCGTCCCAGGCTGCAATTCACTAGCACCCGCCCTCCAGGCGAGCCTGGAGAACCTCTCAGGGCTTCTCCTATGAAGCAGGAAGCTTCTGGCAGTGTCTGGCGAACGTACTGTTGGGCATCATCACTGAGCCGGAGTCATTAATACCTTAAGACATCGGGGAAGGCATCTGGGATCTCAGCGGTGGCATTGACCACATGTGTGATATGCAGGTTCTTGATGATGCGGTAGTTCTATTCTTGCAAGGTTGAACCTTGGTACAGTGCCCCTTCTAGGATCTCAGAGGGATCGATTGTGAGGAGATGGCATTCAGACTCAAGCAGGACCATACAAGGTGTACACAGGAAGGGGTAGAGTGAGTGGAAGGCTGAGTAGCCACCCAGCAAGATGACAGGGTCCATGCCAAGGGCACTCAGCTGGAAGAAGCAGCGCTGTAGGGTGGGGTTGACTGCACGTGTCTCTGCATACTATACACAAGAGATGTAAGAAGACAGAGTTAGCAGACTGACTCATTGGGTTCTGTTGCACATTCTCTATCCCTGGTGTCCTAAATTACTTTGATTATAACTCTTAATGTTTTGATATTTATTGTACATTCCCAGTAGATGGTTTCAGAGGTTTTGCCCCAAATGACCCATTATTATGCTTAAAATCACTGAGTTTTTGAAATTGCTGAAACTTCTAATGGATCATCCTGGCAACCCAAAAGGACTTGCTTAAAATGAGCTTGTATATCAAACAATCATTTCTCAATTAGTCCTGAAGGCTTTAGTTGTAGTTGGTGCTTGATTCAGATTTTACCACAATGTTATTTTCATAAAGGTGTCACGTTCGGGGTGTTATAGCGGATAAAGCAGGCATAAATGCAGAGGTGTATGCAAAGTTCAAGAGTTCTTTTAA
>JAQMYJ010000005.1:6560937-6596186 GCA_030014305.1 Clarias laeviceps
AAACTAAACAGAAATGCAACACAAAATGACAGTGGTAGAAACCAATAATGCTCGACCCAGTTTCCCAGACTAATTGGCTATTTAAAGGTGGTTTAATGGGCTACCTCGGGTCAGGTGCGCACTCGCCCCACCTGACCGAGGTGCCTTCTGGGAAACTGAGTCAGTAAATCAAAAACTACATATGACAAACAGTGGCCTCTAGTGGCCATCCCTTACAAAAGGATGTTTAATTGCAAGAATGTTTTCTTACTTTGGCCATTACTAGTTTCTGGACAATAACTGAAACAAGAAGTCTGGAATCTAACAGCAGGTATAGCGTCTGCATCCTCAAATATCCTTAAATCCTACATTCTAAATTCTTATTCTGGTACGTGAATAATTTTGTATCTCTGCTACGTGCAATATTCAGATATTTAATTGTATACCTGGTTATATTTAATATTACCTGGTCTGTGTCCTTCCTCTGCATAAAGCAGAATGATGGAAAACTTCTGTAGCTGGACACAGCTTATCAAACAGCCAAGATCCGGGTGAATCACGGTCACACTTGCACGTGATGTTACCAGGTGACTCTGCTTGTACCTGTGTTTCAAAAGAGATTAACTACATAAGTAGACAAAGAGTATTTTAACAAATACTGTACTTATGTATGGTAAATAGACTTGAGGAAATGGGTTTATGTGGGACAGGTGGTACTGTACCTGTCTGCAGAGCGACAGTCGAGAATGAGGATGTAGTACGGGTCATGAAGTGCTGGTTCACTGGCTTCGGCATTTAATAAGTTATACACCTGCTGTGGCGTCACATAGCCTCTCTCTATATAATTTTTTTCTGGTAGGGCAGGAACCAACAGGTCCTCTAAACAAATACAAACATACAATTCTTTTGCTAGACTATTATCTTAATCTATACCTCTTTTATAGTTCTTTCACACAAGGCACAACTGATTTGTACCATGCCCAAGTACGATTGCTTCCTCCATCATAAATTACATAATTTAGCTAAATAATTGAGGGCATTGGTGGCTCTGGGTTCAGTTCCCAGCCACTCATGCAGTGCTGGTCCCAAGTCCGGATAAAATGGTAGGGTTGCATCAGGAAGCGCATCCTGCGTAAAAACCTGTGCCATGTTCTGTGTGAATTAGACGGTCCGCTGTGGCGACCTATCGATGGGAGCAGCCAAAAGACCAACAACAACTACTCCAGTCCATTTTTTTTTTTAAGTAAGGATATGCGACTATCACACAAACAAATATATTGTTGTTTATACTTCCAAAATGTAAAGTACTAACTTTATATAAACTAACACAGACAGGTTAATGTAAAAATACATGAAAATCTTAATTGCAGAACTTTTTCCTAGTGTCCCACAGGATCATAGAATGGGCACGCACATCTAGTCTTAACCAGATGAAAGTCATTATTTTATTTTTAAATATAATAATAATAATAATATATATATATATATATTTTTTTTTTTTTTTTTTTACATATTTACAAAATTACACACAGAATTATGGTGGCAAACCTTCCTTGTTAGTGCTTGAAATAATGTAATGTAATTGAGAGATGGTTTGACAGTGCCATTCATCTCTGAACAGGAGGCGCTGTTTTCTCCTGGATCAGAGCTCTGGAAGCCAGTGGTGGAGACAATATGGCATTTATCAGACCTGTAGGTAGGGGGAGGTATACAGAAAGGTTTTAAAAAATAATAATAAATAAAGGATTAATGGGAAAATATGGAGATATATGAAGATGGATTAAAATATTTTAACCAAAATACTCTGAATTCTCTATACCCCTGAGCACTACTATTACTTATGAGAGGTAAAAGCTAGGTTAAAGGTTTATTAAGTTGTCTGTTTAGCTAAATATGACTTCTTATGACTTCAAATAAGGAATGAAAATAAGCACCTCTAGGAACTCACCTGGACAGTGCAATGCCCATGTTTTAGGATCAAAGGCATTTGGGATTCACAGCCTTCTTTACTGCTAGGGGGCAAAGGGTACAAGAGTCAACGCAACCATCCTGATGCACGATGTACACACACGGCTGGAAAAGTTTTTAATCAAGCCAAATCACTATGAGAATTAGACTCTTCAATGATCTTAAGTAATAGCCTGCAATCTGGCTCCTGGCTATGGTGCCCATGTGTTCCCCTGGTGTAAAAAAAAAAAAAAAAAAAGTGACTTTTTTGTTTGTTTGTTTTCTTTTCTTTCTTCTTGTTTGTTCTTGTCCCCTTCCTGCCCTCCTTCTTTTAGTAGGTTGCCGTGGTTATGCGGCACAGTGAAGTGCTCTACATGAAACAGGGTGAGCTGGATGTGACAGGTCAGTGTGTCGCACAGATTCACACACTACACACACAATAACATATACTGTACCCAACTACTGCAATAGTTTAAGGTTTAATGTTCATCACATCAGGCCATGTTTGGGTTTTTACCTTTAAAGTATGGCTAGTGTATAAAGATGCTCACATAACATATAATTGCATTTATGCTTTATTCCATGACATACTAAAAAAACAACATAGTTGTGTGATTAATATTATACAATATTATACAAATTCCGCCTATTGTTCCACCTTGCATAAAAATATCTTTTGACTTTGCCAGGGTGTAGTTTCTATTAAATTAAGGGGCTAGCGGAGACATATACAGTAGACGCTTTTCCAACACTCCGTGTCCTTTCTCATTGTAATTGGACGTACTATTGGATGAAGTTTTTGGATGGTTATACTAATAAAAACAAACAAATGTATAATGTGTTTGAAACTGCAATAATACACAGCATTTGCTGAAGAATAAGTAAACTACTATGCCTTTGGGCATGTTGTTATTGGTTGAAAAAAAAAACTTCAGGTTAGAAACAATAACTCCGCTTTTCATCAGGCGGTTACAGCATATAAAATGCTCTTAACTGTATTATATTATATTATATTATATTATATTATATTATTATATTATAATATTATAATATTATTATATTATATTATATTATATTATATTATATTATATTATATTATATTATATTACTATAAATAGCACCAGCATCCAAATTACTGAAGACGTTCCAAGATGAAAAGTTAAAGCAAAATTTACTAGAATTAGTAGATATAAATGTAAATATAGAATAACAGTAAATATAGTTATATTTAAGTTAATATTTTAACCTTGTAATTAACATTCAGCTTCAGGGCATCTTCACTGAGTAACTATATATATCTTATATATTTTCATTAAGGTGACCTAAAGACCTCTTGAGCATTAAAGACCTTTCATAGACGACCTGGGAACGAGGAAATTTCTCAGTTCAGTCTCAGAAATTCATAAACTTTCAGTTGTGTCAATTAATATCTCAGTACTAAATTGAAATAAACGTTTAAATGAATTACTATATATAATATATTACATTTATTTTACATGCATTATTACATGGGTCAGCGGGCCTTTCAATGCCTTTCAAAAGCCTCATTGTAGTCTCTTTAGTGGATGTTACCCAAAAACACCAAAGATCACCACCCTCTGGCAAGTAGCTGTACAGTATTGAGTCTTTTTTTCATACCACCTTGTGTATGCCTTGAGGGGCACCCTGGATGTGGCATGAGCAGGCAGAAGTACACACACTTAATACTCAGTAAAAATATTTGACTAAAAATATACTTAACTACAAGTAAAATCACCACTTTTTTTTTTTTACTTAAGTAGAAACACTAAGTACATCCTCTAAAATGTAATTCAAGTACAAAATGACAAAATTACTTTTTACCAGAATGAAAGTATATAGTAAGTTAATACTAAATAAATAAATGGACAATTCATTGGCTGTGTTCGAATGCTTTCTACAGTCATGAAACCTTGTAAGCATTACAAGAGCTAAACTATTTTAGGACAATTTATTTGCAGTTTTTGATACAAGTTATATGGTTTGGTTTAGACCTGGCTGGACATGGAGGAGTGATCACTGCATACTTTTTTAGACTAAAGGGCTTTATAACTAGTACGCTGAATAACTCTTAGCACTGGCGAGGTTTATGGATAAAGTAGAGACCACCCTAAAGTATCTGTTACCCAGGTAACCATCAATCATTTTGGTGTCCTAACCAATCTGTGCTTTTATACTGACCTACCAGACATTTCTGTCACCTAGGATTGGTGGAATTTTTTTGTTTCTGACCTTCACATGTGGGGTGGAGTTTAGATCACAGTACGGTGTGAGTGACAAAGTAAACGCTTATGTTTAAATTAGAAAATCAATTCACTTTTGTGTATTCGTCATCTGCAAAGTAATGAGTCTCTATTTACAATGTTTCAGAGTGAGTAAAAGTACAGGTTCAAAGTTCAAAGTGAATGAAAGTACAGGTTTTCAATAAAAATGGAGTAAATAAAAGGTGTAAAAAAAAAATGAGTAAAAGGTATTACATATGGAAAATACCCAGGTAAAGTACAGATACACAAACACAATGCTTAAGTACAGTAAGGAAGTATTTGTACTTTGTTACTTGCCACCACTTCCAGCAGGCAAACACAGATTTAATTATACACTACAGGCAATCTGGAACCAGCATCAGACATGTGTTTTGACTAAAAGGAAACTGGAGTCCCACAGGGAGAACTTGCAAACTCTATGTACACAGACGGAGGTGAGATTCAAACCCCCAACCCTGAAGACAACAGTGCTAACCACTACGACACCATGGCACCCCAGATAGTTGTCTTTCTGCAACAAGGGACTTTCTTGAACAAAGTCTTGAACAAAGTCTCTAATTCGGATTATCATTCAGAATGACTCCAACGTGATTCAATTAAAAATATATAGCATTTTCTCAGTAGCTTTATAGCTGCTGCTGTTTTTGTTGCTGTTGTAACGGTGCAAAGTATTTTGTGCAAAGTGGTACAAAGTTTTATAGCTTGTAAATGAAATGTGCATACAACTTGCTTTAATTTTTAAACTAACAACTGTTGGTCTATTTAATTTCATTGAACACACAAGTGCACATTTTTATCCTGAGTGGAAACATAAATAACTTTTTAAATAAAAAAGTATTAAACATTTTTAAAGAAAGTACTAACAAAATCAGAAAAATTATGTCATGTTGGGTTTCAATAATTCATGCATGACCAGGTTTACAAATGACTTAATGCGTATAGAAGAGTGGACTTGATTGACACTAAACATCCATGATTGTATATATAATTAATTTTAGCATAAAATGCACATGAAAAAAAGAACATATATCATCATAGAACTTATATAGTATTTAGGAAAAAAAGTGTCTTATGACTAGATGTGCCTGCAACTCCGTTCACATGGAATTTAATTGCATACTCATAAGTGCGTCTTAAAGTATAACGGAATCTTTTGAATTTTTTTAAATTAATAAAAAAATTATGTTACGGTAAACTGCACAAAATAGAGGTGTGAGATCGCGTTTATTAAGTAGATTTCAAGTGCATGTAAATGCATATTAAAAATTGTACAGTGCCATCTGTTGATTTTTGAGATGAACCAATGATTAGCTCAAGGTCGATTTTTTTTTATGATATACGAGTGTTTTCTATCTTCTCTTCCCGTTGGCCAATTGCCATGAAACAAAGCCTACAGTATATTTAAGCAATTTCCCTCTGGGATTATTAGAGTTCTTTGAATCTTGAATCTTGAATCTTAAATGTTACCTCAAGCTCGGCCAAATACACCTTTGAAAACCCCATTAAAATTTATTCAGTGTTTTTTACATCATATATGCACAAACAAACAGACAAACAGACAGACATAAATTCCTAATAACATCCCAAAACAGCCGCCTCCCCCCATGCACCAAATAATTTTTTCACAAATATCTTCAATGTACAGACACGCCAAGTTTACAGTTTTATGTTTACAGTTTTATTATATGTATAGATGGGGAGAATTAATATATAATGTGTTGTAAATTTATATTTGTTCATATTTTTAAGCACAAAGTGTAACATAAAAAATAACATGTAAAATAGTTTAGATCCTATGGATTTTATTTATTTTTTCGACTGTAAATGTGGGCTGCATGTTGGCACTGTGGCCGCCCACCTCAGGTTAGCATGCATGGAGTTTGCATGTTCTCCACATGCTTGGTGGGTTTCCCCCCACAGTCCAAAGACATGCAGATTAGACTAATTAGCATTTCCAAATTGTTCATGTCGTCTATGTGTGATTGTGTGTGTGCATGTGTGCTTGTGTGCCTTGCAACAGATTGGCAGCCCATAGACTTAAATACCATATTAATTTATCATAACAAGTAAAATTTATGCCATCACATTGCTGTTGTATTCTCGATTATATTTAGCACAGCAGCTCTGACAGTCATGGATCTGCAAATCATAGGCTTATATTAATACATAATAAAGTAAATTGTCTTTTTTATTGTCTTTTATAGTTACATCTCTTTTACAGGGTGGCATATGACAAGCGTTCCACAGAACAATAAAATAATAATCGAAAAAAAAAACATTATTTTTTGTTGTGTGGTTATAAATCATTTATTTACCCTTTTTATGTGTGTATTCAAAAATTTTTAATCATTAACCATAATATTATTTTGTAGGCATAGATACACCCTCAGTGTATCACATATTATAACTTATAATAATATTCAAACATAACGTATGAGTGACACACACACACACACACACACAAAGATTTATTCAATTTATTCTTTTACTGTATTATCAATTCAAGAACAACACCAAAAAAGCAATGATAACACTCGACTGGCTCTCAGTCTCAGTTTCATGTGTGTGTGTGTGTGTGTGTGTGTGTGTGTGTGTGTGTGTGTGTGTGTGTGTGTGTGTGTGTGTGTGTGTGTGTGTGCATGATGATCATGATGATGAAATTCAACAGCCTAGTGACTGTTTGCCTATATAGACGAGGGACGATCAAAGTCCATACTGCACTGTCAGCTTTTCAGAGGGTCATGAGCAAGAGGGGAAACACACTGCGAACTTTCTCAGGGCTGAACATTCGGAAATACAAATACAATAGGATGTTTGAAAAAGACTGCTTTCAGAAATTTTAACATGAGACCTGTCAGCTAACCAACCTTGGAACAGTAAAGTGAGTGTTTTATTTGTTTATTTATTAAGTTAGTTATTTCCATGTCAACCTATAGAAAGAAATTGTTGACCAATTTGCATTTTACAATAACTCCACAATTTTTATAATCTAATACTGTCTTCAATTGTTCAACTGTCTTTTTTTAGTACAGTGGAAAAGTTTGCACACCCCTATAGAAATTACTTTACTGTAATACTGTAATGTCATGCTTGGGATGGTAGTGTTTAATAGTGAGAGGAATATGAAATTTCCCAGTTTGATTGGAATAAAAATATCTAATCTACAATACCAGTCAAAAATTTGGACACAAGTTTGGATTTATTTTGTGCATTCTAAAACAACACTGGAGATTTCAAAATTATGCAATACTACGTATGGCATTAGGTAATTAAATAACAACAGTCAGGTGTTATATTAAGACAGTATTGTCAGTGTTGTTGAATGCATTTGCAAAACCCATCAAGCACCATGAGGAAACAGGCTCTCATGAAGACCTTCCCATGAAAGAAAGACCAAAACATACCTCTGCTGCAGAGAAGTTCATTTAAAGTTGAACTAAATGAGTCTCAGAAGTTACTGATTAACAAACAGCACCTCAGATTAGAATCGTTATGAAGGCTCTACAGAGCATAAGTAGCAAACACATCTCAATATTAACTGTTCAAAGAAGATTATTGCATATTTTGGACGCCTTCAGCATTGTTTTACTGTGTATAAAGAAAAAAAATCAGGAAAGATGTTTAATGTTGTATTTCCCCCTTATTAAGAGTTATTCTTTCATTGAAATAATTTTTTCTACTGTTTATTAAATTTTTATAGTGTTCTATTCTGATGCTTTACTTTACTATACCATTTTAAAGCTCTAATACTTTGTTTAATGGAGTTTTGAAGAATATTAAGTGTTAACTCCAAATTCCAAATTAGACACCTACTGTACAAGCCCCTGTTCTCGCTGTATGAACAATAATTTATATGGGCAGATGCATTAACATGTAAACCTATTATTCATGTTAGAAATAAAGCTATAGGCAGAGTTGCTGTTACAGAAAATGAATGTACACCTTCTGATTCAAAAATCCATAATTAATATAATTATACAGTATGTGTTTATACATGGCAACCGAACATGTAACTAGGTTCTACTTTATACCATATTAAGTGTATCTTAAAACTGCATAGTTACACAGGCAACACACACATGCATGGCTAATCGAATCGATATGCAGGTCCGGTTTACACCCTAATGAATAACAACATACTTGAAGACTCAAAGTGCGATCAGCTGGAGATGAAAATAACTTACGTACTACATGTAGATATCTATACTGTACATATGTGCTCTATGTCAGAGGGCACAGCTAACTTTGCAGCTAACACAAGATTAGCATGAACTTTCATTGCTATTAGCTAGCTAAATGCAGTGTGCTAAATATTCAGAGGTTTCCCAGTCAGATAGCAGGTTAAAGATTCTTTATTTTCACTATACTAAGTACAGTAAAATTAGAGCACTCCTTACACTGCAAGCACATACAGTATAATTTAGTGCAAGCTAATTTTAAGAATTTAAATAAATATATAATCACTGAAATAAAGATGTGTAAGCTCACGCTGTATGTTCTCATGTACTGTAATAGATATGTTTGATAATTTAGTTTACAATCAAACTCTTATCTTTCTTAATTTTTTAATCTTTGTTATCTTTATTTTTACTACACTATTCATCGTAAGGTTGACGTTTATTGTCTTTACCTTTATTCCTGCTGTTTCTGATACTAACGCTTTCGACATGTACTCTACTCCAACTCTGGTACAGTACGTGCATTGTGATCTTGCGTAAAAAATTATAGCCTGTTGCAGAAATTAATTTCCAATTTACAAAAAAAAAATTATCTTGCTCAAGGAATTTCTTAGTACAAGGGGTGTTCAAGTAAAACCAGGACTTTTAATTGTGCAGAATAGCAGAACACGGTTAAGAGAGTAAAAACTCCCTTTATCTATCTAAATAAAAGAAAGGTTTTGTCTGTACGTTGGTCAGAACTCACTCTTTCAAAGATATCTTTACGTTTCATACACTGGAGGACCAGAAACCAGTCTGACAGGATTTAATAAAACTTTTTCAGTAGTCAGGTATTTTTTAAGTTAAACCTGTGCCATAAATTAAATCAAAATGTTGAGTAGAAGTGAAGTTAGGAGCAGTTATGTGCCAGATTACATCACAACATGTAGCTGAATATTTAGATAAGTACTGTAGCATATGGAAGACACAGAAACGACTGTAATGGACCTACTGAACAAGCTGCCATAATCCTCACCAAACACAAACGAAACTGTGAAACAGCATAGCTTACTCCAAAAAATGGAAGGTTTTGACAGCGTTCTGCGCAGTGGGGGCGTCTTAAATCGTCTGCTGGACAGAATTTAATGTAACTTTTGCACTAATTAGATATCTAACTAAAGTTTAACCTGCACCATAAGTGCTCCATCCACTATGCATCTTTGCAACATCCATACAGTAACTTATGTTTATCATTGCACTACTCTATATTCCACCCATATTTATTCTGCATATACTATATCATACAGACATTCATATTTGTACACATGTATATCATGTTATTTGAGCATGTTATCTTCTTTACATGACAATGTTTGCACAGTTATACTGCATATTATTATATATTACTATATACTATAAATTACTATATACTGTATTACTATATATACTTTATTATCTGCTGCAGTAGTAATGTACTTCTGTACATTAATCACTCTCACTCCTGTACATACTATGTGAACCCATACTCTCATTTACCACATTGTTATTTATTGTAAATAGGCGTCTTATGCACTTCTGATCCGATGCTAGCTGCATTTCATTGGCTCTCTACAGTACATGTACTTTGCACAATCACAAAAAAGTTAAATATAAAGTTTTTTATATTTAACTTCTGTCTTCATACAAATTATAAAAAATATTTGATGCCATAATGAAAATGCTGAATCTAATTTCTTTAGCGTTTTCTTTTTGTGTACGTCTGTTTTCGGATTTTGACATCTACCTTTTTCTCCTGCATAACTACCTTTGCCTGAATTTTCAATGTACATGTCCTCACTTGACTTAGGGACTTTAAACTTGACTTGATCTCTGGACATGAACTTTCCCTCTGCTGGATGACCCATTTATGACTTATTAAAAAGTTTATGGACTTTGACTTGCGCTTTTGTTTTGGATTGACTTGCGCTTTTGCTTTTGTTTGGTATTATTTCCCTCTGGAATACCGGATTAATGACCTCGCCTGTCAGAAAGGGCCAGACAGGAATGACCCAAAAGCAGGACTCAAAAGAATCAGATGTTGTCTTTAGAAAAAATACAGTCATGAAGTAACTAACTGCAGCAAGAAACTTGTAGCAGAGAAGAGCGGCACACTTATCTGAATGGCAAAGTGTCTTAGGCAGTTACATGAAGGCTGTTTTTGTCTAACGATGAGTAAAAAACAGTCCCTTTAATGGAAAGCCAGAAGGCCACATGAAGTGGCAGCTAGATTTGATAGCGCTAGCCAAATCAAGGTCAGAACAGGTTCTTCATCCAAGGAATTCACAGATACTGTCCAAAGAATTTATAGGTACAAACAAAGTCAGAGCAGGTCAGTTATCCAGGTCATGCACAGGTACAACCAAGGTCAAAAACTTCAGGGCAGAGAATGCATGCTCCAACACCTTCCTTTTATAGTGGAAATCAAAAACATAATAGATGGCACAAAAAGTGCTCCAAATAAAATGGCCGCTGGGCCGGATGCGCAAATCATGACACTGCCTGGCTTTCAAACTCCTGTGACAGGACTAATCTCTTTATTGGGGACAGTCACTGTGCATGTTTGCCTTTGTTCCTGTGGTTATCCGGAAGAGAATTCCACATAAGCGATTTACCCTTTTTTAAAGTATACTCCTTGCACGTGTAACAAGTCCAGCTGCAGAATATTCTGCGCTCTAATAGTGTGTAACCCTGGAATACCAGGAACAGTAGGGGCAGGAATTTCTGTCTGATTTCTCAAATGATCCCATTCAATTAGTCTGTCTTGTCTTGGTGTTGTCATCCTTGTCTGTCCAGACCAAGGGTGATCTGCACTGGAACCAGTTGTTTTGACCTCCATTTCCATGGCCAGGAAATGGCCTTCCTGGCAACTTCAAACTGTCTGATGGTGGCTACTTGCGTTGCACCAAGTTGGAGTGTTCTAATGGCCCTATCTCTGCTGGCTTTGTATAAACTGGGCACAATAATATAAAGATGCACAAAATGCACAATCAGAATGTTTTTATTACTTCTGATACCAGGAAATGTCAGCTGGACAAAATCACATGGTAAACTTCATGAAACCTACGTACATACTGTAGCGCACTTTAAAAAGATCTGAGTTAGGTTATTCACATAAAGTGATGCTCTGCTGAGCATGATGGTAATTTTACCTTAGCTGTGTTCTTAACTGTGGAAGGCAAACAAAATCATGGATTATATTTTGGGTTTTTGTAACAGTATTTTCTATAGTGAAATGTTTTCTTTGTCCATGAGTATATCTTACATTTTAAATATTATTAGATAAAGCAGCCAGAAATACAAATATCAAAACTGGGGTGCAAACAAGATGTTTGGCAGAAAATTCTTAGATTAAGAAAGATATGTGTCTTAAGTCCTATTAAAGGTTTAATGATGTTTAATTTCTGTATATTTGGATGTACTGTATCTATGCATGCAGGAGCTCTGTGTCTGATGCCCAGGGTTCGACATCAAAGGAAGTATGAAGACCTGGCATGGCTGCCTCAGATATACAAGCAGCCTCATCTCCAAATGGTATTCTCATATCTTATTTAGTAAAGCAGCCAATTTTAGGTTTTCAAATATAATTTTATTAGAAACACATGCATTTTATGGCAGCAGTGCAATGCATAAAATCATGCAAAAGATACAGTCCATGAGCTTTAGATAAATTTCACGGAAAGGGGAAACTATGCGATTACAATGATTTTGACCATGGAATGATTGTTAGTGCCAGGTATGCTGGTTTAAGCCACTGAACAGTCTGTGGAGTTGACTCAGAATAATGCAGTGAAGAAATAAAAACATCCAGTGAGTGGAAGTTCTGACGGAAATGCCTTGTTGTTGAATGGAGAATGGCAATTGTTGTAAGCAGAAAGGCATCTCAAAACACACAACATGTCAAACAAGATGAATAGGCTACAAAATCAGATCACAACAGGTTCTACTTCTGTCAGACAAGAACAGAAAGTTGAAACTATAGTGGGCACAAACTCCTAACCTGGTCTGATAAATCTCAATTTCTGTTTATGCAAAGAGATGGTAGGGTAAGAATTTGGCACCAAATGCATGAATCCATGGACACAGGCTGCTTGATGTGAACAATCCAGGCTTGGTGAGGTGGTGTAATGATTTGGGGAATGGTTTCTTCAGACAGGATCAGTTTATACCACTCAACCAAGCATCATTTTACACTATTTGAATATTGTTGCTGACAAATTATCTACTCATACCTATTATTTGCATTTTAGTGGACCATGCCACAACATAAAAGCTGTCAAAAACTGTTTTCATGGACATGACAATGACTTGAGTGTTCTTTAGTGGCTTTCCCATTCCGGATCTGAATTATTTTCTCTTTTCTTTTGCCATTCAACAGGTTTTTGTGGCTACAGAGACAATGTCCTCTTTCAGTTAGAGCATGTGTGTGCGGTGTCGATAAATCCCTGGCCCCATTAATCCTCTATGCCGGCGCCCTTGTGGTTGTAATTTTGTATGCACTTGCAGATCAGCTTCACAACTTTGTGTGCAAGATCTTCGTTCCTCAGTACCACTACCCATACATTACACCTTTCGCCCTCATACAGGTATTGTTACTGTTTACCCCATCTCAGACCTGCATTACTACACATTCTCTACCGAAGCTCATATACTACGTATAATATGGCTGATGTTTTTAAACTTCTGAACAAAACACTACGATTGGATTGGCGCAACAAAATATTTCAATTCAATTAAGTTTAATTTTTAGAATATATTTATATATATAGACATTCTCGCAAAGCAGTTCTACATTCAGTTTAAGAATTTGTTTAAGTGATTTTCTCCCCCAAAAAGATACAAACAGAATTTCTCATATAAATACTTCCTTAAGTAATCAAATTCATCCATATAATATTTTGTATATCACTTATCCTGTACAGGGATGTGATGGGCCTGGATCCTATCCCAGTGAGTTTAGGACCTTTGGATGGGAAGCCAGTCGATTGTAGGGCACAAGCATATATCCACTCACACACCCAGCCAAACACTGTGGGCAATTTGGAAACACCAATCAGCATAGGAAATGTTAACGTCTTATCACAGTATTGGAAAAAGCACTGGTTAAAGTAGTAAGTGACCGCAAGTTTTCTGTTTTTAATTAAAGCATTTTTATAGGTTTTTATTCATTTAAAATGTTTTGTAAGGGAAATTGATATATAATTGGATTATATATAATTGGATTTTATATGACTTTTTTCAGCTTTTTTTTTTCATTTTAAATCATCTAATGCATTCATTTTCAAAAAATCAAACATAAAACAACTATAACTAATAAAAGTGGAATAGTAACATGTAAGATTATTACATGATATATGAATACAAATTAAAACCATTATAAACTTTCAACAAAGTATAAAAAATGAAAAGGAACCCAAACTTCTATTTTGAAATATTTTCATTTCATTTTAATTTTCTTTATATAGCACACTATTAAAATTGTCATTGTTGCAAAGCAGCTTTACACAATCAAATAGAAAACTATGGAAATGAGTATAAAATCTGTGAGAAAATACATATAACGTATAAATATACAGTTTACAAAAAATATATATATATAAATCAGAATTTTAAAACTATAATGAACACTTTCTCCGTTATGTACAACCATGACTGCAGTAGTTTCTGTTTTCTGATATTCTGTTTAAAACGTGTTGCAGGTATTCTATATTTTCACCCCTCATTTCCTCAGGTGCTCCTGAATGTCCTGGTATTGCTGGGTCTGCATTCTCTGGGTGTCGTGCAAATAAGTCCATTCTCTTGGAGGTTAGCCGAGCGACTTATGGTGCCCGCTGTGTGTGGTGGTGTCCAGTGTGTTCTGGCTCAGTGGTCACAAGCGAGTGCATATTCGGGTTTGTACCCTCTTATCGGGCGCCTCCTTCCACTCTTCAGCCTGGCATGGGCTCACCTACTGGGAGTCAAGAAGTCTATCAGCATCCACTTCACTTGCCTGCTTACAGCAATCACTTTCACCTCAATTGCAATTACAGGTAAGAAGGCTAGAACTCCCGATATGCACCAGGGAAGGGATAACACAACTTGAAAAGATCAGTTATAATGCGTTATATACATTAATTTATCAGTGTTATGTTTGTGTTGGCAGTGTACAACGGGGTGTACAACATGGAGCCGCTGGAATATTTCTACTCCCCTCTAAGTCTGCTCTTACACAGTCTCTCACTGGCCTGGCTGTCCAAAGTCGCCCGGCTTGAGCGAGGCCATACTAACATTTTTGACCTCTACTACAACCTGACGGTGACCCAGAGTGTGTTGTTGGTACTGCTCTGTATAATGCATCCAGACAGCCCACGAGCGGTCACGGGTGGCAACTGGCACACCCTGCTCTTCCTGGGATACATGTCAGCTATGCTGCTCCTGGGCTCGGGACAGATTTTTCTAGTGAACCTAACAGCACTGAGGTACTCGCCGCTCACTGCGGCTCTGCTACACTCCGCCGGAGGACTCGTAAAACCGCTTATTTCCTTGATGTAGCACAAAATGAGTAGTTTTGTGCTACATCATTTGGCTTCTTGATCAGGTCAAGTTAACAAAAATGTAAGAAAAAAGACTTAAAATATACACTCAATCAAACAATAATCCAATCAGCCAATCATGTGGCAGACGGACAACGCATGACTACATGGTGAGGGCTTCAATTCAAGTCCACATCAAACATCAGAATGCAGAATAAACTCAACCTCGGTAACTGTTACTTAAGATAAGCCAACAGGAAGGCAACGTTACCTCAAATCTCAATTCTTTACAACCAAGGTGAGCAGAAAAGTATCTCAGAATGAACAGAGTGTCATATTCTGAGGTGAAGGGACTACAAGAAGAGATGCACTCCAATCAGCTCAATAACAGGAATCCACAGTGAACATGAGAATGGAAAAATATCACCTAGTGTTTGTCACGTAGTAAATGTTTAGCATAGTCAATTCCAGTAATTTATTAATTAATTATGTGCTCAGAAAAACAAAAAGCCTATTTTAAAAATGTCAATAAAAGGTAATGTGTAACCTAACCAACCTGTGGATGTTTCACTGGATTTGTCGAAGGCAAACAACTGCACAAGATAAAAATCCCAAATGATTGACTTGTGTGTGTGTGTGTGTGCGTGAGGTAATTATCTTCATTTGGTTAATACAACACTATCAGAAGGTCTAGCTCATCAGAAAGTGAAACACTACACAAACCTGGTCTTGTTTTCTTTAGTTGTGTTTTTTGTTTTCAGAAATTTCCGAATGATACAACTCGACTCTGTGGTCTTGTACAAGAGCTTTACAAAACTGTTTTTATTAGACATCCTGTACAAAAATACACACTTTGGAATATGTTCATATGTTTAATTTCGTTATAAAAGACATGACATCTGATGCACCGATGCTCCATGTATATAAGTGCTATTCGAGCCGGTTCGGGTGAGTGTCCTCAAGAGGGGTCGGCGTTAGGGGGCAGTCGCAAACCGAGGCTGTCCAGCAGGTTCGAGGCGGGTCCGGCGAGACCGGCCTGAGAGGATAGCGACTCGAGCAGATTGGTTACCAGGTTGACGTCTACGTCTAAAGGTTGGAATTCGTCTTCAGTCTGCTCAGAGCTTCCTGCTGCGTCTGCTCTGATATCGCCGCCCTGCCAGACAAATGAGATATGGAGGTCTGAGTTACAAACAAATATTTTACCACCTTTAAAATTTTTACTTTAAATTGTTACTTGTTTTGTGGAAGCACCAAAAAAAAAAAAAAAAAAAAAAAAAAAAAGTTAAAAACGTCATCAAATTGAAAAAAGTGGAATCGACGGCAAGTTTTCTGTTTTTATATCTCTGCTTGTCTTTGACTTTGTCTACATCACCATCTGTCTCTTCCCGTTTCTCTCTCTACCTTTGACCATGTGTCTGTGTGCCTGTCTCTGTATCTCTTATCTGCCATTCCTGTCTGTCCCTGCTTGAGGCTCTGTCTATCTCCCCATCTCCTTCTGTCTACAACTATCCCAGCCTTTCTTTCCCTGTGTCCGTCTCTCTGCCTCAACCTGTCTCTCCCTCTGTCTTTGTTTTTACTGTCCATCCATTTTTCATTGTCTGAATCTCTAGGTTGTCTCTTAACTCTTGTCTGTCTGGCCATGTCTCTGTCTATGTCTGCCTGTTTCCACCCATCTGTTTCACATCATCCTGTCTGCATTTATAAACATATATAAACAAACATTAAATATGAAAGTAAAACAAAGTAGTTAAACAATAATAAAACAAAAACAACAACAAAAACTACCAGTAACTGAACAGTAGTGATGTTAAATTCTGATTAGTTGGGGTTAGAGATATTCAGGGTGTCTCTCACACCCCTGCTTCTGTCTCTCTTCCTGTCTGTGTTATTCTTTATCTGTCCACGACTGTCTCTTCTGTCTTCACTCCCATCAATCTATCTATATCACTGTATGTCCCTGTCCATCAAGCAAATATCACACTGAATTTATATTATGTTATTATATTATGTTAAGCGCAGTAGAACGTGTGACGAGCAGCTAGTACTCACTTTGCCGTTAGATGTGAAACTCTGTCCGACATTCGTGGTTCGAAGCTCTTGGTCCATCTCGTCCATGTATCTCTTCAGATTGTCCAATGTCTCTGCTCTTGTCTGATTTTCAGTTCCTTCATCCTCTGCTTCATCATCCTCATCCTCATCATCATCTAAATCATCTGAGTCCAGCTCCTCATCTTTACCACCTGGCATTGATCGAATTCAATTAAAAAACACTGTTCACCACTAGTCGTGAATAATAGATAAATAAAACATCATTTTCATAGTCTATTTATTATTTTTTTTTTTAGCAGTCATGCATTTTTTGCAAAATTCAACATGCTTAGGGTATCAGAAGGCTTGTGTTCAGGGTATCAACTGAACTCACCGAGCAGTCTGTCCAGAGCGCTCGTCACTGCGTCAGGGTCAAAACTGAACGGCTCTGACAAACACGACCTGAAAAAAACATTATGCCAGACCCTTTAAATCACACATTACATGAACATTACATAAAAAGTGTGTAAGATGCAGAGATGGTGTGAAATTACAAAATTCAATTTATCATCATAATTTCTAGAGGAATCCAGTGGTAGTAAATTATGTGGAAAAATTTAAAGATTTCCTAGACAGATAGATAGATAGATAGATAGATAGATAGATAGATAGATAGAACACAAATTAATTTAATAAGGCTTTCACTTAACTTGTATGGAAATTTAACTATACTGTATACTAAATTACAAAATCATTTTTCTTATTCACATTTCTTAAAGATTTCTATTCAATATTTTTATACATTCTTCTGTTCATCTGTAAGAAGTTAATTTAACTAAAAGATTATTGGTTATTAACGTCAGTAAATACCAACAAAATATTAATAAACATATATAATTTTATTTTTAAACTATTAATAATTCATTAATAATGACAAATTTGTTCTGTTAAATTTAAGTGGAACAAACCCAAAAAATTTAATAACTACAATACATGTGTATTACTTAACAAAAACTCTTAAAATAGATTTTATCTCCACTACGGGCTGAATGCACTAGTGTAAAGATAAACATAAATTCTGAGTTTCCTCTCCAAGTTCATGAATGATGATACCGTGGGAATTCAGCTCCTTCGTGTGATGACATGGCATTGATGAAGTCCTTCATCCCCTGTGTCACAGCCACTAGAGTGTATCCGGCTTCTTCCTCCTGCTGTTTCTCCTCATCCTCACTCCTTCCTGCTCCACATGTGCCTGCTTGACCTGTACCTGCCCTCTGACCCCCTCTTTCCTCCAGCAATCTCTCTAGCTCATCTGGGGTGATGTTTAACCAGGTGTCACCTGCAGAGGGCAGCAGAGAGATTAAACTCTTTAGTTACTTTTCTACTGTATACTGGATACAGCATGTGCGAAAGTCGTAAGCTCCCTTATTTCATATTTTGCTTTCAAAGAGCCAGACTTTCTTGTAATTTTTATTTTAGTCTTGAGGAACAGTTCTGCAGGCTTCCTGAAGGACTTCTTTGTCTCATTTTTGGCAGGTTTTTGTCTCATGTTCAGTCCAATTGCTACACCTGAGTAACTTCAGAGGAACGCTTTTTGTTTGATAAGCCACACAGTGACCTAAGAATCATTCCAGAATAAACAACATCTAACTTAAGGCATGAACCACTGAGAAACAAGTGCAGATAATCAGGTCAGTGATGCTGAATGCTGAGTGGTTTGGAACAGATGAGAGAGAGAATGCGGTTGCCGCTGAAGTTGTTACATAAACAACCAATTTGTAAATTGTATTTGTAGAGAATTTGCGACCTGTATCAGTAAAATATTTGTTATCAGTTTCTTTAATTTAATCTTTATTATTTCATTTAACTCACTTTGAAGTAATGAGGGGGTTCAAGGCTTCTGCACAGGACATTATAAAAAACTGAATCAACTTATAAATGATTATATTTTATTATAAATAGACACAAAAAGAAATTTACTGTCTTCTGGTGGAAGGTGAGCTTCTTGTTTCTTTAATTGCTCCAGACTGTAGGGGGCGCTCTCTAACACCTGCAACACTTCCTCACCTGGACCATGAACACACCTACCAAAATAATAAATATATTAAAAAAATAATAATAATAATAATAATAATTACAATTATATAAAGCTTTTTATTACAAAGGCATTTTAAAGAACATGACAAACAACAAAAAGTATTTTTAATTAAAGATTTTTATAATTAAAGTATAAAAAAATGGATAAAATGTAACAGAAAAAAATTAAATAATAAAAATGAACAAAAATAATTAATTAATATAATGTAGAGATAATTAATTGGCAGGGAACAATATACAGTACAATTTTATAAACGTTTTATATAATGTTAATACTGAATATAAGGATATAATCGATCAAAAATTATAAAAAGTTACAACTGTAAAACTATAAAATGGGTTCCCTTCATGTTCTCAAGGAATGAAAAATTGAAATTAACTAGCATGTAATTATACTGTTTCACAATTATGCTCAACCAATAAAATACGTAAAATAATGTTTTATTGGCTCAAAGATTCACTCAATATCGAGTGGAGTCAGGTGACCTCTCACCTCTGAGCACTGGACATCGACTGCTTAAAGAAACTCTTGGCTGCCGTCATGAGCTCTCTGTAGCGCGCCGAGCCTTCCAGCTCCCCCTGCACACACAAGCACTGGTGTAATAACTGTAAAATCTACTGTAGATACTGACTTTACTTTTCCTTGTCTCGTCTCACCTTAAAGTAAGCTTTTCTGTTCAGACTGTCCAGGAATCCTCTCCAGAGCGGATGAGCATCCACTGGAGCCTCCGAGCTCGTCTCCGTGTGCCTGCTTTTACTGCACAGGATCTCGAAACCGTGTGCCTACACTCGACAAGAATCACACCACCGTTACTGACTTACTTCAGCATCGATAGCAGTAAGGATGAGAAAGTGTAAAGTGTTATTCTGTAAGTTGTTTCTGTAAATTCTGTCATGCTGTTGTAGGAAAATGATGCACACAAGGTTGTGTGATGTGTCCCAGAATACAGAGGAGTTACTGCTGCCACCCTGAAATTAACTGTTAATCAAAAGTTTTTTTTCCCCCTTACTTCACATGTCACCATCAACAATTTGTAATAAAACTCTTACCAGCTTCATGCCGAGGTTGTGAGCTTTGTATTGAGGGTGTGATGGAGGTGGAAGGTTAAATCCACTCCTCCTGTCAGGAATGAAGCTCTGCTGCTGGAGCTGAGCATAAAGACAGCGAGTGAAGGTCACCTGAGGAACGGGGAACAAAGAATTAATTCAAACAGACATTAGACATTATAGTTTTTGTAGGCCGGCACGACTTTACCTAAAAGAAAGAAAATAATATCAATAAATATAAGTCTGCAAATCATCAAAGCAATCATCATCATTAATCTCATTCTTTATATTTGTACAATACATTTTTCTGTTTTGCTTAAATCCATAGAGTTTAGATTACTCTAATTGGTCAGGTCAGATTAGACATCTTTGACAGAACAGATTTACATTGCAGAATTTGATTTGCAGACATTGATTGAGTTCGACTCGCCAACTTTGACTTGCTGACTTCAACTGGCCAGCAGATGAACTGCCTGAGTTTCATAGGCCAACTGATGTCTGACCCTGGCCGTCTGACCCTGGCCGGTCATCCAATGACTTTGATTGGCCAACTTTGATGAGGCAAGTTTGTTTGTTAGACTATTTCTACTGGCTGACTTTGATATGCTGAGTTTAATGGGTAGGCTTCAATTGCTTGAGTTTGACAGGCTGACGTTAAAGATTTTGGCCGACCGACTCTGACTGGTCCATCCAAGGACTTTGACTTTGAGTTTAATGGACCAAATTTTATTGTCCGACATTAAAGATTTTGACAGACTGGTTTTGTTTGATCAACAGTTTTATTTTCACAGCTCTGATTGGCCAGCCCTCATAGTGTAAAGAAAATTGTGTCTGAACCCATCTTGAAAACATGTTATATAATCTCGCCTTTACAATTTTGTCTCATTGTGGCTCTCACACTCTCACTCACTCATTCTCTATAGCGCTTATCCTGTACAGGGTCATGGGGGCCTTAAGCTTATCCCAAGAGACTTATGGCACTAGGCTAGATACACCCTAGCAGACCCACATACACACTACAGGCAATTTGGAGACACCAATTAGCCTGCATGTCTTTGGACTGTGAGAGGAAACCGGAGTACCCGAAGAAAACCCAAGCACAGGGAGAAGGAACATACGAAAACGAGGCAGGCATCAAACCCTCGACTCGACCCTTGAGGCGCAAGGCCACAGTACTAACCACTATGCCACTGTGTCGGCTTACAAAGTAACTATGACTGCAAAATAAATACCAGCGTGAGGACTCTGGAATCAGGGGGAAAGTAGCGGAAAGTTCTGCAGGCCTGAAGGTCAACAGGGTCACGCAGATAAAATGCAGAAACAGCAGGAGCAACAAGGTCAGGTCGCCGTGCCAACACCGCTGCAACACCTGCAGGTACGTAGCAATGTGCGTGATGGAGGCTGGTCTTGATTTTACCTGGGAACCTACAAGACACACATACACACACGATCATAATTAAAATCCATCAACAATAAAGAGACCAAATAGAACATCTAAAGTTTACAGTATCAATTACAGGATCTGGATCAGTAGCCCATGCAAATTGCCATGTCTCTGTAAAAACTACACTGTGATCAACACCCTGCACCACCGGTCTCTCACCCCTGCAGTCGTCGCTCCAGTGCAGCTCGGATTCGCCGATCGGCCACACAGAGCTCACCGTGTCTGTGCAACACCTCCAGAGCCTCATGAACTGATGGCACCGAGTCTCCAGGCCATCCCGCCTCTCCAGCACGCACACGGTTAGGCAAAATGTGCAGCTCACCATGGTACAGGAAGACCTGGAGGAGTCAATCAGCAAGAAGAAACATTTATAACACAATGTGTATGACGGCTGTACTATTACACTGTGTGAGGAGTCGCTACTGTTAACATGCCAAAGTTTTTTGTGAAATAGTTTTTTATTTCATCATCACCATCACCATGATCACCTACCCTGTTTTCGCTGCTCTCGGGGTCAAGCCACTTGGGCAGGTACTCAGCCGCCTCGATCAAGAGGAACTGTCCATCATTGTCCTGGATGCTGGCAGCTAGCTCGCTGAACCTGTTTGTGATGCATTTGAGCAGATAAACGATGAACCACTCGTCTTCAACATTGTCGCCGAATTCCGTGCTGCCGCTCAGGTGAGCCGGGACATCGCCTATAGAACAAAACACGTGCACAAACACACTTATATATAAATTTTAAGTTAAGGTTTTGTGACCATTTTGTTAGACACTATATAGGCAAAAGTATGTGCACCCCAGGCCCTCTGCAGGACACTGAAGCTCCTCCACAAACTCAACACACCACGTCTCCATGGAGATGCTTTGTGCACAGATGCAGTGTCATACTGAGACAGAATTGGACCTCTTAGTCCCATTAGAAGAAATGTTGTGTTCGTATAGACATGACAAGTGTGTTCCTGCAATTCTGTGGCAATTTAGGGGAGAACAACATATACTGTAGGTGTGAGGGACGTGGGGTGCACAAACTTTTGATCACCTCACCTTTCTCTGGATTGAAGCTGAGACTAAAAGGATCCTTCTGCCAAATGTAGCCCACCAGCAGAGGAGCGACTTCGGCCAGGACATCCTCCAGGAGCCGCAGGAGGAGCCGCTGCTTCTCCTGAACATCCAAAGGATCGGGACTGAGCAGAAAAAGTCGGTACTGAACCGAGTCCTCAGGCACAGCGGGTTTCTTTAGGAACTCCATGTCGCTCAATGTGATCTTTATACATCCATATATATTTTTTTTTTCGACCTTTTCTATAAACGCGGAAACACGTGCATGTGTTTTTGTAACGTTAAGCGTGCGTCACGCTGTGTTGGAAAAATACTTCCGGGGTGGATTTTAAAATAAATGTCCTCAGTTACCCGCGTGTATGTCCGTGTTGTGAATAAATAATTTTTACAATTATTTCCTAGTTTTTTGTCATGTGAAATATTGTAAATATTGTAAAATAATACACACACTTTAATTTTTATAGGTCCAAATAAACAGCATAATATTTTAATAATTACGTTTATAAAAAAACTTTTTTTTTAAAAGCTAAATTTACATTTGACGTATGATTTCTTAATTTTTTTAATGATGTTTGCATTTTGAATATATTTGCTTATAATGTTATCACAATAATGCAAAATAGCACTTATTTACTAATTTAAAGCATTATTTTAATGTTGAAAAAAAAAAGTCAGTGATAAAGCAAATAGAAATCCGTTAGCGTGCGTGCGCAGGTTTGGCTTTAATTTTGAAACGGCTTTTCTATAGGTAGGCATGCGCGACATCTTTACGCATGCGTAGTACGTGTATCATTTCCAACAGCGAATGTGGTGGTGAAAATGAGAGACGGAGACGGTTCGGTTCGGTTTTACTGTACCGCGGGAGCCGGTATGGAGGGGTTTCTGCTGGACGAGGTGAAGAGTAAACTACATGCCACTGAGGTGAATGAACTTAATTTCGAATTACATTAAAGCTGTAACTACTTTAAGAAGGAAAGTAGCAAATACACACCCAAAAACGTGTCAAAAAGTAATCCAATGACGTCATGTCCATAGTAATTCTCATATTAATTAAACAGGAATGAATATTTGTGTGGCAAAACAATAGGCATAAAGTAAAGGGGGTTATCTCCCGACAGTACAGCTTTATCAGGATAGAAACATTTCTTATAGAAAAAAAAAACTAATTACATAGTGTATTTAAAACATTCTATAATTCTGTCACAGATTTAGGGAAAATTAAGCCTGGTGACCAATCACTAATCACTGTTGTTTGTCATCAGAAAAGATGGTGATTAGTGATTGTTCGTTGAGTATAATGGTGATCAGTGATTGGTCATCAGGAATATTAGTGATTAGTGATTGGTCTTGGGAAAGATGGTAATAAATGGCTCTGTGTGTGTTTGTATGTGTGTGTTTTAGGTGGAACATATGCCAGGCAGGGTGTTTTTTCGCTGCCACTCAAATCAACATGACGTCGTGCGACTCAAATCTGCAGAGCGCCTCTTCCTGCTCCTGCATAAAGCTCCGCCCACTTCCTTACCAACAAATCCAGGTGTGCAGCTCGCATCACACGCCTTTACTTAAAGATACAATATATAAAGCTGTAGTTAGGAGTGTGTTTACATTTACATCCAGAACTGAGTTTTTCTTTTCTGTTCCTCTGGTAGCAAAAGCAGCAAGTGTGATAGAGCAGAGGATTGTGGGAAATCCAGACCTGTGGAGCGGCGCTCTGTCCACCTGGTTCTCGCTGCAGGCGGAGCTTAACTGCTCTAAGGGGCGGGGCAAGAAGAGGAAGCGAGAGGAGGAGGAGGAAGAGAGTGTAAAGCATCCTAGTTTTAGAGTGAGCTGCCGTTGCAGCGGAGCCATCGCTCGCTCTTATAACTCCCAGGTGTGTGTGTGTGTGTGTAAAATTGGATATCATACATATGATGGCTGATTTTGGGATTAATGGAAAATTCTATCTTTTTTTTCTCACTATATTGACTTTATACTTGTGTGTGTGTGTGTGTTGTATAGAACCTGAATCGTATCATAGGGATGGCCATCAACCGACAGCTTGGATGGAAAGCTGACCTTCGAGCTCCAACTATTGAGGCAGGTGCACACACACACACACACACACACACACACACACACTTTACCATTGTTACAAAGATCTCTCTATACCATGGCTAATGTCTTTGCTGGTTGTTAATGTATTTGAGTGTTTGATGGTGCGGGTTATTTTGCGTGTGTGTGTGTGTTTATACAGGTCAATGTGTATTTAAGTGATGATCACAGTGTAGTCGGGATTCCTCTGTTAAGGTACGTTTAATATTCCTCTCTGTATTAAAGCCATGGTTTCCTCTTCCATCATGCTTATGATATGCGTGTGTGTGTGTATATATGTGTGTGTGTTTAGGCAGCCTCTGGCCAGTCGCACTTATCTGAAGCACACTGGACTCAGGTCCACTGTGGCATGGGCAATGGCGTCTCTCTGTAATCTACAGGTACGCCGCTGGAATCTCTCTACCAGTCTCACAAGGGGTTATGGGAGGAGCTTATCAACTACATTTTTATGAGTAAATTGTTGGGAGGGTTCACCAGACCAGAGAGTGAATTTTTCAAGCTGTGGATTTAGGAGGGTGATGAAGCTTTTGGGTTTCTCGTCTAAGAAGTGACTCACAGGTGGCATCATGTTCATTTAGCAAAGAATGCGTCAGGTTTTTTTTTTTGGAGCTCGTGTGTCAGGTATCCTCTATCAGTCAGGCTCCGCCTTCTACCCTGCTGAGACCCAAAATACAGCCGTGGCCAAAAGTTTTGAGGATGACACTATTATTAACTTTCACTTATTCTGCTGCTTCTGTGTTTTTAGATCTTTTTGTTAGATGTTACTAGGGTAAGGCGGTGTAGTGGTTAGCACTGTCGCCTTGCACCTCCAGAGTCCGGGCTCGATTCCCGTCTCTGTGTGCATGGAGTTTGCATGTTCTCCCCGTGCTTGGTGGGTTTCTACCGGGTACTCCGGTTTCCTCGCACAGTCCAAAGACAAGCAGATTAGGCTAACTGGTGTTCCCAAATTGCCCATAATGTGTGAATGAGTGTGTGTGTGTGAATGAGTGTGTGTGTGTGTGTGTGTGCCCTGTGATGGATTGGCACCCTGTCCAGGGTATACCCTGCCTCGTGCCCTAAGCCTCCTTGGATTGGCTCCAGGCCCCCGCGACCCTGAATACAGGTTAAAGCGGTATAGAAGATGAGTGAGTGAGTTACTAGGGTGTACTGAAGTTTAATTACAAGCATTTCATATGTTTCAAAGGCTTTTATTGACAATTACATTAAGTTTATGCAAAGAATCAATATTTGCAGTGTTGGCCCCCTACTTTTTCAAGACCTCTGTAATGCTGTCAATCAAGTTCTGATCCACATCCTGACTGATGGGAGCCCATTCTTGCATAATCAATGCTTGGAGTGTGTTAGAATCTGTGTGTTTTTGTTTGTCCACCCGCCTCTCGAGGAGAGACCTCAAGTTCTCAATGGGATTACGGTTTGGGGAGTTTCCTGGCCATGGACCCCAAATTTCAAAGCTTTGTTCCCCGTGCCACTTTGTTATCACTTTTGCCTTATGAGGCCACTGAGGTGCGTCATCATGCTGGTAAAGGTATTGTTCGTCACCAGACTGCCTCTGTTGAGCCCTTGCGTAAGGCTCTTAACTCTGTCTGTTCCACCTTTTTTATATTGTTTAGAACACAGAAGTTACAGGTCTTGGGTGTGATTGATTTAATCGAACGTAAATTAATGCCCATTGTCACACAGGTCTCTATATTTTCGAGAGTAAAAGAAACGATTTGTAAATGAGTGCAAAGAAAATCTATGACAATCTTAAATTGTTCATTCTCTCTCTCTATCTCTCTCTCTCTCTCTCTCTTACTCTCTCAGGAGACATCAGTAGTTTTAGACCCCATGTGTGGAGTTGGCACCATATTGATAGAGGCGGTGCAGGAGTGTCCGGTCTGTACACACACACACACACACACACACACACTTTATTAGTCACCTCCTAATACATTCAATACATTCCTCGAGTTCAACAGGTTTTTATCAGGTACCTGTTTGTGCTCACAACCTTATAATTAAAATAATTATTCATCATTCAAGAGAAATTAATTTTCACAGGAAATTATAATTTGGGTCATAGTTTGAGTGAGATATACAGCAACAGTTTGGACTCATGACGCGAACTGTACTGCATGTGATTAAGATATTTAGACATGTTCAAGCAGGTGCTTAAACATGGATTTGTCTCAGATTGAAATAATGGAGGCATGAGTATAATTTTATTATGAGTAAAGAGTCATTCTTTATCAGTGTTGGAGTTATAAATGAAAAAAGAGTTGATTTCCAGAAGCTCAGCGGTTCAGGCGTGTATCTCTGTCCCGTAGCGCTGCCCCTGTCCTCAGCTTCCGTAGACGCGGTGGTGTGCGACATCCCGTTCGGTAGGAAGTTCAGCTGCGGTGTCGCCATGACGACTGCTCTTCCACGCATCCTAGCTGAGATGGAGAGGTATCGGAGATCATTAAACATCCTTCTTCATGCAGGAATCCTTAATAATGTGATGAAGTGTTAGATAGTATCCCACTATCACCACCCAGAAGTTGATTGACTCCTGTAAACACACTTCCTGAATTGTTTTAATTAGAAAAGTTTAATAATTTTAATTTAATTGTGTCGTACACAAGAGCGATTTGCCGACCACCTCACATACAGGCCGAGACTTTATTATATATCTCACAAATTTCCCCTTTCTCCTATTCTACTCAAGCATCTTTAAATGGTTAAAATAATGTATTGTGTTCTACAGAGTTCTCCGTCAGGGAGGAAACCTGGTTCTCCTGCTCAGCCTGCAACTCTCAGCCCTGATTAAGAAACTTATCGGAACGGACTCGCTCGACATGCGGTCAGACGCAGCCGGCTGTGACCAGGACGCGCACACCTCGGAGACGAGCGCAGAGACTCATGAGACGGAGAAGTTCTCTTTTAATTCGCTGCTCCTGCAGAGCAAACACAGAGTGAGCCTCGGGAGCACCGACGCACTCATACACACCTACATCAAAAGGCACACGACATGTGATGCTCAACTATAGCGAGTGACCACCTATCGGATATGAAGTGCACTATCTAGGGAGCCACTACGGCCACCTGAAGGACCCCATGACTATGGATTGATTCCAGAATATCGTTAGAGCTGATCCTGAGGTCTGAGCACTTTTTGGTGCTTGGAGCGTTAACTATAATAAATTTGATAATGACGAAAAACAAAAAGGTCTTGACTCTGCTTTAATAACTCATGCAGGTCTCTGTTTTCACCCTACACCAAGAACCGCTGCTATAGTCTACACATTTTGTACCTTTAATATGTATGTTTTACCTGACAATAAAAAACACATATATTAAAGGCATATGAATGGAGCTATCAGATAACGATATAGTATAGATAACGATGTTGTACCAATTTAGTACCAGTTTAAGCGGTACGGTGGTGTAGTGATTAACACTGTTGCCTTGCACCTCCAGGGTTGAGGGTTCGAGTCCCGCCTTTGGGTCTGTGAAGTTTGCGTGCTCTCCCAGTGTTTGGTGGGTTTCCTCCGGGTACTCTGGTTTCCTTCCATAGTCTAAAGACATGATGATTAGGCTAGTTGACTCTTCCAAATTGCCCGTAGTGTGTGCTTGCTTCTGGCCTCCAATGAACTGTCCAGGGGGTACCCTGTCTTGTGCCCCAAGTAATAATTTTGCACCATGTAGGGTGCAAAAACGTATCTCTTACTCTATGTAGTGCACTTGTAAAGGACATGAGGGGTATTTGAGAGACAGCCCTGTGGAATTAATTTACAGCCAATCATATGAATTCTGTTCAACTTTAAATAAAATCTATCTAATGTACAGTACATTTAAAATTACATTTAGAAGCTTTTTACTACCTGTTCACCATTAGTGCCCTTTAAATCCGAACTGTCTGATTTCTCACATTCTTCCAAAAATTTAAGCCACATTTTTGGGTCGATCCTGATCTCATCAATAGTGACACAGACAAACCTCCAGCACGAGCCTTTATCTCAGAGATGATTTGATCTGGAGCTTAACTTCACTAGTCTGTTTATGATTAGAGCGAGAAGGCTAAAGAAGGCCAGACCCTGGCTGTTTCACAGGTAGCTATCACTGATATCACAGCTACAACTGGCAAGTAGGCATTTTATCTCCGGTTTAACTGCAGACGCTTAGCCATGATGACAGGCATGTCCATCAGAGAGGTGCAAGGTTTAAATAAAGCGCAGGGTTCAAAACTGATTCTTCTTATTAAGGTGTGAGGAGCAGGAGGCACGTGGCTTAGATCTGATTTAAAAGCATTTAATAAAGTCTGAAAGCAGTCATGTGGAGCATCTGTGCTGCATGCGATTGTTGACAGTATTGCAGCTGCAAATCACAGCTTTGGATTAATGCACTCGTTCTAATAAAATATCATTTCCATAGTAAGTTACTCAAGGAAGTGTAGTGATAGATGGTCCGTGTAAACTGATTCGAAAAAAACGAATCTTATTATTATTACTCACATGCTTATTGTAATAAATCGGGTATGTTTGCCAGACAGGTGAGAAACCAGTATAACAGCTGTGTGTGTGTGTGTGTGTGTGTGTGTGTGTGTGTGTGTGTGTGTGTGTGTGCGCGTATGTGCTGGGTGGGGTCGACTGTTGTCATTAGTTTAAATGTGAACATTTCAAGTGCAAATAGGTGTTATACAAATTCTGGATGCCAGAAAACACATCAAGACCTTCTTTATCGTTTCAGGAAGTGTTCCGGACGTTTCATTAAATAATTAGTTATTGTTAATAATTAGCTATTGTTACAGAAAATGAGTTATACTTGAACTGCAACATGACATGCATCCTGTACTGTCTGCGCATACAGTGGAATGAATACAGCCATGTTCTGTCCTTTTGTAGTAATTTTATCTTGTCCGTATATATTGTGTTTTTATTAGATTAATTTCATGCATCATCCAGAGGTGTGTAAACAAAGTAATTCATTTCATTAATTAGGTTTTTATTAAAGCTCTTATCTGAAATAATGTGTAGGTTTATATATTATACTACATAGAAATCCTATTATTGTAAAGGATGATAATAATAAAATTTATATAATACACTACCTGGAGGTAAAAAAAAAAAAAAAACTATGGGTTTAAATAAGCTAATAATTAAGAGATTTTTATTGGATAATTACTGCAGTGATTAATATGTTTCAGCTGCAACTTTTGTTTTAAGATTAGATTCAACCTTATTGTCCAAAGTACATGTACAAAGCCAATGAAATTTGTATTGTCCTTGATCAAGCAAAGAAAACAACTAGGGTGATTTACTGGGACTGAGTTAAGACTGAAACATTAAAACACATTATTAAATCTGGAAGGATAGTGGTGAACCTTCAAGGAAGAAATGTGGTCAGAACAACATTCTGTATGAGCATGATCAAAAATCAGAGCTATCTTTAGTAAAAAACAAAACAAAAGCAAGAGCATTTCCACATGCAAAATATGAAGAGGACTTACAGGTTTGGGACTAAACAGCTGTGCATCCATAAGAAAACCACTTATCAGTTGGGCTAATCTGGATAAAAATGCTTAAATTTGCTAATGAGCATAAAAAATGGACTTTGAGCGATGAGTATGTCAGGGTAAAAAAGGAAGCATGCATCATGCATAGTGCCCACTATACAAGCCTATTGAAGATTGGGATATAGATTGACCGGTAAACAGCTTTTTACAAACATGCTTCACCACTAAGTGGTATGATGTGAAGTTTCCAGAATTTATAGGGCAATGTTTTTCCCATCACCATGACTGCTATTCTTGTGCAGGACCATTTGTCAGTGGTACGGTTATAATGGTGCTAACGGAACGACGTTGTCTTAAAATACCATCAGTATGTCACCTTCCCCTTACTGGAGACCTCTCCATGTTAGGAAGATCTACAAATCATATAAAGCTAGCCTATAGGTCTCGTGATGGACATCCAGGTTTTGTATTCCTGCCTTCTGTCCACTGCCGCATGAGTAGGCTCCGTGTCCACCAATACCACATCCAAGATATGAAAAGATAAAATTAATTGGTTCATCTTGTTTTATCACTGACACTTTCATTTTGTTTGAAGCTGTTTCTGAAAGCATCATATTGTTATAAGACCATCTGGTAAAGAACTAGAGAGAGAGAAAGAGAGAGAGAGTCGTTCCTTTTAAGGATGATCTTGGTGCTGTAAAGCTTTTGGAGAACTCTGCTGTAATTAGTGTAATTGTGTACAATCAGTGCAAAACTGTGAAAGCCCATATTATGTTTGCTAATTACATGTTAGATGTAGAGAACAATAGCAGGCCTAAAACGGAATCCAATGGGACACCACATTATACTTTTATGGACTTCAAAGAATTTTCAGTGATGCCAACACAATTACAGCAACGCATCAAATAAAATCTAAACCAGGCATGCTGAGCTCAAGTCCAACACCTAATCAGAGCAATATTGGTAATATGAGTTGAGAAGTATGTCACTTATTATTTACACCCATAAAAACATTGAGGGAAAACCACCAAGCATGGGAGAATGTGTAACCTCCATCCGCACACAAAGACTAGAAATGAGATTCAAACCCCCAATCTATTGAGTGTGCATTATCAGTTTAAATTGTTTCTGTCAAGCGTTTTTTCTTTGCCTTAGACAACAGCCTGATGCTACTTCTTGAGGGATGACTTTTGTTGATATTTGGAAAGATCTTATTTCCCTGAGATGGCAATTATATAACGTCATGTGTGTTATGCAGCTGAAAGTTCAATATAACAGAAGTTATTTAAATTAACATGAAGTCCATTTCGAGCACAGGGATGAGTCAGCAGATTCAGAGGGCAGATTGGGTCTGGATCACTGGGAGCACAGGAGCAGCATGTGTAGCTCCAAACCATCATGAAGCAGAATCCAGCTGGAGCTGGTCCTTTTTGTGGATGCCTCAGGATCCTCGAATGTGGGCGTTTTTTTTTTTTATTATTATTACATTCTTTGATTGTCTATACCACTTTATACTGTGTACAGGGCCATGGAGGATTGGAGCCTATCCCAGGAGACTTTGACATTTTAAGATTCTGAATAGTATAACGTTAAGCCAGATCTTGAATAAGCCAAGAACTTGGCTCTGACTCTGTGTACAACATAAAATGTCTCAAAATATCCAGCCCCCTCTACATATCCTGCACCCCGTTGTCTTCCGGTTTCAATCTCATTGGATGAGTTAAGGAATTCCAAAAATTTAGGTAGATATTTACCTGCCTAATTTGAAGTCATGTAATCATATTTTTTTGTTGTAGATTAAATGCAATTTTATATAATTATAGTATTTTTTATTTCGTTGTTGTAACGAGATTCGAGAGGAAATTCACTTATATTAGTTTCACATTTTTAGACGTTTCGCATAAATTTAAATTTAAAGAAAAAGTAAACTACACTGTTTCGTTCTAAGCTCTTTATATTACCAATAAATAACGAAAACAATAGCGTATGTATATTTTTAGTTTAGTTTAGTTTAGCTTAGCTTAGTCGAGGATATGAGAATTAATTTAAAACAGGCGAATGAGACCACCAGCCTTCAGAAGGGGTCCTGGAGGAGACGTGCAAAGGGAAATGGGTTGCGCGATCGAGCGAAAAAGAGGCGGATGGCTGTGCGCATGCGCGGCACGCACTGACGGACATGTTGATTTCGGTAGCAGCCCCAGCAGCGGAGGTGTCCGTGTAGAGTGTCCAGGCGCGCGCGTCTCCGCCCGCGGTGTTTGCCCCGCGAGCCCGGGGGATTTCAGCGACCGGAAGCGGCGGAGCAACAAGAACAAATAAAATTTATCAAAAATAAAAAGCCATGAACTCAGGCCTGGATCTGTCGCGCCGGAACCCGCAGGAGGATTTCGAGCTGATCCAGAGGATCGGGAGCGGAACCTACGGCGATGTTTACAAGGTGATAACAACAACAATAATAACAACAACAACAACAGGATGCGCATCACATCATAATATAACATCCTGCTGGATTTAAAGACCTATGTGGATTTATAAACATCGTGTTTGGAGGATGGTGTCAGCTGCTGCAACTGTCACTGCTTGTTTACATCTCAGCAGTGGTAGTAAACAACAACAACAACAGGATGTATGGCTGTCTGTCTCGCGCTCTGGACGCGTCCCAAATGCCACCCTATATAATCTTCTATGTTTGGTTGTAGTAAGACTTTACTTTAAAGAAGGTTTATTATGTAGCCGAATCCCACCTGCCTCCCTGCTGGAGATGTAGTGCACTACATTAGGGATTTTATACACCACCTAGTGCACTTGGATGAGGGAATGGGGAGCCACTTCTTCCCCCCCCCCCCCCCTCCTAGACCTTTGTTTGAATGTCTAATGCACTAGGTAGGGTGTGTAAGATGTTCTTTCACAATATGTAGCCACTTGGATGAGGAATGGAGAGACACTTCGCACCTGTACCGTTGTCTTGTGCACTAGCATACACTGGAATTTTACTGCGGTTAGTGCACTAGATAGAGTGTAATACTAAATTCCTTGTTACAGGAAATGTAGTGCACTATATCAGTGATTTATACACCACCTAGTGGACTTGGATGAGGGAATGGGGTGCCACTTTGCCCCCCACTAGACCATTGTTTGAATGTCTAGTGCATTAAGTAGGGTGTATAAGGTGTTACCCTGTACCGTAGTCCGAATGTCTAGTGCACTAGCATACACCAGCTCGGGACTACTGTGCTTAGTGCATTACATAGGGTGTTCTACTAAAATGGATTGTTTACAGGACTACATCAGGAATAGAGAACCAGCTGTACCCTAATACCTTGACCTTATAATATCATATGTGTAGTGCACTAGGTAGGGTGTATAAGGTGTTATTTTATCATATGGAAAACCACTTGGGCCCCCTGTCTGAATGTCTAGTGCAATAGCATACACTGGGATTGACTGTGATGTGCACTACGTAGGGTGTTATACTAAATGGCTTGTTACAGAACATGTAGTGCACTACATCAATAATGTTAGTCTTTCAGCTTCTCCAGTCGAGGGGTCGCCACAGCGGGCCCTCCAAACCACACACACATCTTGGCCCAGGTTTTACGCTGGATACCAAGACGCATCCCTCCTGTTTTATCTTGGCTTGGGACCGGCACTGCATCCTGTGGCTGGGGTTTGGGGCTTGGGTGGGAATTAGTGTAGAATATTAGTGCACTAAATCAGGAATAAGGTACTCTAATATCTTACTTCAGATGTCTAGTGCACTAGGTAGGTTGTGTAAGGTGGTATTTCATCATCCAGTGCACAGAGACTTGGCCTCATGCACCATAGTCTGAATATCTAGTGCACTGGCATACACCGGGACTTTACTGTGCTTAGTGCACTTGATAGGGTGTTATATTAAAATGGATTGTTTACAGGACATGAAGTGCATTACATCAAGAGTAGAGAATCAGTTCTACCCTAATGCCCTGACATCCTAATATCTTACTTTGGATTTCTACTGCACTAAGTAGGGTATGTAAAGTCATACATTATGTTGTGCACTTGGATAAAAAAACTAATCATTCCTATGATCCTTATAACTTTGTTTTGAATGTTGTATGTCACTTACACTAGGTATGGTGGGTAAGGTGTTGTTATAATATGTAGTTCACTTGGATGAGAAGTAGGGATTCATATAACTTAAAATGTTGGTTGTCTAGTGCATTAGGTAGGGTGTGCAAGTTATTTTATCACATGTAGTGCAGTTGGATGAGAAATATGGATCCATTTGACTCCTTACAATGGAGGTCTGGTGCACTATGTAGTGTGTGTAAGGTGTTTTTTTCATATATAGTTGCACTTTGATGAAAAGTAGTTATGCACTTAAACAATTATACTTTGAGTTTGGATGTCTAAGTGTACTTAGTAGGCTGTGTACGATGCTGTGTCATTATACGTAGTTCACTTGTATATACGTAGTAGGGAATGACCTCTTAGACGTACTTTGACTGTTTATTGGACTTTTAGTGTACTAGGTGTGTAAGGTGTTATTTCATCATGTAATGCAATCGGCTGAGAAATAGGGATCCATTTAACCCCTTATACCTTAGTTTAAGTGTCTTGTGTACTTACTTTTTAGGTCTAGTGCACTAAGTATGGTGGCTAAAGTGGTATTTCATTAAACATAATCCACTTGGATAAAAAAGCAGGGATCTATTTTGACCCCTTATATCATACAGTACTTCAGATGCCTAGTGCACTAGGTGTGATGTGAAAGGTATCTACTTCTTAGATGAGAAGTAGGGATTCTATTTAGCTCCTTATCCGTTGGGTCTTGAGTTTACTAATTTTGGATGTGGTGCTGTAGTGGTTAGCACTGTCGTCTTTGCACCTCCAAGGTCCGGGTTCGATTCTCGGTCAGGCTCGATTCTCGTCTCTGTGTGCATGGGGTTTGGTGGGTTTCCTCTGGGTACACCGGTTTCCTCCCACAGTCCAAAGATATGCAGGTTAGGCTAATTGGCGTTCCCGAATTGCCCATAGTGTGTGTGTGTGTGTGTGTGTGTGTGCCCTGCGATGGATTGGCACCCTGTCCAGGGTGTACCCTGCCTTGTGCCCTTA
>JAQMYJ010000005.1:6596286-6607743 GCA_030014305.1 Clarias laeviceps
GTGTGTGTGTGTGTGTGTGCCCTGCGATGGATTGGCACCCTGTCCAGGGTGTACCCTGCCTCGTGCCCTAAGTCTCCAGGGATAGGCTCCAGGCCCCCTGAGATAGGCTACAGGATAAAGCGGTATAGAAGATAAGTGAGAGTGAGTGCACTAGGTAGGATGTGTAAGGTGTTATCCTATCAGGTAGTGCACTTGAAAAGTATTTATCCACTTACATTATTATACCATGACTTTGGCGATCTAGTGCACTAGGTGATGTGTGTAAGGTGTTATGTCACCATATGTAGTGCACTTGGATGAGCAGCAGTTATCCACATAAACCATTATGCTTTGCATTTGGATGTCTAAGTGCCCTAGGTAGGGTGTGGGTTAGGTGTAGGGTTACAGTGAAAATATAGAACTAGTTTCCCCTATATAAAAAAAATAGTTTGCCCCATATAAATTAGTTTCCTTGTCATTTGGAGTTGTAGTGCAGTAGTGTACAAGTAATCTGTATAAGTGTGTGTAATTTTATATCAGAAATCTAGTGCATGTCTGTTGGATGCATTTGACCTGGCATGCGGAGGGCCCGGGTTTGATTCCCACCGATGCCCAAACCCCAGCCACTGCATGCAGTGCCAGTGCCAAGCTCAAATAAAACGCGAGGGCTGCATCAGGACCGGCATCCGGCATAAAACCTGTGCCAAAGTCGTGTGTGCGGATCGGATGGTCCACTGTGGCGATCCCTTGACGGGAGCAGCCGAAAGACAAACAACAACCTCAGTAGGGTACATGTAGGGCACGTGGGGGTGGTGTTATTTATTTCTAGCATGTGTAGTGCACTTTAATAGAGATTAGGGAGAGATTTGGGACATTGCATACCATTATTTGGATGTCTGTTGGACATTTAGTGCACTCAACAGGGTGTATTATGCACTACATTGTGTACTAGGGCACCTATTTTGGAAATAGGGAACAATGCATTTGTTTAGCTGTCATGTAGTGCACTTATGAATTTATGGTGAGAACTGTCATTTTGGGCTACACCTGCCCTAAATTGCTCCCTAAAGGATATAGTGCACTATGTAGGGTTTATTAAAATTGCTTGTTATTTGTTTTTTAGTGAACTAAGTAGGGTAGATAAGTGAGTCATTCCCTAAATTTAAGGCAAGATGTGGGACGGTGTTTCATTAAATATTTGTAACAAGTGGCCTTTTGACATTTAGTGCACTATGAAGGGTGCAGAGGCTTTCGCTTTACCTATAATGCACTACCTGGGTATTTTATATTACATGTACTGCACTGTGCATTTTAGATTGGAAGTAGAAAGCCGCTTGAGCATTAGTCAGATTTTAGTGCACTAAAAAGGGTGAATTATTATTATTATTGTTAGTAGTAGTAGTAGTATTAGGTTTAGTGCACTAGGTAGGGTGTTATCTTTCATATGATATCTAGTGCACTTACAGGAAGTAGACAATCATTTAGGGTTACTCGACTCACAGTTTGGACCATGTCTTTGCACCACATTTTTTGTCCTTGTCCCTGTAAACACTTTATGCATTTTTTTTTTTATCTTTAGTGCCCTAGACAGGAAGCAGAAGACTGTAAACTAGGAACTGGGGGGGGTGATTTGGTGTCGATCACTTACAGTAAGCTGACTTGAGTAAGTTTGGGATGAACTTCCTGTGCTGAATATTAAACAGTTTCTAATTTCACACATCGTGTAGTGCGCTGAATTAGTAGGAAGGCATTTGGGACTCAGCCAGAGAGAGTTAGGTAACACTTTGGGCCGTGTGTGTGCGTGAGTGCTCGCATGTGTGTTTGTGTGTATGTGCGCGTGTGCACATACTTGCTCATTCTTTTCCTGTATTTGTCTTACACCAAATGTTTAATTAATTTATTAGGTATTGCCTAATCTTTTAGCAAGTAAATGGTGATTTGGGACGCAGCCAGAGAGCAAAATGTATTCAGGTCAGACTGATCTATGATATGCAGGCTAAATTTAAAGGTTTCCTTATTCAGTGCCCAGAAACTAGTGTTCTGTATGTAGTGCACTTCTTTAATTAGTATGTCATTTAAAATTTAGCCAGAAACCAAAGTTAGTCAGCTTTTCCTTTTTGTAGGAAAATTTATTTTGAGTTTTTGTATTAAATCTGAAATTTCTCACTGTTGTTAACTAGTGACATGGTTCAGAAGCTCGTGCACTACTTCTAGGATTAGATTAAAGGAAAATAAATGTCCAGTGAGAAGGGCAAGACAACTACAGGGAAAAAGATAACAGACAGGGCTCAGCAAAATCCAGTAGAAACTTTTTCAGAAAAGTTTAGTCCAGTCTCTGGCTAAATCCCAAATGCCATATGACTTTCTAATAAAGTGCACTAGCCTAAGCACACTACATACTGAACTATTTGTTTAGTGTAGTAATCAAAACAGATATAGTTTTTTTTTAATCCCTCTCTGGCCGATGACCAAATGACACCTTACATATTAGAGGTCCACTGGACAGAGTGCCCTGCGTAGTGCGCTATTTGTCCGATGAGAAAGAATTTAGGATGAGACAACCAAAGGGAAAAGATGACAAATGTGACTGAAACTGTTATTTTAAATCTACTTTCTGGCTGAATCCCAAATGATACCTTACTTTAGTAGTTGCTATGGAAGTGCACTTGACTGTGTACCCTACATAGTGCTCTATATGTCTAGTGAGAAAGAATGTAAGAAAACAGACTTTCTATAGAAGAGCACTAGCTTACACACCCTATTAGGGGACTAATTGACGTAGGACGCTTTTTTAATATCTATCCTTTTTATCGATGTAGTTTACTACGTAGGGTGCATGTGGTGATATTGGAATCAAACACTGTCTAGGTGTGTATTTGGGGCTCGTGAAGTAAACCTGAGTGAATTGAGGACACGGCCTGCTTTTAAAGGAAGAAGACACAGCGCACTGTGACTGCGTAGTGGCAGATGGTGACTACCGAGGGGTGTGTGTGTGTGTGTGTGTGTGTGTGTGTGTGTGTGTGTGTGTGTGTGTGTGTGTGTGTAGGTGTGAGAATGTGTGTGTTAGATGTGTTAGATTCTTGTGGGAACTTCAGGATAAAGACGTGCAGTGTAATCAAACCCAGGGTTGTAGGGAAGAAAATCTGTGTCTGACTTCCTCTGTGGCTGGGAAATGCCTCAGCTTGGGGACACAAGTGTGTGTGTGTGTACAAGCCTACTGACATGTGCACAAAGTTGGAGCTCTATCCATCCTGTTTGCTCCTAATTGTTCCCATTTCCTCATTTTTGTGGTGTGTGTGTGTGTGTGTGTGTGTGTGTGTGTGTGTGTGTGTGTGTGTGTGTATGTTCAGCACTTTGCCAACATGAACTGCTCCTTTAACAAGTTTAAAATGGCAGAGTTTTGGCCTGGCGAGATGCGAGCTGAATACGTTAGTTTAAATTCCAGCTTGAAAAGGATCCGCCTAAAAATGGCCTCATTGTGGAGTCGTCTCCGTTAGTCACCAAGAACATCCCTTTCTCTCGTATCTCTTTTAGTAAAGTTGTGTGTAAACATTTTAATTTTAAAATACCTTCAGGTTTACAGAGCTTTCAGTAATGTAGAATTGCTTCCTACTTCCTGTGTTTACTTCCTATATTCACAGGAAGTTTATGTTTAGCCCCGCCCAAAAAATTCATAAAAGGAAAAGCTACGAGAGCTATAAAGATCAAAATAATGATTAAACAGAGAAAGAGCGCCTCTTAAACCTGATTTATGCTCTTATGCCACAAACAATGAATGAAACTGAGCACATCTTGTTAGAGTTGGAGCTAAGAGATGTTGAACAGCCTTCACTTTTATTGAAATGACTACAATGCAGAAACAGGGGAAGCTGCTGAATTTCAACACCATTCAAAAATGAAAGTGTAGAAGAAGTTCGAAATTCAACCCTACCAGGTGGAATAATCACCGGTGTATCAGCTACCACGAACACGCAAAATAACTCTATTAATTGGGAATTAATAAGTAATTTAAACTAATGTGGTCTAAAATTTGCCTACAAAATTTGTATGCAATGCATATCTAAAATTCATAGATATGAAACTCGTTTACAAAATATGTATATAGAATGAATTATTGTAAACTGAAATATTTATATATAATTTTATATTAAATTTGCACACATAATTAATATTTAGTGCATATTTAAAATTTCCATTATTTAGAATGCGTATTTAAAATATAAAGTTCATATATAACGTTTGTGTGTAATATATACTGTATATATATTTTATACATAAATGAGCTCTTACATTATTTCAGACATCGTTATATCATATGATCATTTATATATAAAAAGTCTTCTTATTTGATTGACTGGAACGTGTTTTTTTTTTTTTTTTTTTTAACATCATACATGCAGCTAACATGCATTAAAATATAGAGTGATCACAGAATGAGCATTAAATCTACATGATATTAATAATAATAATATTTTAGTCTATATCACTGATTAAATCTGACTGACTAAATCTGATTGGTCAGAAGAAGGTGTTGACGAATTTCCACACATTCAAGGGTTGCATATCTCGTGTTGTTCCTAAATGATAGTTGAACAATCAACAATCAGTTATTCATTAATTCATTAAAACAAGGCACACATTTTTTTCATAATAATTTATATCTATAAGACAAATCATTATCAGGTGATTATCATCATCTATAATAATAATAATAATAATGTCATATGTGCGACAATTATATAAAATTTATTTTTTTTAAAGATGTATTTGTTGGCAAATTGCTGTGGTGTAAGAGAAATAAAACAAGGAAAATAAGCAATTTTAACAGTTAAAGGTTGTGGCAAACAAGGATAATAAAGCAGAAGCACCGCTAAACATAAGCTGTAGAAGTGATTAGTCAAAACAAATAAGTTCTGCTGTGTTTAGTCTAAAGGCAGTGTTGGTTAAAGTAGAGGTTTTAGCATCAAGCTTTTAATCACTTGTAGTAGAGCTCAGCATCACCTGACGTTTAAACCCGACGTGTCGAGACACATGAAGGGAGCTGCTAGTCTGCGGAAGTGTATGAAGGTGTACAGGTTTAGTAAGACATGCAGACCGAAATTACCAACACTACACTGAGCTACACTGCGGGCATTTGTTTAATCTATGAGGTTGTTGGTGGTAATTACAACCAGGTCTCGCAGTATGGGTGATTGGTGTGTCCTTGGATTAAAATTCCAAGCACTTTATTTTAATATACGTGTAACAAACATGTCTGCTATGATCTTTATGATGAGCTCTTGTTTTAAATGTTTAAAAGATTAAATATATTTTATTGTTCTTCCTGGTTTCGTTTCGGTTTGATTTCTGTGCTAATGGAAAAGAGCGAGGGCTTCCTGAAGAGTCTTAACACTGAAGCAGACTCATTTCCCACAGGATGCAACTTCATCTTTACCAACATGTCAATGCAGACAGGATGTGTAACCTGGACTTATTTCTGCCACTTGGTCACTAGGAGATAAAATACAGCTCGGATATGCGCGTGCTCCATCAGTTTCAGTATCGTGATTATGTAGCTGAAATCCAGACGGTCAATTTGCTTATCAGACTCGAAGGTTCCGTGTCCGAGTGAGAACGTAATACTTAGCACTCAGTCCTACATTCCAGGATTAAATAATGCCTTCGCAGTTACGGAGAGAGAGCTTCTAACGTTTACTCGAGTTACAACGAAAAAGTTTTACACAATAAGACCTGAGGAAGTTTCATTCACTGCACTAAATGTGTTCTGTTGCAATTCATCGCTTGTCTCACTGGATTTGATTCTGTTTCAGGTGGGTTGCGTTCCGACTCTCAAGTGTTCCTTGATTCTGATTTACAGATTCTGATTCAGTTTTCACTCATGCTGTTCTTATTTGATTTTGATTCACAAGGTTATACTGTTTGATTTAATTTGGATTCAAACGATTCCATTTTGAATCAGTTTTAAATTGGGTGATTCGGTTTGATTCCAATCCACAGATTTACGGTTCAGTTCAGTTCATATTCAGATCCAAGGGGTGATGAATTTAAATCTGCTTCAGACAGGGTCTGATTTGATTGTGATTCACAGTGGTTTTGATTCAAGGTGTTTAACGGTTTAAGGATTTTTTCATTCAGTTCCATTTATGTGTTGATTTGATTTTGATTCCGGATTAGGATTTGTTTGATGTTTAGACTAGCATTAGTACCCGTTGTTGACGGGAAAAGAGTTTTTAGAAATATTTAAAAGGTTAAAGCTAAAAATAAGCTGATCAGCTATAATGTACTTGGTGATATTATTTCAGGTCTTTCTCTGTATACCTTATTAATACAGAGAAATAAAATGTTTTTGGAAGGTTGAGTATTTTACAACTTGTTGTTTTACTACAGGGTACTTCTTTTATCATCAGCCAAATACACTCCCTGTTTAAAGTAGATTATTATATCTGGCACATAACTGTTCATAACATAACTTTATCCAACATTTTGATTGTAGCCCAAAACAGGGTGCTCTCAGTTTGGGTATTTTACACACCTCACAATGTTTGCTCTCTAACGACCCTCTAACAATCTCATAGTGGCGCTTCACTGCTTTTCCATACATCTTTGAAGGTTCAGTTTTTATAGTGTACTTGCCTTTTTTGGAGTAAGCCACGCTGTGTCACGCGTTCGTTTCTGTTTTTTGGGAGATTTGGGCACCTTATAAGGGCATTGCGGTTGTTTCTGTGTCTTCTGCATACTCTGTGTATTTACGGTAAACTATCATGTTGATTGGCTCTGTTGAGTGAAGTGTATAGCCACGCCTACATTGAGAGGAAAAAGCGCTATATTCATTCAGAAAAGCGCTGCCAGCTGTGATGTAATCTGGCACATAACTGCTCATAACGTCCCTTCTATTTTAGGATTTAACTTCAGGCAAATACTGAAGGACTGGTGAAATTTCATTAAATTCTGTCCAGCCAGTTTTGCGTGATGCTGTAATGAATTCACTTCGACAGATATACAGACAGAAGTTTTTCTGACACTGCGTTCTGGTCCTCCAATGCATGAAGCGTGAATATATCATTGATTTTAATTCCAATTCCGGGGTTATGAATTTATTTAATTAAATTTCATGGAATTTTGATTTTTATTCTGACTCTAAGTTGGGAGGTTACAGCTTGATTTTGATTCTGGATCAGGCGGTTACAAATTGATTCAGGTCTAATTGAGGGGTTACGATTTGTTTCAGTTCTAGTTCAGGTGGTTAGAATTGGATTCCATCTCCTATTTAAGTAGTTTTTAATTTTAATTTTAATTTGAGGAATTTTAATCTAATTCGATATAATTTAGTTTTTGGATGTTGAGATTTGTTTTATATTCAGAGGGATTTTATATTCAATTTGTATTCGATTCAGGGTGGTTAAGATTCATTCAGATTCAGATGGTTACTACAGTATATGAATCTGTTTTAGGGGTTATAATTCATTACATTTCAGTTCAGTTCTGATTTAAGAGGTTACAATTTCATTTTGATTCAGGACTCACATGACTCAGGCTTGTTAGGATTCTAGTCCAGATTATGCGAATTGCAATGTGATTTGATTCTTTCTTAGGTTGTTACAAGCTTATTCGATTTAGATTCAAGGCTTTCCAACTTGATTTCATTCCTAATTTAAGGTGTTATAATTCTTTTCCTACTGCTCCTTTGATTATATAAAACGATTCTCCGTGCATGTTCGTCCCTCAAGCTTTTGTAACGGTGTACGATTTCTCTTATACACCGTGTTTAGCTCAGTGGTTAAGGCATTGGACTACGGTTCGGAAGATTCCAGGTTCAAACCCCACACCCACCAAGTTGCCACTGTTGGGCCCTTGAGCAAGGCCCTTAACCCTGAACTGCTCAGATGTATAATGAGATAAAAAATGTACGTCGCTCTGGATAAGAGCGTCTGCCAAATGCCTAAATGTAAATGTGTTTATGGTGGAGTATTTAATCTTGATTTATCAGATCTTACAAAAAACAAAGGTTTTGTCGAGCGTTATAAAACTTCCCAAATGTCAGTGTTTAAAAAAAGTTAAGGTGGCGGATCCCACCCACAAATAAAGACAACCACAGTCTCTCACGTGACTTTGGGACTACTAGCATAAATGCCATCGCCTGGCCATGGAAACACAGCGATAAAGAAAATGTTCCTTTCTTTTTCCACTCTTTTTCCATCGCTCTGTTCAGTGATGACCTCAGATCTGCTGTTCTGGTAGACTGGTGTCTCTCAGTGAACACTTACAGAAACGCCATTGTGTGTGTGTGTGTGTGTGTGTGTGTGTGTGTGTGTGTGTGTGTGTGTGTGTGTGTGTGTGTGAGAGACTATCCCTCAGTTTTTGTGAATGTCTCCATTTTTTTTCCCAGTCACTTTGGTGATATACATTTTTTTTGTCACAGGAAACTCTTTCCTCCCATAAACGTCTGACCTCTGTGTGAAATTGTAACAAACCTAAAACTTGTCTGAACTCTGGCTAAACTTAAAAGTTTTTCGAACACAACCAGACCTCCAACGTTTAACCCAGAGTTGGCAGAAAAGGAGAAAAATGCTTTAAAAGATGCCAAACATTCTGTTCCTTTTTCACGGAAAAGCTGCTGACGAGCTGAGGGATTTTCCTCATAAATCATACACGAGAACCGAAAAAAACAAATAAACTCAATGTCCAGCTGTAACGATTGTTCTTACAATAAATCTGCTCAGAACAGCTTAATTATTTTTGCTTACTGCTACAACCATGATTTTCCCCGTTTCTGTTTATTTGGAAGGAACAAAAAAAAAAATCTCTGAATCAGAGTAATTAAGGTTTTTTTAAACACTTATTGTGAATACATTCTCGGTTCTAAATCTAAAGAAATACATCCTTTTAAATGTTTTTTTTTTTTTTCAATTGTACTACAGAAATTTTTTTATTTATTTATTTTTTTTAGATCACATGGTTAGGTATAATATTGAGAGATGTTCTTAAAACACGTCAGGTCTTGTTATCGTGTATTATGCAAAAGTGGCTTTAAACAATCACTCTTTCACCCGCCTCTTTTACTTTTATTTTGTTAACAAGAAACAAAAACACTGAAGTTCGTCATGTTACGTGTTCCTGAGAAACCCGATGATTGCAAACTCTCACAAAACTGCTTATGATTCAGGGTGTTGTGATTTAGTGAGTTTCTGATTGAAGGGGTTATGATTTGTTTCTGATTTAGAAGGGTTATGACTTTGAATTCTGTCTTTGACTCGGGATCAAAAATCTGATTCTGATTTTGGGGATTAGGGTTTTATTTGGTTTCCGGGGATTGCAAATAGATACTGATTTAGGGGGTTGTAATTGAATACATTCAATTACAACGTTTTAGGGTTTTAGTGGGTTGCAAATTCATTCTGACTGATTCATTAATTCTTGGTGATTTAAGGGGTTATGATCTGATTCATTTCTAATTCAGGAGGGCTATAATTCAGTTCTGACCTTACAATTCAGTTTCTACTCTGATTCAGCAAGTGATTGAATTCTGATTCGGCAGGGTGTGTGTTCAAATTCAGTCCTCACTTTGATTCAAGGGGTAATGATTGGATTCTGATTCGGGGGTTTACAACTTGATTTGTACTCTGATTGAACAAGTTGTGATTTGGTTCTGATTCTGATTAAAATTCAGCTCTGACTTTGATTCAGGGTGTTATGATTCAATTCCGATTTAGGAAGTTGTGATTTGATTCGATTCTGATTCAGGTGGTTACTAGTTGATTGTGATTCACATGTTTGTGATTTGATTCATTTCTGATTTAGGGGTTTAGGTTTCATTCTGACTGATTCATGGGTTACAGTTGGATTCTGACTCTGGTTTCTTATTTAATTCTGGGGTTGTGATTCAATTTTGTAGATTTTTGGGGTTGTGATTCGACTTTGATTCAGGGGAGTTGTGATTTGATTCATTTCTAGTTTGGGTATTACACTTTCATTCTGACTGATTCATGGGTTACAGTTTGATTCGGTACTGGTTCAGGGGTTGCAGTTAAATTTTAACTCTGATTCAGTAAGTTGAGCTTTGATTCTCATTCAGGGGTTAAACATTCAGTTTGATTCAGGTTTATGGGGTTATGATGTGATTCTGATCCAGAGAGTTATGATTTGACTCTGAACTTGATTCAGAGGGATGCAGTTTGATTGTGGTTAAAGAGGTTACAGTTTGGTTCGATTCTGATTTAGGGAGTTCGATTCTCACTTAAATGATTTAAATCTGATTCAGGCAGTTGCGATTAGATTCTGTTGTGATGTAATAAACTGTTGTCTTTCAGTTGGGTATGAAGGAGCGACTTCTCTTTAGTGCAGGACGAAAGGACGATTTAATATCCATATTGTTACTTTTTTTAAATTGTCATTTTAATGGCTTTGCTTTTATTACACATAGACTGGAAATGGCTTTGGAAAAAAAATATTAATGAAGAAATCTTATTAAGGAGAAAACAAATAAATGAAATATTTTGATGATCTTTACAGATGAATGAAATCTTTAAAAAATATATAATGCATAAAATTTTACTTTTTAATGTTATGAAAGGTATTTAATGGCTACAAAAAGTACAGCATCATTACACAGGGTGTTTTTTCTGTATTGGTGATAAATTGTTCACCGTCCTGTATGTCGTGACTGATACCTTGTAACGCAGAAACACCTCAGAGAATCGTGATGCGATATTGTTGTCGTATTGTCTACCTCTACTCTGGGTTATGGTTTCTCTCAAGATTTTCTAAAGGTTCTCTTTGGTGCAGCAGGTTTTTAGGAAATCTCTTCCTTGGTCTTGGAGAACGCATCAGACTTGGCGCTCCTGATCCCAGATCAGCCTTTATCATGAGTTTATCTTTCCATATTTACAGAATTTGCAGTTTTTGTAACAACATTCAAAACATTCCCGACAGTGGAGGTTTTGTGTTTAAGAAACACACACCTAGCACGCGGGGCCGATTGAAACACGACGAGAACGGCAGAATCTTATGTTATCGAAAAATTAAAATAATCGTCTTTCTTTTTCGTCTGTTCTCTTTTTATTTTCTCAGGCGCGAAATGTCAACACGGGAGAGCTGGCAGCCATCAAAGTCATCAAACTGGAACCAGGTACACATCCGTGTGTTCTTCTACACACACACACACACACACACACACACACACACATTCAATAATTAACTAAATGTGTGTGTGCATTAATAATGCAGCAACATTCACAGACTGTTAAACACACTGTTAATTGCCAAGTGTGTGTGTGTGTGTGTGTGTGTGTGTGTGTGTGTGTGTGTGTGTGCACGCACCGTAGCTTGTTTATCATACCTGACCACTACCTTGGTGTACTTTCCAAGAGGCTTCATAGTCTTTCCATGAGGGGGTTTGTGTGTGTATGTGTGTGTGTGTGTGTGTGTGTGTGTGTGTGTGTGTGTGTCTCTGTGTGTGTATATGTGTGTGTATGTGTGTGG
>JAQMYJ010000005.1:6666262-6680772 GCA_030014305.1 Clarias laeviceps
TTTTTTTTTTTTTTTTTTTTTTTTGGACACACCTTCAGGTGGAGTATCTGCCTTTCCCAGAGGCCTTCAGCAGGGCAGAAGCAGAAGGGAAGCTGGTTCACTCCATCTTGCTCTGGGGAGCGCTGGATGATCAATCCTGCTGAGGTCAGAATGAGAGGGATGTGACTGCAATGCAGGGAAAAAAAAAGTGTGTGCATGTGTGTGTGGGTTATTGTGCCGTGTAATCCGTTTTGTCTTGCTAAATACAGCCTTTCCACATACACAAAGCTTGATGAGAAGAAAAATAACATCAAATCATTGGACCAATAAACATATGTAGGCAACTAATTGAAGTTGAAAATGATTTTAAATTTCACTCATTTGATCTAGCTTTCATTTGAACTTGAGTCTTAGACTTAACGACCGTCTGGTGAAAATGTTTATGTACATACTAGGGGTGCAAATTTTGCCCATTTTTCTTGACTAGTAGTTGGTTCAAGTTTATAAGCAACAATCGCAACAAAAGTCCTCAAAAATCCAATGTCCAATATTAAGTACCACCTGAGGCCCTCTTGTGGTGTACAAATTAATAGATATGTGAACTATGGAGACATATTATGCAAAACAATCATTAAAAGATGAATGTGGTATATAAAAAAAGAAATAATGACATTCTGTTGGCAAATTTCTCATAATTGTCTCATTTGCTGTTATGGAATGTTTATGGATGAATATTAATCATATTTGTGCTCTGTGTTTGTGTATACAGGTTCGGGGCGGACTCTCCGGGAGACCGTCCTGGAAAGTTCGCCCGTCCTGGCCTTGCTCAACCAGAGCTTTATTAGCAGCTGGTCCCTCGTCAAAGAGCTGGAGGACCTGCAGGTGAAGCGTCATATTTTTCTGTTCATATTCTCAAAAAGTTGGTTAATGTGCCGATGTCCAGTGTGTCCACTGAGTGAGAGTGTAGAGATGAGTGAAGCTGGAACATCATGTAGCATGTGGTGAAAATGTTCTAGGAAAAAGGTGGTTGTATTCTTTATTTATGACAAATTTAATATTCTATATTCATTGCAGTGTAACGAAAAATAACACTTTGTGTACTTTTACTAGTTTAAATGAAGGTGCGGTGCCTCATCATCCACTTTAAATACTACACATCACCAGGGTTGTGTAACGCAATGCCATGCACAAATGTAGTAGAGTAGAAAGTACAGATATTTAATGTAGGATGTAATGAAAAAAAAAAACAATTCAAGTAAAGTTCAGATACATGAACTTTACTAAGTTACTTAATTTTTATTAATTGCAACTCCTGATTAATGTTTGTAAGATTTGTTGTGTCATTAATGCCATGTGATGTGCGTGCAGGCTGATGAGAATAATCTGGACTTGAGTCAAAAGGCACGTTTACACTTGGAGCAGTACAGCTTCCCTGTGGAGATGATGGTGGTGCTGCCTAATGGGACAGTGGTAAGTCTGGGAATATTATAATACTTTATAATATATAAAAGCAAGAAATCAGGCCAAAAATCATGTTTTTCCATCAAATTAAATTTAGCAAATTAGCTTTTCTCTTTCTTGACTAATTTCTGTTCATACCTTCCTGCATTTACTCTTACAAGCCCTTTAAAATGACCAATTGTGTGTAATGTGTGTCAGCAGCAGTGACCATGCCAATGAGACCCCTGCCATGCCTATACTGTTATACGGGAAACACTGAAGGCTATTGAAATGTGTAAAAAAAAAAAATTATAATAATAATTGTGTACCATTTATTCAATAACCTGTTTATTTCCCCCGTTGCGCAGGTCCACCACATCAACGCTAACAACTTCCTGGACCAGACTTCCATGAAGCCAGAGGACAGTGAGGCAGGGTTCAGCTTCTCGGGCGGGTTTGAGGACCCGTCCACCTCCACGTACATCCAGTTCCTGCAGGATGGTCTGGACAAAGCCAAGGCTTACCTCAAGTCCTCAGCATAAACTCTCTCTATATCTCTCTCCTTCTGTTTCACACACACACACACACACACACACACACACACACGAGGCATGATTTCCTTGGACCTTGTGCTGCACTGAATTCCAGGAATTTTCTCTCCTTTCTTGTAAGCAAGTGACTGCAGATTTTTCTACATATGCTAATCTACTTTTTTATGACCGGGGTATAAGTGTGTTAGTACTTACCTGAGTAAGAAGATTTATTACTGTACTAGTGACGAACAGGTTCATCGACACACCAGCTCTCTTTAATCAGGTTTCTCTCCTTCCCAGAAAGGCGTCAGTGGCACTAAACCGCTAAGCCGCTGGTTCACACACATCTCAATGATGAATGAAATCTCTTATGATGAGTGAATGATATATAAACAGAAGTTGAAAAGCCAGTTTTAGCAACATGGCGCTTATGATAAACCTTTATGCAGGGTTAGGACAATTTAAAAGTAGTTCCATTTTATTTTAGCACGATACATTTCTAATTTTTTCTAGGTCCCCCCCCCCCCCCCCCAGAATGCCATACACACATGCACATACACACACTGTGTGTGCGTGTGTGTGGTTTGTCCTTGAATAGAGCAGTTTGTGATGGTCTGTTCTGAAAGCTCTCTGTGGTGGGACCAGACCTGAGGTCTTTGTTCCAGTGCAGACACACCCATTCGCACACACAGGTTAATGTAATTTGTATGTTTGTTTTCATGGACAGTGCTACTCCAGTAGCTGCTCTGTGTGTTCTGTGAGGAAAGTGTGTGTGTGTGTGTGTGTGTGTGTGTGTGTGTGTAGGCAGGCATCCGTGTAAAGCGATTGTTTGTTTTTGTGTGTTGGCGTGTGTCCTTGGATGAAGCAGTTTGTGATGGTCTGTTCTGAAAGCCCACTTGGCGGGACCAGACCTGATGTCTTTGTTCCAGTCCAGACACACACACACGCATATGCGCACACACCTGCTTGAAGAGGAGTGTGTAGTCTAGTCCTTTAGTCACAGTCAGTACTAACTATGCAAACTTGTTATTTATGGAACTAGGATTAAACAGCAAGTTTAGTGGACTTTGTTATATTGTATTAACAGTTATCTCTGTATTAGAATAACGTACTGTACTTTTATTCTTTTAAATAACACATTAAAAACTGTGCCAAAGATGATTAAGAGAGGTTTAAGGTAAATTGTACTAGTGTTTAATAGATTAGATGCAGTACTTTAACTTCAAGTCAGATTCCGGTAACACTAACATGGCCAGATGTCTGAAGTTTGCATCTTTTGTTTTGCACCTGCGCTATAAGTCTAATTTAGCTAACAACTATTGAGCGTAACAATCAACACTCGTCACAAATCAAAAGCATGGTGTACTATACTGCCCCTAGTGTTTACACTGGTATAGCACAAGCGATGCCTGAAAGTGCACATGAGATGTGTGCAAGGCGGCCATATTGTGTCCAAACATATTGCTAGACGTATATAGTATAATCCAAGATCACATCATTAAGCTAGGTTACACAAGCAAGAACATCTGGATTTCAGCTCTAGCCTTTAGCCTCTAGCATTAAAACCAATCAAGCTGGATGAAAAGAAATTTGTTCGTCATATTAATTTCATTTAAAAATTAATTTATTATGTAGAACCTCAACATGTATCCATAAATTAGGAAAAATCAAAGGTTCAGTTGGTCAAAAGTAATGGCACCCTGTGTTAGGTGGCGCGCTGCGCTCACCTGCATAACTGGAATATTTATGCCCCCCTCCGCTCCCCACTTTTATACACACGGTCCATAAATGAGTATGAAGGAAATTATCCAATTCTGGTTTTGAAAAAAATAATAATTCTTGATTTTGGTTGTTTTCATAAAAGTTCATGCTTATAGCTGACTGAACTTTAAAGTTTATTTACATAAAAACACGTTGGGATAAAGTTTTTTTTTTTTATTGATTCCTCAAAAGGTGTAATTGCATCATAGCCTCAGGAAGAGCAAACGAACATGAAACCTCTAGAACAATTGTGTTGAGAGAAAATCTGTGCGAATTTGTTATTTGAAGTGTCCTGTTTATCATTAAATCATGTTTACTAAATCAATACTTTCCCAGGATAAATGTATCTGTTGTGGAGTTAAATGGTGTACCAGAAAATAAAGAGCTTTTCTACATGTTCAAGGATTTATTTTGAAGATTCACATTTATTGTTTATATACATACAGTATAATAGTTACATTGATGAGGTGTGGGTGCGTGACGCTTCTTAACAATTCCCTTTTTAAATACAGGCTCGATTTCAAACCCCAGACACAGCTTTGTGTTAGCTAATGAACTTTATTAACAGATGCTCGTCGCGTGTTAAAGCTATGATGATGATGATGATGATGGCTTTTAAGGTGATTTTTGTGAAATAGGTTTTAAAAAGTAACCTCCATTTTAAAACGTATTCTGAAAACAGTTACGTTCCTGTTCATTGTGCTCGCACCTTCACAGCTTTATCCCGTGCATATTTTTAAATAATGTTTTTTAGTATTTACATGCAGGTTATTTAGCCATAACTTTGTCCTAAAGCACTTGCGAGTATGCAAGTCTGTATTAGAAATTCTGGCTCATTTCTTGCTCTACGTAACATAAATTTTGTTCCTGGAAAGCAGGTATTATTTCTTAATTGCTTCGGTTGTAACAGATTAGAAAATTGCCATTATTCCCTTCAAACCTGACATTATCATTTAGATAAGATCTGAATGAAACAACATATGATTCAATAGTTACATTCATACTAAAGTTTTCATACAAAAAATGTTTTGAAGTGAGTTGTTTTTCTGTTTTTGTTTTTAGATTTGTGACTGTAATGCAAATCACTTATCTGCCCTTAAATGTACTAGTTGTCTCCCTTTAGGTTTTCATTACACGCTGCTCGGTAGTGGCGTTCAAAGTCCACAATGCTAAAATATGCCTTGTATCTTTATGTCATTACATCTGGAGAATGTTGGCAGCTTCTAAATGCCATCTCTGATAAATTTACTTTTTTGTGAATTTATCACAGATGGCATTAAATTAAATTGTCCGTGTTCACTCAGGCAGCTAGAACTAAACTGAAATGGTGAGCGTATGGAAAGTTCTAGAAAATTCTCAAAAGTTCTACAACATTCTAGAACATTCTCTATCTGCTACTCGGCACTGAATCTATCTAGAATGTAGAGATTTGAGGGGGAAAACCATTCACTTACATGTTTGTGTGTGTGTGTGTGTGTGTGTGTGTGTGGCAATTCATGAATATGCACAGTGACACCAAAATATTTCTATAAAAATTATAATTATTAAATTTATATTTTGGTTTCATTCCTGGTGGTAAAATGGTGCTATTCCTCTATAATCCTGCAGATGGCGCACTCTAAATTGCTCACATGCTGGCAAGCAGTACAGCGTTCCATGAATTAGGAGCAAATTATAAGTTTTAACGAAATCAGAAAATTCGAATCTGGAATTTATAAAATTCGGATATCCGCAATGCAGATTGAATCGGCACCTAGGTATCGTGATAACCTGGCGTGACCCTGGCGATTCCCATCCCGACTGGAATGTTCTGGAAAAAGGGTTTTCAGTATTTGACTAATTCAAGTTTGAAGAGAAAAATGTGTCTTTTACATTTATGAGTAAGCAAATGGGAAATAACATTTGCTGTCCAGGAAAATAAAATAAATAAATTATTATTATTATTATTAAACATCAGTGCAGGTTTACAATTTGTTTAAGTGCTTACAGAAGATTTAGTCTTGGTTTAAAGGCAGCTTAAGCAAATCATCTAGGTGTCAGAATCTTTAAAATATACTAAAATTGGTGTTTCAGAAGGTTGTAGGTTTCCGAACCTGGTTCCTTTCATTGGTGCTATATATATACCAATACAATACTTATAAAAAAAATTAATAGTATTAAAAACAAATTACAACAGCTGTAGGGCTGAGGTTTATGATGATAAATTAGTAGTATCGAAATAAATGATAAATGGCCACAATGTACTTACATACTCGAGATATGTCTATTGTGACCGCTTTCTAACACACTTTACTGTATAAACTCTTTAAGGAGGTCTGAATCATTAAATCTGTAAAATGTACAAATTGCATTTGTAGACATTAAATATAAATATCATCAAAGCAAAGTCAGAAAGGTTAGGAGTTATGTATTTTTCTGTACTGTTACCTCCAGATCATACGGAGCCCCTAAAGGGACATGAAAAAAAAAAATCCTTAAAAATTTAAGTAGAGCGAAGAAAAAAAAAAAAGGTTTATTGCAAGATCTCGCAAAACCCAGAGTGACTCTGATACTTCTGGGTCTCTTAAAGACACAAATAGGGTCCAGCCTACATGCTCTAGATTTCCAACTGATCATAAACGAGATTGAACTCTACCAACCAATCATAACACAGAAGGAGGAATTTCTTGCTTAATCTCACACAAGCATGCTAACAGTTTTAAAATTCTCACTCACTCACTGACTATACCGCTTTATCTTGTATACAGAGTCACCAGGATACTTTGGGCACAAAAGAACAGGATACACCCTGGACAGGGTGCCAATCCATTGCAGGGCACACACACATACACACTCTTACACGCTCATTTACACACTACGGGCAATTTGGGAACGCCAATTAGTGTGATCTGCATGTCTTTGGAACATGCGAGGAAGCCGGAGTGCCTGGAGGAAACCAAGCATGGGGGGAACATGCAAACTCCATGCACACAGACCTGAGGCGGGAATCGAATCCTCATCCCTGGAGGTGCAAGCCACCATGCCGCTTGTAATTGTTTATTTTTTAATTAATTTTAGAAACACCATTATTCTTTGTAAATCACTTAATTATACATAACTGTAGTTTAGAGTAAGCCTGAAAATGTAATAATTAATGACTATTGTGCTTAACTGTGCTATAAACAAAACGATTTAGGTCCCACCTTCATGCTCTAGGTTTCTAATCAATCATAGACAAGAATAAATTCTTCTAACCAATCATAATGCAGAAGGCAGGATTTCTTGCTAACAGTCAAATTATCTTTTTTTAATTATGTATTAATTACTTTGTAATAAACAAAAACAAAGAGTATTAGTCCAGCAGTGATTCCACATCTCGGCACCTTTTTGTCTCTCAAGAGGTGCAGTAGGATCACAACTTTTTATGATAACTAAAGGTTTCATGTAGCAGTTATATATACTGTACGACGTTGTAGGTTGCTAAGAAGGTAAAAAAAATGTTTCAAACAGTATCATGCGTTAACCATGTTCCTCTGATCACCTGAACTGGATGGCCTGACCGTATAGATAAATGCAGAGTCTTTGAGATTTCATGACCTCAAAAATAACAGTACAGAAAAATCTAAACAATTCAATACCTTTCTGTATCAGCATTATTGTATAATGTTTCTTTAATCTCCATCTTTTCATTTCCATCTCTAATTTCCATCATTTTAAGTTTTCAATCATGGTGATCATATGTTCTGCGTATATATGAAAGCAGGTGTTGCAATGTGTTAGCTACTGTAGTTAGTATATTAGCCCATTAGCAGCAAACAAGGTTTGTTGGTGTGTACTTCAATGTTGGATGTTCCTCAGACAGAACAACACATTTCTTTCAAGTTTTTAAAAAAATTTTTTATATAAGTAACTGACTCTTGTTAAACTTTTGGCTGTTCTACATATTTAGCTAGCTAGCTAATCTGCTGACAGGGTCGGTCAGAACGAATAAATGGGTGTGCACCTTTTTCATCTTAAATGCTGTTGGCTGGTGTGTAAATCAATGAAGTGGTTCAACTTGTCACTACCTGTTTTAGAAGGAAATACATCAATATACGAAACATTCGCAGCTAAGAAGCTATATGTCACAGAGACTTTATCGTTCATATAGACGAGGTTTTATATCTGCAATCAGGTGCTTCTTGGTTGATGGAGATCCTATGACCTGATTCAGTCATGAGGATGTAAAATGTATGATGTTGTTGTTGTTGTTTTTTGCCTTAGCATTGCACATAATGTCCTCAATAAAAAGTAAATTCATTCAAATATTGCTTTTCCATTCAATAACTTCACAAACTTTGGCAGATCCTCAAGATCTTAGCAAGTCTTTACCCTGACTCTCACTCCGCCACCAATCAGCCCTTTTCCAGCTCAAATCAAGAGAACTGTGAGATCACCAGAAGGTCCAGGCCTCTAGCTCCAGTACCCTGAAGTCACTCTTCTCAGACAGGCTGCAATTGTTAAAGGTGTAACACGGGCTGCTCCTGCCCACATACAGAGACTCGTCCAGCCACAGGCCAAAATGTCCACTGTCACAAAGGGAGGAAAAAAAACATATACCAATCAAAATGACTGATTAAAATTAGTTTTATATATATATTTATGTATATGTGTGATGTATATTTTCTAATTTGCATGAAAGTCAAATAAGTGATGCTAAAGATTAATCAATTAATTGCTGTTAAGAATTTACCCTCCCCCCCAATTCTTTTTTGTTTTGCATCGTATTTCTCCGGAGCTCAAATATCTATTAATATGCACACCACAAGAGGGCGCACTTGCATTAAAGGTGATTAGCATTTTCGTTTTTTGCTTCGTTAGTAAATATTTAATTAACATAAAAGTTTATTCTTAATAATTATTACTAGTTTGTTAAAACTCTAGGCTTCATTTGTGTTACACAACTAACTAGTTAGCTGTTTTAACCTGGAAACTCAAACTGAGAAAAAACATTAACATTGTTACCATTATTATATACCTAACAGCACAGAAAAATTATATTTTTTTACATATCCCAGTTACGATGGTCAGAAGGTAAAGTCAGCCAGGATACAGTCTTGTAGAGCAGCTAGGATTAAGGGCCTTGCTTAAGGGCTCAACAATGGCAACTTGGAAGCACTGGGGCTCAAACCCCTAACTTTTCAATCAGTAACCCAGAGCCTTAACCGTTTGAGCCACTAGCGATTGCACCAAGAAGATAATACTGAATACAACTACTGGATGGTGTGAGTAACTGTTACATGATGTGTGTAATTATTAAATATGGGTTTAAACATCTGATTGCAAGAAGCTTATACCTTCCACCGCCAACAGCAAAAGAGTCGAGGTCACCTTTAATAAAGAAGGAGTTTTCACCTGTCCAGCGGAAGCACTGAGAGACAGACACAGAGAGTAAGATGTGACAGCAAAGAGGAAGGACAGAAATAAGAACTCAGAGGCTGAGGAAGATAAACCTAGCAGAGTCTTTTTGTGTGTTTTGTAGTGACAGATAAAGCACGTCCTATTTGAGTTACTGTATGTGACTAAAATCAAGATACAAGCAAAGTGAATAATATCATATTTTCATGTTATCAAATACGCAGCATTGACTGTAACTAATTAATTCTCATCTCTTCCTGTATCTTGGTCCATGTTTGTGAGTAAAACTGCTGGTTCCAATCACAATTAAGGACAAATCAAGGTTGACAAATACATGAATCATAGCATGTACAAGTAATATTTATAATTTTACAAGCATCTTCAAATGTCATAAACCGACCTCTGGGACCTAAAAACCTTGTCTCTTTATAATATCTTCAAAAATAATATACATTAAAATATAAAATAGTATATGTTACTAAATAAGGATATACTTATGGTGTGTGAGAGGTGCATTCTGGGACATCTGTGCTTTTACAATAGATTTACCTTAAATCGAGGGTGAAGAAGGAAGAGGAAGGTCTCTCCTGTACCGTAAAAAGTGTCGCTCGGGTGTAAAGGATGAGAGAGGAAACCACCAAACACCTGAGAAGAAAGAGAGAGAGAGAGAGAGAGAGAGAGAGAGACAAGAGGAGAGAAAAAATTAAGATATACAGGTGATGGTTAATAATTAATGCAAATGTATATACAGTCATGTGTAAAAGTTAGTACCTTTTTAAATTTCATGTTTTTTTGTGTAAAAACATAATAAAAATCATTTGATCATAATGGGTCTTAGTATAAAGCAAATTCAACCTTAGACAACTAATAACTTTTTCACCATGTCATTACTAAGGACCCCTTTACTGCTTCCACAGGATATTATTAAGAGGATAAGTTACAGGAAGGTGCAGCTAATCATCTGCTCTTGATTAACTGATCATCAGCATGTGTGCAGACCTCTATAAGAGCAGAAGTTTTGGCAGTTTAGTGGTCTGGAGCATTCATGTGTGCATTAACACAATGCCAAGAGGAAAAGACCTAATCAATAGTCTTAGAGAAGCAATTTTAGAAGAAGACTAACCAAGTACGGTTTGCCTGGAAGGGTTGCCAACAGAAAGCCCCTTCTGTCAAAAAGCACATAAAAGCATGACTGAGGTTTGCAAAACTGAACAAACCACAAGGCTTTTGGTACAATGTCATATGGACAGATGAGACAAAACAGCATTTCAGCAGAAACACCTCATGCTCACTGTCAAGTAGGACGTGGAGGGTTGATGATTTAGTTTTTTTTTTTGCTGCCACAGAACCTTGGCACCTTGCACTCACTGATTCGAACATGAATGCCTCTGTATACTGGAGTATTCTAAAGGCAAATGTGAAGTGAACTGTCCAACAGCTAAGACTTGGTTGAAATTGGGTCATGCAACAGGACAATGATGCGAAGCACACCAGTAATTCTATATCAGAATGGCTGAAAAATTAAAGAATCATGGTTTTGGAATGGCCTAGTTAAAGTTCAGATCTTCCTGTGGTGGGACCTTAACAGAGCTGTGCATAAGTGAATGCCCAAACAAACGACAAGACTTAATCAGTCATACAGGAAACAATTACTTCACACGCAAAGGGTGGATCTACAAGCCACTGAATCGGGGGTACGTTTTGTCCACATTTTTTCCTTTTAGCTTTATTTTTGTTAAATAAATAATGGCACGGTGAAAAAGTTATATGTTGTTCATCTGAGGTTGTATTTGCCTAATAATAAAACCTGCAATGATCAGATGATTTTAATCATGTTTTTACACAAATTTTAATAATTTTGGAGCGTAAGTTAAGACAGGACGAGACTGGACGTTAGCATCTGACCTGCTCGTTGTCGTCTCGGATGAGCAAGAGAACAGGCGAGTCTGTGGCGCTCAGCTTCCTGTAGAGGGTTTTGAGACTGGCACCATTTTTGGTCGTGCTGTAGGCTAATCTCCACACGTGACCCACTGTACGGGGCGGCAGCTCTCTTGACAGCTGACGACACAACAAATAAAGAAATTACAGTTTACACCAATTTGATTTTAAAATACAGTGAAACCTCGGTTTGCGAGTGTTCCGCAAGACGAGCAAAGATTTTTAATAAATTTTTATTTGGAAAACGAATAAGTCTTGGTTTACGAGTAACGATTATCATGTATCACGCATGCGCTTCTTGTTTTGATGCCGAGCGTCACGTGATACAACTGAACCAACGTTTTTTCTCTCTCTTGCGCTGCGGAATTGTGGATAATCGTCTCCCCTGCTGGGTCTTAGTGCGCGTCTCTTACTGATATAATCAACATCCGTGCACGCGTGTACTGTTTACTATAACACTGTGGCCAAGTGTGTGTGTGTGTAAAACATATTTTATTTTGTGCTGTATGCGTGTGTACAGCACGCGTATAAAGCAAAAGCAAGTCTCATTAGAGACGTTAAAAATCCATTTTCTCTCTCTGCTCAAGGCTCAGCCTGCTCTTTCTGTCTGTGTGTGTCTGTGTGCGCGCACGTCACTAGACACCGTGTGTATAAAATACAAATAAAAAAAAAAACATTTTAACTTTTTTTTAAAGGTAAAAGTGCGGGTTGATTTGTTTTATTTTTACTTAATATTTTGTGTTAATAATTTTTACGGTATGTACAGTATAAATTTTTTTGGGCTGTGGAACGAATAATTTGAGTTTCCATTATTTCTAATGGGAGAATAACATTTGGTTTACGAGTGTTTTGGAATACGAGCTCACTTCCGGAACATATTATGCTCGTAATCCAAGGTTCCACTGTATACACTCTTTCAGACTTCATTAGTGGTGTGTGTGTGTGTGTGTGTGTGTGTGTGTTCTGACCTCTTGAACCTGCTGTGCATTCAGTATAAGGCTCTGCTTCACGATGTCACTCAATCCGTCAGGCTCTTTGTCTATAGAGAGTGACTCCTTCACCCTGCTGTCCTCTACACACACCATCTACACACACACATACAGTTTGAATAAGAATCCAATGCATATAAACACCTGTGCTCTCTTTAATTTTTTTTCTTTTAATACACTTCCTTACATACTCATACATACCTCCCACTCATCTCCAGTGCGGCCATCTCTGTTGAATTCCTCTTCTTCCTCTTCTCCATCGCTGAGAATCACAAAGTCGTCCTCGTCCCGCTCCGTGTCCTCTTCCTCACCTCCTCTGTCCAGGATGCAAAGGTCAGGCCGGTGATGGCTCAAGTAGGCGTACAACTCGTCTGAACTGCACAGACAAACAATGAAGACCACTGAAAACCTTGAATAGAGACAATAAGGATAAAAATGCACTTTTACTATAAATGTTCATCAGGACTTCTTAAAGTCTGGACCCCTTCAACTTAGGAATGTAATAATACGATGTAATAACAAAGTGTATGTTTTTACTTTAAAATAAAAAATTTAAACTTACTAATTAACTGGTAGTTTAGTTTGTCTATGTGTAAATCGTTACAGTGATCCTGGCCCAAGATTAAGGCTAAGTGTAATTGTTCCCCTGTTTAACATTGTTGCCATGGCAACATTGACAGCCGGTTGGGCTTATTAACAGGTGCCTATTCAGAAATTATCCAGTGAGCTAATGTTCAGTCCTGCGAGCAAGGAAAAGCGAGACTTTCACATTAATCGCTTCATATGCAAAGAAAGGTCTGTGTCTGTGTCTAGTGACCACACACCTTTTTGGTGCAATGGTTTAGGCAGCTGAATGTGTAATTTCTCACACTAGGCTGCTGTGTACTTTGACTGTCTTTTGTGTGCTCAGTTGTGTTATTTTAAACAAAGACGCGTGACACAAACACTGAAAATAGTGACACCGTCGTGACTCTCATGCATTTTGTTCATGCACATCCACACTGCACTGAGACTTACGGCACTGAGATATACAGTTTGAAATCCATGGTCTTTTCTGATTTTCGTTTCTTTGAACAGTTGCTAATGAGACGTGTCTGCTACTCATAATCTGTAAAGCCTTCATAACGGCTCTAATCTGAGGTGCTGTTTGTTAATTGGTGATTTCTGAGTCTGGTAACTCTATATGAACAATGTCTTGGCGGCAGACGGAAGTTTTAGTCTTGCTTTCCTGGAAAGATCCAGTTTCATCATGGTGCTTGATGGTTTTGCAAATGCACTTGACAATACTGTTCTTGCAAGAACTGTTCCAAAACAGCTGACCTTCATGTCTTAAAATTGACTAAAATAGCTCCAAACTTGTGCCCAATTTTTGGTACTATAAATTGTTCATGTAGTTTTAGGAACACGCACGCAAAGCAACTACTGCATTAATAAAACTCAATGTACATAAAAAGACTTCTGCTTATTTTCCTAAAAAGGCAACTAGGGCATATACACATTTAGCAGAATGTTGAAGATCATGATGAGGATTGCTCCAGGGCTCGTAATTATAATGGCTAAAAATATCTACAACAGAACTAAACATAAGGCTTGCTTTAAAGCTTTGCCTGTTACCTCTCTTGCTGCAGGATGAACCAGGCATCTCTACACGGCATTGATTTTCCTTTTCCGAGCTCCAGCATCCCGAAACCCTTCTTCTTGATCACCTGGGGCTTCTGACGCATCCTCACAAACATCATAATGCGTCCTGGAGAAAGCTTAGAAACTGAGTAGAGCAGCAATATATACTGTGCATAATGTATATACACCTTCTCTGACTACGCTATTTACAGTACCTGACAGCTGCTCTTCTGAACACATCCTTTGCCCGGTGTTGAGCTCCAGCGCGAGCTGCTCCAGCTGTTGTTCGACCTCAGCCATGTCCCTGCTCTCCCCGACCTCGTCCTCCGCCACACCGAGCGCCTCCATGTCCACCTGCACGTTGGATCCCAGCGTGGACGCAGGCTCTATCTTGGATCGAGGTGTGGTTATGTGGATGCCTGGGTCTTTCATAGTTTTACCCTTCAATGCTTTCTTATGGCGTTTCCACCTGCGATAGTACAAAACAGAGGACTCACTGATAATATAGCCCCAGATTTCTGTTCTTAGCTGTCAGGAAGTGAAAACATGAAGCTGTTGCAGAAAGTCAGCGCCAACATCTTTAGATATTGAATGTTTTTTTACCAGTCTGACCTTTGCAACCTCTCAATAACAAGGTGCATCTTCATGCAGAACAGATTATAATTTTTTTTTTCCAAAGGAAATCCGACTATTCCTAATTCCTAATATTATTGCTAATATTTGACCTCCACAGATTCGTAGATGTTTAATTTATTCCTTTGCACATACTAAAACCTGCCTTAAAGGGGTCATACAGGCCTACATGCACTTTTTCAAGCTGTTTGGACTGAAATGTGTGTTAGGAGAGTGTGTACACAACCACTCTACAATGATA